>JAQQAC010017683.1:3767315-3807440 GCA_029783875.1 Phataginus tricuspis | reverse complement strand
GCCACCAACAGCAACAAAAACTGTTCCAAGTAATAACCAAGGCCCTGGTCAAAGATGGAGGAAGAAGAGTCTGAACTCACCTTCTATCATGCACACACCAAATCCCCCTCTACGCAGAGCAATTCCTACTACAGAGCCGAAAGCTGATTAAACACCTTCTGAAAAAGAAAGGAAAGGCCACACAGACCACAGCAGACAAGATGCAGGCATGGTCACAACAGAAACCGCCCCACGCCAGGAAACACAGGAGGGAGGGATATCACTGAGGGCCCTGTGCACAGGCTCACCCATGCTGGGGACGGGGAGAAAATGTGGTTCAAAGAGCCACTAGAATACAAGTGAAGGAAATGTGTTTAACACGGAATGCCAATGGTGGGTAACTGCTAAAAGTCTCTTTGGAATAGGAAGAACTGGCAAAAGCCATTATTTATGTTCCCTCTCTACCTTGATAGCACAGAGGGGAACCTGCTAGCCTGCCACCTCAGTGAGGCCTGGTGGACCCTAGCCCACACCAGATCTAGACCTCCCCCAAAGTGGTACTTCAGACTTGGGCTGACAGACGCCCAACCACAAATCACACCAGCCTGTATAGACCCAGGTGCCAGAAGCTCAACCAAGTCAACACCAGATCAACACATACCAGAACACAGCTGGCCTGCACCTGCTTGGGCTCCAGCCACCCTGCCAGCACATACCTTGCCCCACATACAATAGAGCTCCAGCAGTCCCATTAGGACACCCCCTGAGTGGAGCACAACAGGACCACCCCCCAACACAGGCCCACATGGACTCCAGCTGTCTTACCAGGACTCCCCTGGCCTGTGCTTGCTTCAGCTCCAGTAGTCCCAACAGGCGAGTTGCTCGTTGAGACCACCCAGGACCACCTGGTCCATGCCCACATCAGCTCCAGCAGTGCCAAAGGACACCCCTGGTCTATTCCAGTTCCAGCCAGCCACCCAAAGCCACAAGGGATGCACAGTCTACATAAGGAACATTCCTATACAAGACCACACCACCAAGATTAGAAGAAGTAGCTGTTATACCTAACTGATAGAAAAAAACATAGAAAGATATACAAAATGAGGAGACAGAGAAATATGTTTCAAACTAAATAAACAGAAAAAAACTTCAGAAAAAGAACTAAATGAAACAGAATTAAGCAAGATACCTGGATAAAGAGTTTAAAGTAATGGCTATAAAGATATTCACCAGACTTGAGGAAAGAGTGGATGAACTCAGTGAGAACTTCAAAAAAGGAACAGTAAATTAAAAAACAAGCCATCAGAGTTGAAGAATACAATAAATGAAATGAAAACTATATACTAGAGAGAATCAAAGCAGATTAAATAATGCAAGAGAAAGGATGAACTATCTGGGAGACAGAGTAATGAAAGTACTCAAGCTGAACAGCAAAAAGACAATAATGATTCTTAAATGATAGGTAAAGGGACTTTGGGGCAATACCAAGCTTACTAACACTTGTATTACAGGTGAGAGAAGAGATTAAAGGGCAGGAAAATTATTTGAAGAAATAATAGTTCAAAACTTCCCTTAACTGGGGAAGGATGTAGACATCCACAGATAGGAAATGCAGAAAGCCCCAAACAAGATGAACCCAAGAAGGTCCACAGCAAGATACATGACAATTAAAATGACAAAGAATAAAAGTAAAGACTTTTAAAAGCAGCTAGAGAAATCCAATGTGTTACATATAAGGGAATAATACTATCAACTGATTTTTAGGCAGAAACTTTACAGGCCCTTATAACAGAGTGGCAGAATACATTCAAAGTTCTAAAAAAGAAAAACCCTACAACCAAGAACACTCTACCCTGGCAAGGTTATCATTTAGAATTGAAGAAGAGATAGTTTCCCCAACAAACAAAAGTTAAAGAAGTTCATCAGCACCAAACCAGCCTTACAAGAAATGTTAAAGGAACTTCTTTAAGAGAAAAAGAAAAGGCCATAACTAGAAGAAAATTATGAAAGGTAAAAACTTCATTGATAAAGGCAAACATACAGTAAAGGTAGTAGATCAATCACTTAAAGCTATAATGAAGGTTTAAAAAAGACAAAAGTAGTAAAAATCAATTACATTTTAAAAAATTGGTTAAGGTAATCAAAAAATAAAAAGATGTAAAGTATGACATCATATATATAAAATGTGGAGAGAGAGTAAAAATATAAACTTAAGCAACCATAAACTTAATATAAATGCTATATATTTAAGATGCCATATATGAATCTCACAGTCACCAAAACCCAAAGCTATTAATAGATATGCAAAAAATAAAGAGAAAGGAATTAAAATAGAACGCTAAAGAAAGTCATCAATCACAAGGAAAGACAGCAAGGGAAGAAGAAAGGAACAGAGAACTACAAAAACAACCAGAAAACAACAAAATGGCAATAAGTACATAGGTCTATCAACATTACTGTAAATATAAATGGTCTAAATGCTTCAATCAAAGATATACAGCAGCTGAATTTAAAAACAAAAACCCCCAAGACCCATCTATATGCTTGACTCCAGCAAAAAACTCAATTTAGACCTGAAGACACATTCTTCAGAGTAAACCTGAAAAGATGGAAAAAGATATCCCATGAAAATGAAGTAAAAAACAGGTTTGGGAAGCAATCCTTTTATCAGACAAAAAATACTTTTAGAATAAATATGAACAAGAGACAAAGGCACATTACATAATGATAAAGGGACTAATCCAACAAGGGGATATAAAATTGTAAATATCTATAAAGCCAACAGAGGAGCACTAAAAACATAAAGCAAATATTAACAGATATAAAGGGAGAAACTGACAGTAATACATAACAGTAAGAGACTTTAACAACATACTTATATCAATGGATAGGTCACCAATAAGGAAACAGTAACTCTGAACAACACATCAAGCCAGATGGACTTAACAGACATCTGCAGAACATTCCATCCGAACAGTGGAATACACATTCCTTTCAAGTTCACATGGAACATTTTCCAGAGTAGCTCACACAGACCAGAAAACAAGTCTTAATAAATTTAAGAAGACTGAAATCATATCAAACATCTTTTTTGAATACAACAGTGTGAAAATAGAAATCAATTACAAGAAAAAAACTGGAAAAAAAAACAAATATGTGGAGGTTAAACAACATGCTACTAAGCTACCAATGGGTCAACAAAGAAATCAGAGGCAATCAAAAAAAATCTAGAGACAAATGAAAATAGAAACACAATATAAACAAAGCCCAAAGTTACCAGGAGGAAATAAATATCAGAATGAGAATAAATGATAGAGACCACAAGAGATAGATGAAAGTAAAACCCGGTTCTTTGAAAAGACAAAAAAAAAATTTGATAAACCATTATTAGCCAGATTCATAAAAAAAAAAAAAAAAAAAAAACCCTGGAAGGACTCAAATAAAATCAGAAATGAAAGTTCCAACCAAAACCAAAAAATATAAAAATATAAAGGACTATAAGAGATTACAATGAAAAAATTACATGCCAACAAATGGGACAACCTAAAAGAAATGAATTCTTAGAAACATACAATATTCCATAACTGATTCTGAAAGAAATAGAAAATTCAGACTGACTAGTAGAAATGAAACTAAACAGTAATCAAAAAACTCCCAACAAACAAAATCCAGGATCAGATGGCTTCACAGCTAAGTTCTAGCAACTATTTAAAGAAGAGTTAATACTTATCCTTCTCAAACTATGCCAAAAAATAAAAGGGCAAAAAATGCTTCCAAATTCATTCTACAAAGCTGGTTTTATCACCCTGACCAAAACCAGACAAACTACACAAGAAAATTACAGACCAATATCCCTAATGGGCACTGATACAAAAATCCTCAACAAAATATCAGAAAACTGAATTTAAAAATACATTAAGAGGATCATTCACCATGACCAGGTTAGTATTATCATCCAGGTTTACAAGGATGGTTCAATAGCCATGAATTAATTGATGTGAAACACCATATTACTTAAAGAATTAAAACCGTACAATCATCTCAACATATGCAGAAAAGGCATTTGACAAAATTCAATATCCATTCTTGATAAAAAGTCTCACCGAAGTGGGTACAGGGAATGCATCTCAACTTAATAAAGGTCATATATGACAAACCCACAGTTAACATAATACTCAGTGGTGAAATGCTGAATGCTTCTCCTCTCAGATCAGGAACAAGACAAGGATACCCACTCTCACTGCTTTTATTCAACATAGTACTAGAAGTCCTAGCCACAGCAATCAAAGAAAAGGAAATAAAGAGATTCAATTAGCAAGAAAGAAGTGAAACTCACTATTTGCAGATGGCATAATACTATTCATAGGAAACCCTAAAGACTCCACCAAGAAACTATTAGAATTAATAAATGAATTCAATAAAGTTACATGATACAATATCAACAACCAGAAATATGTTGCATTTCTATATACTAAAAACAAAACAGCAGGAAGAGAAATTAGGAAAACAATCCCACTTACAATTGCATCAAAAGAGTAAAATACCTAGGAATAAATTTAACCAAGGAGGTGAAAGATCTGTACTCTTAAAAGTGTAAGATACTGACAAAGACTGAAAAAGACACAAGTAAGTGGTAAGCTATCCCATGCTCATAGATAGGAAGAATTAATATTGTCAAAATGGCCATCCTGCCCAAAGCAATTTACAGATTCAATGCAACCCCCATCAAAATGCCAATGGCATTTTTCAATGAACTAGAGGAAAGAATCCTAAAATTTACATGGAACCACCAAAGACTCTGAATAGTCAAAACAGTCTTGAGAAAGAATAACAAAGCTAGAGTTATCACGCTCCCTGACTTCAAGTTATACTACAAAGCCATAGAGATTAAAACAGTACAGTACAGGCACAAGAACATACCCATACACAGATCAGTGGAACAGAAAAGAAAGCCCTGAAATAAGCCCATGCATAAATATATTCTATTAACCTATGACAAAGGAGGCAAGAATACAGTGGGGAGAAGATAGTCCCTTCAATAAATGGTATTGGGAAAACCAGACGCTACATGCAAGAGAATGAAACTGCATCAGTCTAACACCATACATAAAGTAAACTCAAAATGGATTAAAGGCCTAAATTTAAGACATGAAACCATAAAACTCTTAGAAGAAAACAGGCAGGAATCTCTTAAACATTAGCATGAACAATTTTTTTTCTGGATACACCTTCCCAGTAAGGGAGACAAAAGTAAAAATAAACAAGTGGGACTACAACAAAGTAAAAAAGCTTCTGTACAGCAAAGGAAACCATCAACAAAATGAAAAGGCAACTTACTGCATGGGAGACTATATTCACAAATGATTTATCTGGTAAGGGGCCAATATGCAAAATATCTAATAACTCATAAAGCTCAACACCCAAAAAATAAATAACCCAATTTAAAAATGGGCAGAAGACATGAATACACATATTTTCAAAGAAGACATACAGATGGCCAAAAGGCATATGAAAAGATGCTCCACGTCACCAATCGCAAAACCACCTCACACCAGTCAGAATGGCTACAATAAGCAAGACAAGAAATAACAAGTGTTGCTGAGGATGTAGATGAATAGCTGGTCAGAACGTAACACAATGCTCCCACTACAGAAAACAGTATAGAGGTTCCTCAAAAAAAAATTAAAAATAGAACTATCACATGATTCAGCCATTCTACTTCTGGGCTGTTACACAATGAAAACAAAATCACTATCTTGAAAAGGTATCTGCACCCCCATGTTCAAAACAGCAGTATTTACAATAGCCAAGACAATGCAGCAACCCAAATGTCCATCAACAGATGAATGGATGTAGACATGCTATATATATACACATTGGAATATTACACAGACATAAAAATTAATGACATCTTGTCATTTGCAACAACATGGTTGGACCTAGAGGGTGTTACGCTAAGTGAAGTAAGTCAGACAAAGACAAACACCATATGATTTCACTTATATGTGGAATCTACAAAAATCAAACCAAAACAAACAAAATAGAAATAGACTTACAAATAGAGAACAAAGTGGTGATGCCATGGCTTGGGCAAGGGTAGGTGGTATCACGGCAGTGTTGGGCAAAATTGTTGAAAATGATAAAGAGGAACAAACTCCCAAATGTATACATAAGTCATGGGATGAAAAGTACAGCATAGGGAATATAGTCAGTAGTATTTTAATAACTTTGTGTGGTGACAGATGGTAACTATGCTTAATCAACACTTCATCATGGTGAGCATTTTGCAATCTACGTAACTGTCAAATCACTAGGTTGTACACCTAAAACTATTATTGTCTGAAAGTCAACAAATGTAAAAAACAGCTGTTTCTATAAACTAACAATGAAGAATCCAAAAAGGAAATTAAGAAAATTGTCCCATTTTCCTTTAGCATGAAAAAGAGTAAAATACTTACAAGTAAACTTAACCAAAGAGGTGAAAGAGTTGTAATGTAGTCATATCTTAACTGCAGGATTTATGTTTCAAGACCTTCAGTGGACGCCTGAAACTGTAGATAGTACCAAACCCTATATATACTGTTTTTCCTTATACATATGTACCTAAAATTTAATTTATAATGTAAGCATGTAAGACAATAACTAATAATAAAATACAACAAATCTAATATACTGTAGTAAAAATCATGTGAATGTGTTGTCTATTTCAAAATCTTATTGTACTGCACTCACCCTTTTGCTTGTGATAATATGAGATGATAAAATGCCTACATGATGAGATGAAGTATGAATAACACAGACATTGTGTTTTGGGCTACTACTGACCTTCTCACTGTATGTCAGAAAGAGGATCATCTCCTAGACCACAGTTGACTATGGATAACTGAAATCCTAGAAAGTAAAAGTGTGGGTAAAGGGGGATATTATATGTACATTGCAAACTACAAAATATTGCTAAAAAAACTAAAAATGACACAAACAAATGGAAAAACATCCTGTGTTCACAGATAAGGTTACATATTGTATCCAAAGTAATCTATGCTATCAATTCCCTCTCTTGATATCCCAATGGTATTTTTTCAGAAACAGAAAAAAACAAATTCTACAACTCACAGGGATCTCAAAGGACTCCAAACAGCAAATATAATCTTGAGAAAGAAAAAGACAGACAAAGGCCTCACACTTCCTATTTTGAAACGTCTCACAAAGCTAATATAGTCCACAGGCTGGTACTGGCATAAAGACAAGACACACAGACCAATGGAGTACCACAGAGAATCCAGAAATAACCTTTACATATATGGTCAAATGATCTTCAACAAAGGTGCCAAGAATACACAATGGAAAAAAGACATTCTCTTTAACAGACAGGGCACGGGAAACTGGATCTCCATAGGGCAAAGAATGAAATTGGAGCCTTAGTTTACATTACATATAAAACTACTCAAAATGGATAAAAGACCTAAACATAAAACCTGAAACCATTAAACTACTAGAAAAACACAGTGGGACAGCTTCATGACATTGGATTTGGCAATTCATTCTACGAAATGGCACCAAAAGCACAGGCAACAAAAACAAACTGACACATGGGACCAAACTGATCTTAAAAATTTCTGTATAGTAAAGGAACAACCAACAAAGTGAAAGGCAATCTATGGAATATTAACTATTCAACTTTTTGGGTCTAAATACTCCCATGTCAGAAAGTAGAGGAACCAAAGGGATGAGGCTGGAAGGTGCCAGAGGAGCCACCAGGCACCTCCTAACGACACAGGACAGATGGGGTGAGAGAAACAAAGTAAGGGAGCATACAAAGACTGCAACCCAAGGTGCGTGTTTTAATAAAAGCTTCCAAAGGTAAAACAGCTCAGGTTGGCATGCCCATGAGAATGGGAAGCAACCACAAAACGGAAGTGAAGGTTTTGAAGATCAAATGATTGGGGAATGAACTGCTAAGGAGTTGAAGGGTAACCATATAAACAAAGATGGCAGGAGAACTGGAATAGAATGGTAGAGTATGAGCTTCTCAAAGACTGAGAAGTGACTGGGAGATCACTAGACAATACAAACAGGTAGAGAATGACATAGCCAGAAGGCATAGACTCAAAGGAACAGAGATTTTATGCTGAGAGAATAGAAATAGTCCAGAAGCTTCTGTGGAAAATAAGAATAACAAAGAGTGTGGGAAATGAACAAGTCAAGGCTTATTACACCTGTAACACAGCTTCTTTATCTAGTAATGCAGCATTTTTTCCTGCCAGGTCACCACTTTTCAGTCCTTATTTTACTTAACCTTGCTTAGAAATGTAGACTTTTTGGAAATGATTTACCCTGGGCTTTCAGAATACTACTTCCTGATTTCCTCCTGTGTCTCCGGCTGCTCTTCAGAGACTCCCCTTCTAATTAGACAGTTTCTGTTTGGGTAGTTTCATCTTTTTTCAAGGTTTTGGCAATACTTGATGATTTCCAAATGTCTCCTTCAGTAGAGTTCAAACTATGCTTGAGAATCTAGTACTAATCCAGGTTCTCTGGCTATTTTCTTATGAGCTCTTTCTTCAAGGAACTTACTGTTTAAAGGAGGAGAAAGTTACACAATTTTAATATGATAGATAGGTACTACACATGGCAAAATAGAAAGGCAACTTGGCCAAAATGAATCACAAAGGATGACTAGGAGCTGATGACAAAAAAGAGGGAAGAACATTTTCAGAAGAGGAAAACAAATGAGTGAAGGTACAAGGGCCTGAGAACATGGTTGTATGACAACTGCAAGCAGTTCAATAGTATAAAGCCTCCCAAGGGAAGGACTCAAAAAATATGAAGAGGCAGGGAGGAGCCAGATTATGGCAGACTTTATAAAATGTGAAAAGGAATTCTGATTTTAGCCAGCAGAGCAGAGGAGTAATCTAATAAAGGTTAATGACTTTCTCTCCATAAAAATGCACATATATTCCTATCTTGCAAGAAATTTCAGAAGATTCACACACCACTCATAAACCACTAGATAAGAACACCTGCAAGAGTCAGTAAAGATTTTAAGTGGGTCAGTAAGTAAGTCAAATTTGCCTACATGATAATTCCATTTTCTGAACTGGGACCAAAAGTTTGCAAAGCTGGAGACAGGCAATCCAGTTAGGTGATGACTGCTGTAATAGATCAGTCAAAGAATGAAACAGTAGCAGGGATGAAGAGGAGGAAACTGATCCCAGAAATATTTAAAAGACATAGTTTGTGGGAGCAAATGACTGGGAAGAGCTGAATACCTAGGTTTATCACATAGGTAACTGGGAAGAAGGTAGTGCTGCAAGCTGAAATGGTAACAAACACAGTGAGTGTTCATTTACATACAGTAAGTGATATTTTTGTACATCAAGTCCCTTAATCCTCACAATTATTGTAGGAGGGAGATAGTAGAAGAATCAAAATGTTCTGCTTTAAGTAACTGGGGGGAACAGCATCTCTTTTATTTTTCACTTTTAGCTTTGAACCGCATTTACAGTTGACAAACTAACTATTTCCATTACTGTTTCTTAATATCACTGAGAATGTCCTCGAATTAATGTTAGACACCAAACCATAGTTACAGGAAGTTGAGAAAACACCAAGCAGGATAAATGCCACTCACTTCCTGAAAAAAAAAAATATATATATCATCCTAGATGTGTATGACTTTCATACCATTGATAATCAAAGATAAAGAAAAAATCCTGAAAGAAGCCAGGAGGCAAATACCTTATCTATGGAAAACAAAAATAAAAATTACACCTGCCTTGTCCTCAAAACCAAACACAAGCAAGAAGAGAATGGAATGAAATACTTAAGGTATTGAGAAAAATAAAACACTAGCCTAGAATTCTGTACCCTGTGAAATTATTCTTTAAGAGTGAAGGAGATGTATTCTTTCAGACAAATAAAAATTGAGAGGACCTGTCTACATCCTTTTAAGAATGTTAAAAGTTGTTTAGAGAAAAAAATAATATAGATCAGAAACTGAATTCTATTTTAAGACTGCGGAAGGAGTAAGTAGAAGTAAAATAACAACTTTTATTTTTCTTAATCTTAATTGTTTATCCAACAGTACATTACACATTCTCAAGCTCACAAAAAAACACCCACATTCTAGACCACAAAACACACCATAACAAAATTAAAAGAAGAGAAATCATACAATGTCTACTCTCAGACAACAATGGAATTAAACTAGAAGTAAATAACAAAAAGATGACTGGAAATTCAAAATATGTGGAATTTAACATTTCTAAATTACATGAGTTAAAGAAGAAATCACACAAGAAACTAAAGACTATTTTGAACTAAATAAAATTGAAAACACAACTTATCAAAATGTGTGGGACATAGTGCTTAGATAGAAATTTTTAAGTGTGAATGCATGTATTAGAAATGAAGATCTAAAATCAATCATCTAAAGCTCCCACTTAGAAAAATAAGAAAAGCAAATTAAATCCAAAGTAAGCTGAAGAAAAAATTAAGAGCAGAAATCAATGAAATCGAAAAAAAGGAAATCAATAAAGAAAATTCAACAAAATCAGAAACTGATTCTTTAAAAGCATCTATAGATGGGTAATCCTCCAGCCAGGCTATACACAAATCACTAGTATCAGAAATGAAGAGGGAACATCACTACAGATCCCATGGATATTAAAAGGGTAATAAAAGAGTACTATGAACTCTATGCCCACAGATTTAACTTAAATATAACAGACCAATTCTTTGAAAGATACAATCTGTCAAAGGAATAGACAACCTGAATAGGCCTATATCCAATAAAGAAATTAAATAAGTAAGTAACAACCTTCCAAAAAAGAAAGCACCAGAACCAGATGGGTTCACTGGTGAATTTTACAAAAAAGTTAAGAAGAAATTATACCAATTCTCTATAATCTCTTTCAGAGTATACAAGCTGTATCTTAACAGTCTATTCTGATTAGAAGGCCCAGCTTTCCTATCAAATTATGTAATGCATGTAGAGTATTCAGCACCGTGGCTTGTCAAATGGTAACCTCAAGATGTTAGGTGTTATTCCCAAAGTTCTATGGGCTGTGTATATATAGATCAGTTTATTTACATATAAACTTATCCCAGAAAATTCTTCCTACATTTCTGCAAAGGAATTAAAAAGTCAGAAATAAACATTTTACATGAATTTAGTAATTTCATTCATAATAAGTATTTATGACTAACTTTGTATGCCAGGCACTCTCATTAGGCTTCCATGCTAGCCAACAAAGAAATCAGTATGAAACAAGTCAAATGACATTAAATCCTGTGAAGATAAATACAGCAGGGTAAAGGGAACAGAGAAGATAGAATGTGACCATTCTTTGATCCAGGTTGATCAAGGAACACCTCTCTGAGCAGACAGCCCTGAAGCAAGTGAGAAAAGAGCCCATATGGTATCACAGAGAGAGGTCAAAGACAATAGACACACCACCACCAAAACTTAAGGGCAAGAGCATAAAGCCTGTGAGTAGAAAAGAACAAGAGAAATGGAAAGTTCAC
This sequence comes from Phataginus tricuspis, assembly GCA_029783875.1. NCBI lineage: Eukaryota > Metazoa > Chordata > Mammalia > Pholidota > Manidae > Phataginus > Phataginus tricuspis. The sequence goes on along the minus strand of JAQQAC010017683.1, from coordinate 3,795,938 downwards.
AGAAATGAAAGGGAGCTAACACTGGGCCTTGCAGATCTTTAGATTTTAAGAGGGGCAGGAAGGCTTTGAAAAGATTTGACCACAAGTAACAAAGTTTAACTTCAATTTTTAAAAGATTACTCTGGTTGCTACAAGAAAATACACTGTAAGGGGCAAGGATGGAAGCAGCAAGACTACTGGAAAACAATTTTATTCTTTTGGCAAAGGATGATGGCTTTAATCAGAGTGAAACAGGTGGACATGGTATTAAAAGAAAAGTGGTGGAATTATTGATACTTTGAAGTTGTAGGCAGCAGGATTTGTTGGTAATTTCAGCGAGACAAAGAGAAATCAAGAATGCGCCCAATGTTTTGGATGACTGGAAGAAAAAAGAAGTTGTTGCTGACTGAAATGGCAAAAAAGATTACAAGAGAAGTAGATTTGAGGATGAAAATCAGGAGTTCTAATTTGTATTGTTAAGTTTGAGAACCAGAAATTCCATTATTGGATATATGAGTCTACAATCCAGAGGGCTAGTCAGAGTTAAAGATGGAAATACATGAGTTGTCAAAGCACACAAGTAAAGTTTTTACCTAGAGAGAGAGAGCAATGATGACCCGAGGACTGGGTCCTGGGTCATTCCAACATTTAGGGAAAACCCAGTGTTTATTTCAATAGCCATGCTAAATACTGAACCAGAAATCACTTTGCCCATTATCCTTGCTCCATTTACTCTTAAACACTTGAAAACATAGCTTACATGTTAGAGATAGGGTCTGAGAGTAACTACCAAAGATGAGAAATCTTAAGTTACTAGAAATTACTTTGAAATCATTAATTAAAGAGTCTTAATTACTACGTGCAGAAAAGACTCTACTATAACGTATATATATAAAAATTTAAACAAAATTCAAGTTCATACATATGAATCCAGAATATACATATACAATTGGATTAAAAGATACAGGGTTATTATGTTAGTTCTATTTCTAGGCCAAACTATATAAAATGGGATGCAGCTGTTAAAAATTGTACTATGTTTTTCTGCATCCTAGGAAATAGGCAAGACTACATTGCTAAACAACATATTCTTTAATTTTACAACAAACAATTACTATTTAAAATACACTAAAGGTGTCCCTAGTTAAAAGGTGCCAAATACAAATGGGTTTCAAAGTAACAAAAAAAAAGCTTCAATAGATGTAAACATTGTCATTCATAAAACACCTTAAAATTCTCAGGTAAAACCAAGAATACAAAAACCTTTGTTATAAATCGAAACTCACAAGATTATAGCTGAACAAACCTGTACCTATTCACCTTATTAAACTACTGCCTGGTTATGGTTTCCATAAGTATAGGAATTGAGAAATAGTGGCAGACATGTAGACTGATGAGCTATATTCTCATAGCAATCACAGCTAGAGCCTTAGACATCGTTGTTCAAACATCATGGCAGTTCTAATTTCCTATACCTTAGAACAGTCAAGTTAAACAGTATGACACCTTGCTCACCACAACCAGAACTTAACACTAGAGTTTCATCTGGGATCTTGCAAAAAATACCCTACATGCCTCACATTCTTGCCACCCTTACTTTACTACAAAACACGAGCCTCTATCCTTTTCCACTCTTTACTCGAGTCATTCCCCTAACCTATTCCACCAAGATCTCCACAAACACATTTGTGATACAGGCTGTCCCATAGCTTTGTATAATGGTTCTTCAACCATGTAGCCTTCATTAAAGCCTGGCTTACTCCTAAAAGCATTGCTTATTCTGCAACCCTTTTATGTGAAGATTTCACAGATAACTAGAACCCCCAGGTCAATTACTCTAAAAACTTGTATTAAAATACAATGTCCATCCCCTCAAAAAAACAAAACAAAACACAAACACAAAACTTCTAATTTGAAACTTGCATTATCTAAGTATCTTCTGCCTTTCCTCTTTGTTCTGGTAAATTATACCTACATATCAAAGGCTCTATTTTGCCCCCAGTGATTTACATCATCAGCATGGTGACTTTAATGCCTCTGTGCATGATCTATTCCAATACTCCAGCCTCCCCAAAAAAACTTGATTTTTTAAACTTGAGGGACATCCACTACCTCTATTTCAGACAATCACTACTTTAAGCATATGAAACCCAACTTCCGATCATCATCTATCCTTATAAAATGTTTCACTTATACTGAACAAGCTCTTTGACAAATCAGGCTTTTTGTGACCAAAGCAACACCTTTATCTGGCACCACAGTCTTTCCAATCATGGCCATCACCAATGACATAGAAATTCAGCTGCTTAAATGTTAACATCCTATGCACATTGCTACTAGTAGTTCTGTCCTACCTGCTCTGCTAACCTTAAAACACCATGCGTCTTCTTCTGACTATTAAACAGTAGTCTTTAAAGTATGATAAATTCTCTAACCTCGGCTGGCCACTCAGTAGCACAAGACTATCAATAATATTTGGCCCACTTCTTCATCCATTCCCCACAGTACCTTTTCAAGTTTTGGTAGTGTTCTCAAATCCCCTAATCAAACCCTGACACTCCACAAAACACTATTTAAAAATGTTTCTTAAGAAGTTACAATGGGTATCACCTCACTCCCATCATGATGGCTATTACCAGGGGAAAAAAAAAAAACTAGATAATTACAATCACTGACAAGAATGAGGAGAAATTATAACCTGTATACTATGGGCTGGAATGTAAAATGATATAGCTGCTGTGGAAAACAGTAAGGAAGTTCCTAAAAAAGTTAAACAGAGTTAGCATACGATCCTACAATTCCACTTCTGGGTAGATAGTCAAAGAATTGAAAGAGGGTCTCAAAGAGGTATTTGTACACTAATGTTCATGACAGTATTATTCACAACAGCTAAAACAGGGAAGCTATTCAAGTGTCCATCAACAGATGAATGGATAAATAAAACGTTACATACATCCAACAGAGTATTATTCAGCCTTAAAACAAAGAAAGTTCTGACATATGCCACAACATGGATGAACCTTGAGGACATTATGCTAAGTGGAATTAAGCCAAACATAAAAAGACAAATACTGCATGATTCCATTTATATGAGGTACAGTAGTCAAAATCACATAGTTTCCAGAGACTGGAGAGAAGGATGAATGGAGAGTTATAGTTTAATGAGTACAGTTTCAGTTTTCAAGATGAAAAGAGTTGTGGAGATGATGGTGGCAACAGAGTTACACAACAATATGAAGGTACTTAAAACTACTGTACTGCATACTTAAAAATAAAGATGGTAAATTTTGTTATGTTAATTTTACTACAAAAAAAAAACAAAAAGGTTACCTGGACACATAAATTTGAGAAATACATTTTACAGTCCCTTGGTCGAGATTTTGCAATATACATCAGCACTTACAAAGATTTCCACTATTTTCAGTCAAGAAACCTGCTTTTTAAGTCTGCATTTCCCAAACTTACTCAACAATCACACCTCTTTTTCAGGAAGCACCTAATATCATCATCTCAAAGGAGAGAGAAACAGTGGTGTAGCAGACCTAAACTAACTTACTGAGAAAATAGAGAGTTCAGGCATGAATGACCTGGACTTCCCTATTCTTACCTACAAGCAAATTTAACATCGCATACCCATCTTTACCTCCTGGTTTCAGAAGATGAAGGTCTTTACTCTTACTCAAGAGTAAGCCCACTACCTATATTTTCATTTCAAACTGTATTACCTCAAAAACCTTGCTTAGAGGTTACCTCTCCTATTATCATAAATTTCTTAAATTCTCACTTCTAATCACTTAAGTCAGGCCTATTTCACTTTCCAAATATTTGTCTTAAATACAGAAAACTTTACCTTGAATTCCTATTACACCATTGTCCTTGTTGAGGTTCTCACTGACTAAACTACTGAAGCCGTGGTCATCCTATCATCATATATTTCTCTTCACCCTGATTCCCTGTTGCTAAAATCATTAAAAATATACATCTGTCTACCAAGGTTACTATCCCTTATGAAGCAAATTCTTTACTGACTCCCAAATTAAAGAGACACAGTCTAAGGCCCTTCACATAGCATGCAAGGCCCCAGTCCTTTTCTCCTTCATTTTCTTGCCTTTAAGTCAGTCAATGATCAATCCTCAACTGTTCCCTACACTCACTATGCTGCTTTATAACTTTGCTCATGCTTCTGCCTAAAACAACTCGGCCCATGCTTCCAGCTACCTAACTCCCATCATGCTTCAAGATTTAATTTAGCCTTCCCCGGCCACCTCTATTTCCCTGCCATCTGGATTAGGTTCCTATAGATACCTGAGTAACCCTGTATTCATTCACGTTCCCATTACAACCTGGGTATCGTACCACAATGAAAGAAAAAATATGCTTCTGTGTTTTTTGCCCAGAGTAGACTATACATTTCTGGAGGTTAGAAACTTTGTGCATCTTTGTATCCACAACACAGCACTGATGCCTTTACACATAGTAGGCACTTAGTAAATGATTGTTAAACTGAACTCTTTCCCCATCTTTCTATTTCCCTCCAACTGCTAGGTGAGCAAAAAGATAAAAATTCAGTATACAATTTTAATTAGAAATCTAGTGACATGTTACCATAATTTAGAGGTATTTGTTTGGTAGGGAAAAAAGCAGATACATTCTTATGCCTCAATCTATTTTTTAAAGCATTACTCTCTTGTAACTGGAAATTATTTTCACATAATGTGATACCATTTTAAAGCAATCTAGGGCAACTTAAAAGACACCACACAGCCTCAACCAAATTACACTTACATTCGGCTAGCTTCGATGTCGTCAGACTGAGGTTCTCCTGGTGATCTGTGAAATGCAATTGAGGAAAGTTAAGCAAAATTTTCCATATTCCAATAAGGGGCAGACATGTTATTTTGGAAGGCAAATTTGAAAACAAAATTTTATTGTTAATACTTTTAAAAGTAAAGATTTTAACATGAGAAAAGAGTGAGCAGATCCGATTACCATATGACACATTTATTGTTAAGGCTGGACTAATAAAAAAATTCAGTGCTTTTTTCTAAGGAAACTATTAACACTATATTTAAATACCAACATATAAACCAGTATAATAAATCTAATTATTCACAAAGCCAAATATTTATAATAAAAACATACAACTATGAAACTTTCTACAGCCAAGTATTGGTTATCCAAAGTATCAAAGATACTACCTGATATTCACAGTCCCCAAGTTTAGATCTAAGTGTCAGCAAACTACTGCCTGGGACTACAAGCTAAGACCTAGGTTAGCTGCCTATTTTGGTAGTTTTTTGGGAACATAGTCACACCCATTCAATATTGTCTATGGCTGCTTTCATACCATAAGAGCAGAGCTGAGAAACTCAAAGGGACATACGGCCCAAAATGCCTAAAATATTTATTATCTGATCCTTTAAGAAAAAAAAATGTTAATCTTTTCTCTAGATTATTCAAATTTAATTCTAATATCCACAGTAAATTCTGAGACACTTAAGTCAGATTTACCATCCTGATCATGATTACCTTGGTTCAACAATGAAATTAGATTTCTTTGAAAACACACAGGCAGGATATACTGTCAAAAGTGTATCATCCTGGGGTATTAACATTTTGCTATGGGTAACTGTGAACTGACTTCAATTATAAATAGTTGTCAGTTATTTTCTATTATTTTTAAAATACTGCCATCTTATTAAGAAATACTCAAAATTCTAATATATTAAGAAGTCTTTCATTTTCATTTTGGGATATGAACCAGTTCGGCCTATCCCTACCACACTGTTAAAAAAAAATTCCTGTTACCCTATTCATTTTTACAAACAGTATCAGTCAGTATACATTAAGGTGAATCATAATACTGATTTCTTACACCTTCAAATAGGTAACATATTTTAGAGGTCAAAAGCTAAATTTTCAAAATGACATTATAAGGACTTGACTTGTGAATTTATCACTGACTTGAGACTTCTAATTTTAAACTTTAACAAAAAGTCTTAAAATCAGAGCCACCAGCAAAAGAACAACAAAAAAATTGCTTCAAAACACACACACGAAAAAAAGATGTTTCCAACATTTCTTAGCTTTTAAAAAACTCACTTCTTTATCAGATTTTCAAAATTACCCTTTACTGCAGTTTCAGAGTCCAAGGACAAGAATGAACCAAAAAAAAAGACTCCAGAAGAGTTGTAGTATTATTTACATTTTCAATTTTGCACAAAATTATATTAGAACTAAAAATTGGAGCATACTGGAGGTGGCAGTGACTTGGCAGTGACACAAATGCAAAAATATCACTCCACCCTCTCCCCCAGGGAGCAAGCAAATCACCTTTGTGACACACCTGGTCTCCACCAGCCTTGTGGGTAAGTACCCCAAGATTGCTTCCAAACTTGTATCTCTCAGACAGAAGAGCTAAAAACTGATGATAACCCCATGTACCAGCTGACTCATTTTTGAAAGTGCGACCCTCCAGCATCAGATGTCATACTGTAAGGAGGCAGAGCAGGCTTGCAAAACAAAAAATAAACCTGCTGGCACTAAGGGAAGAGAGGCAGATTAGCAGCTTTCAAACATGTAGGCAGCAAAACTTTCAAAATTAACAGGAAAAGGGGGGGGAATGAGAACACAGTGAAAGGAAAATTTAAATACTACTGCAAAAAGGAAACAAGCAAGAAGGCAAGAAGGCAAGCAAATCTGCGTCTTAGAAGCATAATATGCAACTGCTGCAGTTTTGAGATTCTGAAATGGGACAGAGATACATCATCAAATGGTAACTACATTCTATTTTCCAATTTCTGTTCCCTAAACAAGAGATACATAAACATTAGCATCAAAATATCACCAAATCATTGTAAATATCTGGATTATCTTTAATATTGACATGTTAAAGTGAGCTACTAAAAACCATTTAAGTCAAATCAAGTAATTTAAGCAAGTTCAGTCTAAAAGATGGACAAAAGAGTAAGAAAGGATTGAAAGATTGTTACCCTAAAACAGAGCTATCCTGGGTCTCTTAAACATGGTTAGGACAAGTTGTTTTCTACTCAAAATGAATTGTTTTTTAATCAACAGAAAAGTATATATACATAGAACTAGCAGAAATACTCTTCTTGCAGGGAGTAATAAGTAATAGTACATATCTGAATAAATACTTCTAGTCATTCTGCTTATATTACTGTAATATTTTAAATAATTTACCACAAAATATCCTAACATTAGGAATCAAACTCTCAAAACCATGAAATACTGAACATCTAGTAACAGTTTCCAAGATTTACTATGGCCCTTAAAGAGTCTCTTTGTTCTTTACTACCAAGTTTTTGTAAGTAAAGATCCAGTACATGCTCTTAATTTTACTAAATTCTCAACATATAATCAAAAGGGAAAGAAAAAAAAACTACTGATTTAGGTTAACATAAAGTTTATCAGAGTAACAAGCCAGAAAAGAACTTTTAAAACTGAAACAAGCAGATAATGTTAGAAAACAAAAAATAAATTTTGGGTGCATTTAGATCTTGATTTGGATTGCAGAAAAAGGGATCACAAAATACCCATTAGGTATTTTGAACACTGCGGCCTGAGCTAGAAAATTCAAATGGAGGTTCATTTCCAATAGTACTGGGGACAGCTTCTCTAGCCTGCAAGCCACTCCTAGTACCTCCACCATAACTCTCTAGGAGAGAAAGTACACTAATTTTATTTGTAAAAACTTCTAGAGAAGTGTTTAAACTCTCACCACATAAAAGGCATACTTAAAAACTCATATTAATAATTTTTTCAGTTTTAAATGTTCATAATAAATTGTTTATTCAGAAACTTGAAATCTCTGACAGATACTTTTCTGTTTATTATAGATAGGTCTGGGGTTAAAAAGCACAATTTTAGGAAGGAGATTAAATGGAGAAGCAGGTCAACTCTTAGGTATTTCTGAGAAATACACATTTTCTTCAGTTTTTTACAGCACGTATTTTACTTTACAATGACAGCCTTTTAAAGGCTGTGAAATAACATTCAAAATTACCTTTTACAAGCTGTGGCCATTCGGTGACATCAGGGAGATCACAGCTTTGAGTCACTGATTAAAAACAGGTTGTCACACCAGTCTAGCTGCTAACTTGATCTGAGCGTAGGTTTAATAACTCTAATAAATTAAACAAATCTTTAGTTAGAACACTTTTATAAACCCAATTCATTGTTCAAAAAATAATCTTCAAAGCTTTGAATCAGGTGTAAATGCAATGTTCATCAGAAGAGCAATTATAGAAATGCTTTTAAAGGACTATTTTCTAAAATGATCTCTTCACTTGAGAAAATGTGGTAATACTCTCACACTTTTATGAACTGTTATGGTTTACAAAGCACTCTGGTCAACAGTACCTTATCTGAGTCTCTTGACAACTATGGCCCTACCTAACCAAAGTAAATACTATATTAAGAATTTTTACAAATTAATCAGCCTTAGAGTGATTAATTTACTTGCCCAAGATTTTGGAATTAGTATTGAATATAGACCAAAACCCAGATCTACCAACTTCCTATCCAAGGAAGGAAGGAACTTTACTTGGTTTAGTTTTGCTTTAGAGTTTCACGGAATAAATATATACTAAGGAGTAAAGTTTTAGAATATGGATTGAGACTCACAATTATGGCAATAGTTTAACTGGGACTAATAGCCACAGGGATTTCCAGCAGGAGAATGCTTACTGGAATAGTTTCATACGCATCTATACAGACACACACACTCACGTATACCAAAGTCTGGTCCTACTTATTCTACACTTAAAGATGATCTAACATTAGTCAAAACCCCTTGGGTACCTCATGAAAATGTATTCTACTCTTTTTCAGCCATAAATCCACTAATAATTCAATTTCATGAGAGACAATAGCAAAATATGCAAACATCTCCTCTTTTGATCCCCTTATTTGGTCTTAGTTGAACTTTCTTGCTTGTCATGGTTCGAATTTCAGGCATTGTAATCAACTGTAGTTCTGGAGAAGATATACATCTGAAATATCCCAGTATCGAGAGCTCATTTTGTGCAACTAGTGCTTCTCCTGATGATTTCCCTACTGAACACTATATCCAGGCCAAATATGAAAGCAAACTTAAGGCAAGATGAGAAAATTAGGAGGGTATATGAGAACCCCAAGAAAAGTCCTGCAGCATCAATGCTTGAGCCCATACCTCTACAACCTCTGAATTTAGGCTTCAAAGTCAGATAAGAGTGCCCATGGCCAAAGTATACATAAGTAACTTTAGGGGGCCTCAATAAATGGGATTTAAAAATCCCTGGAATGATTCAATTTCCCAGATTTTCCTATCATAGCTACATGTCTCCTAGTAAGAACCTAGAACACTAGTGAAATCCTATGGGGAAGAGACAATGGCACCCATGAAATGAATAATGTTCCTTCTTGGTTTTCATAACACTAAAGTGCATGTGGATTTAGAAGATCCAAATAAGTCTAACTTTCTGATCTATAATATAAGAATGAAAAAGTTAAAATACCTCTTTATTAACTGAGGTGAGCTAGTACATTAAAGGGCTAACCTACAAGTATTTTGAGAATTACTAATCAAGTCCTCTCTTCTAGCCCCTCTATTTTATATGAGGTCCAGTGCTCAACAGAGCACAAACAGACCCCAGAGCCAGTCTGTATTCAAGCACCCTTTTGGTCACTCACTAGATGGGAAATCTTGGGCAAGTTACTTAACCTCTCTGAGCCTCAGTTTCCTCATGGGTAGAAGACAACAGTAGTATTTGTCTTGGAAGACTGTCATAAGGATGAACAAACTAACATATAAATTGCTCAGAACAGTGTCTGGCACACAGTAAGAGCTCAACAAATAGAAACTATTATTAACTCACAGCGTAACAACCAAACCTGCCCCTACTTCTTGTGCGTATTATTTTACTTCTCAGAGCATAGTAACTTCTTCTAAATTATTTCAGAATCCCACTTGAGTCCCTCATACAGCCTACCTGATTTAGCACCTAGCAGAATGCTTTAAAAATGGGAGGCACCTGAATTTTCTCAACACATTGTCATTACTCTAATCATGACATGAAGATACACTGCAATTTTGAATTCCAAAAAATAAAACAGAAACATACCATATTTCGCCAAACTTCTGAGGAGCTGGTGAATTCTAAAATCAGGCTCTTACAGATTTTTAACCTAAAATATAAAACACCTTGCTCAATTCTTTTCACACAGACAACTGGATAAACTTTCAAAGAAAAACATTTTTCTAAAATTCATTACAAAAGCAAGCTCATTTTTGTAATATTTGTGAATCTCCAAGAACCTATAAGGAGGAAGTGCCCCTGCTGTTGCCAGAGCACGTGGGAGGTGATCAGCAGGTCCTGTGGCCAGAGGCCCTCCAGGCGCAGGGCCAAGCTTCCCCTTCACCCAGAGCCTAGTGTTTGCCATTTCTTTACTCTTCCCTCCCTCCCAAAGGGCTGAAAACTATATGACAACTGTTTGACTACATGCCTCTAATTCCTTCAGATACCTACAGCTATTTAGTTTTTAATTAAATTCTGTATGCTGGAAATCTGCTGTTAGTTACATAAATGGGTGTCTGTCTACTACCTCCTGGAGTAGCAGCCTTGGGCGGGTCTTCCACCCTCTGAGTCTCAGATGTCAGTTATTTTGAATTTTAGAAAAAACGTAATGTAGGACAATGTTGCCTGGCACATAACAGGGGCTCAATATATGGTAGCAATGATTATTTCTTCTATCAAACAATATATCTATCAAAGCTTAACTCTTACCAAAAACCTAATTCTGAAGTTTTAAAGCATGCACCCAAATAATCCCTGTAAATTTTAACTCATTTGTATACAGCAAGAGTATTTTTGTTCATAACAGGAACTGAAAGAAGTCTTTTAATCCATTTCCTTTTATTATATACGAAGAAACCAAGTCCCAAAGATCAAGAAACAACCCAGTAACCTAGGTTGACAGTAGAAGGAATACAGTGCATACAACTTTTTTTTAATTAACCAAGTTTTAAGACCTTAGAGGACTGAGTCTCAAACTCTACTCTAGAATGGAATCACCTAGGGGATCTATAAAAAATGCAGATACTTGATCTCTACCTCCAGAGCCTGTGATTCAGTGCATAAAGTGGGAGTGCATGAATGTGTATTTTTAACATACATTTCAGGTGATTTGCAGACCCCAGTTAGAGAAACCTTGCCTTAGAAGACTAGGAACACATAACCATTGAGGAAATATACCAAATCTATAAGCATACAGGATAAGTAACAGAAACTGTAAGCACCAGAAATGTTAGCCACACTCTGCAAACTTACCACTAGCACTCTAATACCAGACCCAGTGCCCTTATTTATATCTGTGTCCCTCTCTAACAGAGGGCTCAATTTAATAATCTAATAAAAACTGCAATCTAATAACAAATGCCTATATTAATCTACATCCACTTGCCCCTCTAACATTTGTTTATTTTTGTAATAATGCATCGGCCAGCTCTCTCCACACAACACACCCACACATATACATATATGTTATCACTATTGTATCTGGTATGTCCTCTATGTCCTAACAGCCTATTTTCTTCACTTCCTTCTAAACCCAGGTCAAAACAATTTCACAAACCACCTTTTCTATCATTTTTTATTGTGCCCACTCAGCATTTCTGTTCTCCTTTGAACCATGTTTATTGTGTCTTATATTTATGGTTAAAGCTATTTGTTGACTTTTAAGTTTGGTACTATTTCTAAATTTCACAGCTAACCAAAGACTGTTCCAATAACCTTCTTGCCTAATCTTCCTGCCCTCAGGCTCTCCTCATTCTATCCATTATGCAATTAGAATTTTTTAAGTACTGCTTTCATATAATACTCTTAACATAAATCCATTAACTCCATTAACCTCTTAAAATACCATTTCCTTATTTTCCTTCAACTACTAGAAAGACCTGAAAACCACCAGGTCAGCTGCTGACATTTAAAACCTTCACTACTGAATTTTTTCTTACATTAAGTCATCATCATTCCTATGTATTCTAAATTCTGTGGCTCCTTAATTCTATTTTCTTTCTGTAACATTTCACACTGCTAGTCACTCCTCGTCCTTCCTGGCTTCTGTTATGCTGTGCCTATGTCCTCTTATTGCTGACAGCAATTAGGTCTTCTGCTAGTTAATCTTCCTAACTCTCAACTTATGACCACTCTCCAAGCTTCTATCCCTAGGTATTGTTAACCAAAATTAATTATCTGTGCAATGTCATACATTCTCATAACATCTCTACACTTAGGATCACTAACTCAACATCTTTAGGCCTTTATCTCGAGTTATGAGCTTGCTTTTTTTTAAATTTTTGTATCATTAATATACAATCACATGAGCAACATTGTGATTACTAGATTCCCCCCATTATCAAGTCCCCACCACATACCCCATTACAGTCACTGTCCATCAGCGTAGTAAGATGCTATAGAGTCATTATTTGTCTTCTCTGTGCTATACTGCCTTCCCTCTGACCCCCTTACGTTATGTGAACTAATCGTAATGCCCCTTATTCCCCTTCTCGCTCACTTCCCTCCCATACTCCCCAGTCCCTTTCCCTTTGGCAACTGTTAGTCCATTTTTGGGTTCTGTGAGTCTGCTGCTGTTTTGTTCCTTCAGTTTTTGCTTTGTTTTTATGCTCCACAGATGAGTGAAATCATTTGGTACTTGTTTCTCCGCCTGGCTTATTTCACTGAGCGTAATACCCTCTAGCTCCATCCATGTAGTTGCAAATGGTAGGATTTGTTTTCTTCTTACGGCTGAATAATATTCCACTGTGTATATGTACCACATCTTTATCCATTCATCTACTGATGGACACTTAGGTTGCTTCCATGAGCTTGCTACTCTTAATTACCAGTGGTATACATATACTTGGATGTTTTATTGGTACACATACACTTGGATATCTCATTAACATCTAAAATCAAACTCAATTTTCTCCAAAAACTCACTCCACCTTAAGCACGCCTACTCTTGCTGTCCTCCTCGTTAAAGACTAAAAGTTATTGCCAATCTTTATTTTCTTCCTTTAATTTTTATTTAGCCCAACCACTGTGTGGGTTGATACCTATTAACCTTCAAATTCTTAGTAGTCATTTACTCAGAAAGTGTCTACTAATTAAAACTATTACAGTGTTATATGTCAATTATATCCCAATTTTTTAAAAAAAGTCTACTAGACTCTGGGTGCCCAAGTGGATAAGACATAATCTTTTGTCCTCATGTGACAGGAAAATGAGCACATATAATAAAATCCACAATATATATATGTAATTGCAATGCATAGTTAAGTGTTGGGAAGGGAGAAACATAGGGCACCTGCATACATAGAGTTCAGGCCTAGTCTGGGTGAAAAGGAAACATTCTTAATGAAATGACATACAGACTAAGCCTTGAGGCATGAGCAAAATTCATCAGACATATTTAAAAAAAAAAACTCTGTGAGGTACTGGTAGCATATCGATCCAGTTTCCTAAACTGGAAAATCTTGAGTCATATTCTAAAGAGGAAACCCTTTCTTTCCTAGTACAGCAAATTGTTCACTCAGTGCTATCAATTCTACCTCAGAAATTCCCCACACTCTTCCACAATTCTTCCTTTGGTCGCTTTTAGTTGTTTCCAGAACAAAGCTAAATCTCTCAAACATTTCAGATGAAACGGTAACACAATTTGGACAAATTCTGCCAGTCTAACTTCTTCTCAGACTAGACCAAACTTCTAGGGAACATATGTATCATTCATTTCTCTATTTCCAATGCTTGAACATGTTCACATAATAAACATCTTGGAAAAGAGGAAAGTTTTCTCTTAGATGTCTTATTTTAGGACATTTAACTAGTGACAATGTTAGGATTCACACTCAAGTAGTCTGATTCTAAAGGCCATGCTTGCTCACTTGTACCATACTCCTAATTTATACTTGAATCCTATAACTTGTCTCTTTGAAATATCTTACTTTTTTTGCCCCATGCATACCAACAATGTCATAATATAGATCCTCATTAACTCATTTGGTTTCCTCTTTTGCCTATACCCTCAACTCTGCTGCTAGAATTATCTTCCTAGAAACATTTTTGCCATATTACTCTGCTGAAAATGTTCTCTTTCTCAATGCCCAAAGGATAAATCTCAAAACTCCACATATCATTATGAGGCCCTTGCCACTGACCCCTACTCATTCATACAAGCCTCACTGCCCACTATATGACATCATTAACAGGTACTTGATGATCTAGTCCCATCATTGGTTTACTGGCTATTACATATGGGCCACCTGTTTACTTCTGACTTTAATGCTTTTTCTTCTCAGGACACTTCACTCAGAGACACTTTCCATCCCCCAATGACCTATCCATGCCTTGTTAAAATTCTACTCATTCTAAAGGCTGTATCTCACAGTGTTCTCTAAACTGTTCTGTAAGCAACATTGTATTTTTTGGGTCTTGCCATATGCTCCTAATACCATTAAACAATTTATTAATTTATATCCTAAATTTATGTTATACCTCATATTATAGCTATCTGTATACATTTGTCAGTGCCTCTAGTTGCAAGCTGACTGATGGTAGAGCTCATCTGTACGTATTTTTATTTTCATAGTAATGAGGACTATGTTTTCTTGACACCACAGCTCCCTTCTACAAAAAAAATAAAAAAGAATAAGGATCAATGGTCTGACAAAGGATTTTGAGCTACTTCCAAATGCAGTTCATGGATGAACAAGGATATCATTGCCTCCCAAATTAACATAAATTTAACCCAATTCCAATTTAACAAAAGTTTATTTTGAAGACCAAACATGTAAGAGTAACCAAGAAAATTCCATGTTCTAAAAGAAAAATAACATCCCTTTCTCCCAAGGAAATTGTTCTACCAGGCATAGAGGTATAGAATATTTACTTAAATAGTACAAAAAAATCAATACAATGCCCTAAAAAAACTGTGACAGTATCTACTAAAACTGAACATATGCATATCCCATGACTTAAGAAATTCCACTCCTAAGTATACATCAAACAGAAATGAGTACCTGTGTTTACTAGAAGACAGTTGGTAGAATGTTTAGGGTAGCAATATTGTTGGCAGCCTCAAACCAGAGCAACTAAACAGAATGAATAAATTGTGGCAAATTCCTAACACAATACAGCAAATATTATAAGCAACCAAGCACCACAACCAACAGTGTGCATGAATCTTACAAATACATAAAATGAGAGAAGCCAGACAAAACTAAATGATTGATTGTAATTAAATAAAGCATAAAAACAGGCAAGTCTAATCTATGCTATCAGAAGTCAGGATAGTGGTCACTCTTAGGGGAAGAGAGCACAAGGCACTTTAAAGGAGCTGCTGCTTCTTGATCCTGAATGCTGGCTAAACATGTGTTCTCCGTTATGTGAAAGTTCAACAAGCTATGTGTAGACTAATAAGTGCACTCTTCTGTGTGTACAAAAAGTTTTATTTTTAAAAATCCAGTATGGTATGAGCACTAGGTAAGTAAGTGGAACAGAGTAAGTTGAGAAAGATCCTAAAGTATTTAAGACTCACTTCTTGTCAAAAACAAGAAAACTGGACGCAATACACGAAACAGCTGCTTCCAGATCATAAATAACAAGGCAGTGCAAGACTGTGATGTCTAAGAGAACAAACAGAAATGAGACAAGCTTTCCAATGCTCAGATTTCTGCCTAAAGGTACTTTCAAACCTGCAACCAATGGCAGGGAAACCCTATGAGAAGACAGCAGTCTCACTGAGGTAAGAAGCAAGACATCAACCTTGAGGAGGCTTAAATGGGTGGAATTTATAAAACAGAGTTACAAAGAGGTAGGCAGCTATGCAAAGAAAAGGCTCCAGAAATCTGTCACTTTGGGGTTTTAAGTCTGCTACTGTATGAGTAAGGTGAAAGACTCCAAGAAGCTGGGGAAAGAGAATCTGTGAGCTGAAATATTCTCAGTGCTCATATAGGACTGGAATATACCTCTAACTCGGGGGAAGGAAATCCCAGGGCAAAATACCTCTAAAACTGAAATCAGTCAAGGGAGAAATAAAGTTTAAAACCCATTTATTGCTTACAAACTGAGTCTAGGGCCATTTGTCTTTCCTGCTCCAGCAGAAGCAAACCAGCCCTCCCCTTAACCTCTCAGGTTCAGATAAGCCCTCCCTTGGTCACCCACTGATATGGAGATGAACTACTTTCTCCACTACTGAGGAATGCCTGTTGATACGCAGATGCACTAAAGCCAAGTGAGATATTCCAGAAATATTACAATTTTACCCACAATACCTAAGTTCCTTCCAACCAGACTGAAGAGAATATGCTGACACTGGGGCATTTAACAGAGAACTAAGAAGGGCCATGCCTTTCTAGTAGCTCCTAGCCTTAAAGTAAGGCTTTCTCTAGGCACACCCTAACACAACCTTAAGGGATCAAGCTGACCAGCTAGTTACTCAGCAGACTGCCAAAACAAAGTTTAACACTCGAAAAGACAACAAAATCTAGCCATCCAACAAAAGGCTATTACGATGTCCAGCATCCAGTAGGAAATTACTAAATATGCAAACAAGAAAATATGACCCATAACCAACAGGAAAACCAATCAACAGACCCTGAAGTGAAAGAACTGATAGAACTAGTACACAAGGACTTTAAAAAATGGCTATCATAAACATGTTCAAGGATTCAAACAAAAATGAACAAACAGAAAACATGAAAACAAATCAAATGGAACTTCTAGAAAGACAAACTAAAATATCTGAAAGTATTCACCACTGCAGAAAAAAAAAATGAAATAGAAAACAAGGCAAACTGAAGCACAGAGACAAAAGACCAAAAATAATATGTTAATGACCTAAGACAGTATTGAAAGGCCTAACATACATAAAACTGGAATCCCAGGAAAAACAACAGTGTTTGAGGAAGAAGGTGATTAAAAAAAAAAAATACATGTGAAGAAATAATGGCTGATACTTCTCGAAATTTGATGAAACCGTAAGTACAAAGTTAAAAAAAATAACCCAGCAACCACAATAAATCCTAATCACAAAGAAAACCATTGATCAAAATTTCCAAAAAGTTGTCAAGAAAAATGTGGGGTGACTGGAACTCTCACACGTTGACAGGAAAGTAAAACAAAACAACCTAATGGTGAGAAGATCTGTCCATTTATTCTGACTATCCTAGAACCCAATTACCACACTCCCAGGTATTTATCCAAGGGAAAAAAAAATATGTATATATGTACGTATATATGTACACACACACACACAATTTATCTTTGCAGTTTTATTCTTAACAACTAGAAACAGGAAACGACTCAAGTGGTCCTTTAATAGAACAATGAAGTTACAAATTATCGACACAGAGGCACTACTATGGATGAATCTCAAAAACACTGTTTACTGAAAGAAATCTTATAGAAAAAGTACTCCAATGCTATTCATATGAGATTACTTTAGCTTCCTCTAGAATTTATGATAAAAGTGTTAACAACAATGGTTTACTGGGGATGATGATGTAGATAGAGTCAGGAACGAATAAAAGGGCACAGGTTCTATAACTTGACAGGACTTTGTGTTGCAAAGGTGAATGCACTTGTGAAAACTCATGGAACCGTATACTGGCATATCTTATATTGTGTTTGGTTTTACTGCCCTTTGCGGATACAGTGTTTTCCAAGTTGAGGGTTTGGGGCAACCGTGCATCAGCAAGTCTATCAGTGCCATGTTTCAAACAGCTTTTGCTCACTTTGTGTCTGTTACACTTTGGTAATTCTCACAATATTTCAAACTTTTTCATAATTGTTGTTATTGTTACTTTTGTTAATAATACAATCTCTGATCAGTGTTCTTTGATACTAACTATTGTAATTCTTTTGTGGTACCACAAACTGTGCCCATATAAAGGTGGTGAACTTACTTAATAAATGTGTCCATGCTGACTCCTCCACTGACCAACCATTCCCCCATCTTTCTCCCTCTTCTCAGACTTCCCTATCCCCCAAGACACAACAGTATTGAAATTAGGCCAACCTGTGTTCAAGGGAAAGGAAGAGTTGCATGTCTCTTGCTTTAAACCAAAAGCTAGAAATGATCAAGCTTAGCAAGGAAGGCATGTTGAAAGCTGAGATAGGCTGAAAGTAGGCCTCTTGAGCCCAAACAGTCAAGCTGCTGAATGCAAAGGAAAAGCTCTTGAAGGAAATTAAAAGTGCTCCTCCAGTGAGCACATGAATGGTAAGAAACCAAAACAGCCTTACTGCTGATACGGGAAAATTTTAGTGGTCTGGATAGAAGACCAAACCAGTCACAACATTCCCTTAAGCCAAAGTCTAATCCAGAGCAAGGCCCTTCAATTCTGACAGCTGAGAGAGGTGAGGAAGCTGCAGAGGAAAAGTTGGAAGCTGGCAGACAGAGGTTGGTTCATGAAGTTTAAGGAGAGAAGCCATCCCCATAACATAAAAATGCAAGGTGAAGCTGAAACTGCTGGTGTAGAAGCTGCAGCGAGTTATTCAGAAGATCAGGCTAATATCATTAAACAAGGTGTCTATCCTAAACAACAGATTTTCAGTGTAGACAAACCAGCCGTCTATTGGAAGAAGAGGCCATCTAGGACTTTCACAGTTCAAGAGGAGAATTCAGTGCCTGGCTCAAGGGTTCAGAGGTTCAAAGGACAGGCTGATGTTTTTTAGAGACTGATGCATGCAGCTGGAGACTAAGTTGAAGGCAGTGCTCATGGACCATTCTGAAAAATCCTAGGGTCTTTAAGAATTATGTTAAATCTACTCTGTCTGTGCTCTATAAATGAACAACAAAGACTGGATGGCAGCACATGCCTCTACAACGTGGTTTACTGAATATGCTGAAGCCTATTGTTAAGATCGACTGCTCAGAAAAAATGATTCCTTTCAAAATCCTACTGCTTGTTGACAATGCACCTGGCCACCCAAGAGCTCTGATGGAGATGTACAACAGAACAAATGTTTTCATGCGTGGTAACGCAACATCCATTCTGCAGCCCATGGATCAAGGAAGGAATTTCAACTTTCAAGTCTTATTATTTGCAGAATATATTCCTTAAGGCTATAATTGCAATACATAGTGATTCCTCTAATGGCTCTAATGGGCAAAGTAAATTGAAAGCCTTTTGGGAAGGATTCACCATTCTAGGTGCCATTAAGAACACTGTGATTCATGATTCATGGGAAGACATCAAACTATCAACATTAGCAGGGGTTTGGGAGAAGTTGATTCCAAACCCCATGGATGACTTGGAGGAGTTCAAGACTTGCATGAAGGAAGTAACTGCAGATGTGGTGCAAACAGCAAGAGAACTGGAATTAGGAGTGCAGGCTGACGATGTGACTGAACTGCTACAATCTCTTGATAACATTTGAAACGGATGCTTGTGGATGAGTAAAGAAAGTGGTTTCTCAACATGGAATCCACTCCTGGTGAAGATGGTGTGCAGACTGTTGAAGTGACAACAAAGGATTTAGAATATTACTCACACTTAAGTTGATTAAGCGAGAGCTTTGACTCCAATTTTGAAAGAAGTTCTGCTGTGGGTAAAGCGCTATCAAACAGCATTGCATGCTACAGAGATAGTTTGTGAAAGGAAGAGGCAATCAATGCAGTAAACTTCATTGCTGTATTATTTTAAGAAATTGCCACAGCCACCTCAACCTTTAACAACCACTGTTGATCAGTCAGCAGCTGTCAACATCCAGGGAAGACCTCCCATCAGTACAAATATTGTGTCTTAATAAAGCTCAGATGATGATTAGCATTTTTCGCAATAAAGTATTTTAAATTGAGGTATGTACTTTTTTTTTTTTTTAGACATAATGCTAGTGAACACTTAACAGGTTACAGTATAGGGTAAACTTAACGTTTATATGCACTGGGAAACCAAAAAATTCATTTGACCCACTTCATTGCAATATTCAGTTATTATGGTGGTCTGAACCAGTACCTCCGAGATATATGTCTGTATGTGACAGATTGTATTTTCAAAGATAGCCACTGCAATACTCTTCTTACAAGGGAACATTAGCATTCTCCCATCAGGTGATGGGGTATATGAATCTTCTCATTCAAGGTGACTGGCTTTGTCACTCTTTCAATCAAGAAATTATGGTGGAAATATGTGCTCTTTGACTTTTAATGCTAGATCATAAAAATTCCAGGCATTTTTGCCTTGCTCTCTTGAGAGATTCACTCTTAGAATCCAGCCATTATACAGCAAGGAAGCCAGCTACTTGCCAAGAAGCTGAGCAGCTGCAAAGGAAGGCAAAATATGTGTTCTAGACCAGACTCCAGCTGAAGTCGTGACAGCGGGCATCAATTTCCAATGATTCTAGCCTCCAGTCATCAAGCTACTCCAGCTGACATGCTTGTAGCCAAGCAAAGTATGCTTGCCAATCTCTGCCCTAAGTACATAAACAAAATAAATGACTGCTGGTATTTTAAGCACTATGTTTGGAATAACTTGTTACATAGCAGTAGGTAACTGGAACAATATACCAAATTCAATAAATTTAAGATTCAATAAACTAAATTCAGTTTATAACAAGTTACTAAGTATCCATACTGGAAATTAGGATGAGGTATACTAACACTTGCAACTTACTTTGTAGACCAGCAAAAAAACAAGAGAAGTTAAAGAAGACAAAGCAAGTGTTAGTTGAGGAATTACACTCCACAGTTAATTTACATCTAAGTTTGAAAATTATCCTAATAAATTGTTAAAAAGTAAAATAAAGGCATTTTCATACAAATAAGAGGTGGAAGTGTTTTCTGGCCAACAGACCTGCACTTCAAAAATCTTTAAATTCTTCAAAGTAGAAGGAAAACAACACCAGAGAGAAACTTGGGTCCATGCAACACAATCTAAATCTACACAAATCTACAAGAAATGAAAATGACAAATAAGAGTATAAATATCAAAGTATGTTGCTTTTGATCTTTAAATTTCTTTACAAAACAACTGACCTTTTAAAGAAATAATTACAAATTGTACTGTGAAATCTGTAGCTTATATAAAGGTAAAATGTAAAACTATAATAGAAAAAAGGATGAAGGAACGTAAATGAATTTATACTGTTCTAGAATTCACTATACTCCAAGAGGTATATTTTTGAAGGTGGACTGAGATACACTAATGTGCATATTATCAATACTTGCACAACAACTGAAAAAAGAACAGAGGTAAACTAATAGTAGAGATAAAACAGACTACTAAAACAATGTTCAATCCTAAAGAAAGCAGGAAAGGAAGAAAAAAAAGGAATACAGATGGGACAAACAGAAAACAACTTTTTAGTATTAAACCTAACCATGTTGACAATTACAATAAATGTAAAGGGAGTGAACATTCAAATTAAAAAGGAAAAATTGAAAAATCAAAAAGATGCAACTATACACTGTCTAAAATAGACATATTAAATGTAATGACAGATAAATTGAATGTAAAGAGATAGCAAAAGATATAATACACAAACACAAATCATAAGAAGAGGAGTGGCTACACTAAAACCATACAAAGACTTTTAGGACAAGGAACATTGCCAGAGATCAACAGAGACATTTCATAATGATAAATCACTTCACTAAGGAGATTTAACAGTCCTAAATGTGAATATGTCTAACAGGAGAGCTTCAAAATGCATGAAGCAAAAATGGATGGAACTGAAAGAATTGATAGCAAGTTCACAATTACAGTTGAAGATCTCAACACCCTTCTCTTAATCAGTAAGTAGTCAAAAAGTCAGTAATGATACATCAGAAATACATATATCTAACAAAGGACGTATAAACTGATAAAAGAATGCACAGAATATTTGGATGTTCACAAAATAAGATACAGGGATACCTTAGAGATATTGCTGGCTTAGTTCCAGCCCACCACAATAAAGCGACTCAAAGCAGTTTTCCAATGCATGTTAAAGTTATGTTTACACAATACTGTAGTGTATTAAATGTCTGGGAGTTATAAGCACTGATCACAGATTACTGTAAAAAATATAATAATAATGAAGTCTGAAATTTGGCAATTACCAAAATATGACACAAGGACATGAATGCTCTTAAAAAAATGGAGTTGATACTTGCTCAATACAGAGTTGACACAAACCTTCAATTTGTAAAAAAACAGTATCTGTGAAGTGCCATAAAACAAAATACAGTAAAAAGAGGTATGCCTGTATACATAAGACCAATAAACACATGAAAACTTATCATTAATCATCAAGGAAATGTAAATTAAAACAGTGACACTTCATACCCATTAGTATGGCAATTTTTTTTTTTACTTAATAAAATAACAAGTGTTAGCAAGGATGAGGAGAAACTAGGACCCTTGGGCATTGCTGGTGGGAATGTAAAATGGTACAGCCACAACGGGAAATGGTATGTTCGTTCCTTAAAAAAACTGAACACAGAATTACCATATGACTCGGCAATTCCAGTCCTAGATATACTAAAAGAAATGAAACCTGGGACTTGAGATATTTGCACACCCATATTCACATTCATTAACATTATTCACAACAGCTAAAAGGAGGAAACCCATGTGTGCACCAGTGAATGAATGGTTAAACAAAATGTGGTATTTTTACACACAATGGAATATTACTCAGCCTTAAAAAGTAAAGAAATTCTGATACAAGTTATGACATTCATGAACCTTGAGGACATTATGCTGAGTGAAATAAGCCAGAAGCAAAAGGACAAATATCGTATGATTCTACTTATATAGCACCTACAAAAGCCAAATTCAGTGAGACAAAAACTAGAAGAGTGGTTACCAGGGGTGGAGGGAGGGGAAAGATAATGGTAGTTTGTTGTTTAATGGATACAGTTTTAGTTTGGGATGAAGAAAAAGTTCCAGACATGAGTAGCAGTGATAATTACACAACAATGTGAATTACTTTATGCCACTGAAGCATAAAATGCACTTAAAAATGGTTAAAATTCTAAATTTTGTTATATATATATTTTTTACAGTGAAAGAAAAAGAAACTATAATGGGATACCATTATATACCCATTAGAATGTCTGCCAATATGAGAGTATCAAATGCTCACACAGATTTGGAAGAACTGGAACTCTCGTACACTGCTGGTAGAAATGCAAAATGGTACAACCATTTGTAAAATAGTTCCTTTTAAACTTAAACACATAAACTTACCACGTGACCTAGTAATTCCAATTTAAGGCATTTACCCTGGAGAAATAAAAACATGTTCACAACAAAGATACATATGCAAAGCATATCTTTATTCACAGCCTAAAACGAAAAAATCTAAATCTTCACTCAAAAACTGAACTTTACAGCCATACAATATTAAAAAAAAATTGTAATAAACACAAACTGGAGGAATCTCAAACACATGCTACATGAACAAACCATAAAAGAGTATATACTACATTGATTCCATTTATATGTAACTCTAGAAGAAGCAAAACTAATAAGCAGATCAGTGATTGACTGGAGCCAAGAGGGAGAAATGACTACAAAGGGACATTAAGGAGTTTGGGGATGGGTTTAGGAAGGCTGGCCAGTGGGGGGTAATTCAAATGTTCTCCATCTTGATTGTGGTGGTAGTTATACTGTATATATGCATCAAAATACATTAAACAACACTTAAAATTAAGTGCCCTTTATTGGATGTAAGTTATACTTCAATAGGCCTGATTTTTTAGTTTATGAAAACTAAATATGTAAAAAAGTGGCATTTTAAATCAGTGGGTAAATGATACCTTATGTGGTATAGAGATTTTTCCACTTGTGGCTACCCAAATGGAAAAAAATAAAAGGTAGATAGTTTCATACCATTATCTAAAAATAAATCAAATACAACTCAGATCTGAAACTCAGTCATACCATATCCCAAATTATGCTGGATGTACTCAAATCTAAATCTATAAATAATCTCATAAAAGTAATAGAAGAAAATACAAGAATTTATTTTTATGTAATCTTCGTAAGAATGCTGAAACTTAAAAGTCATAAGACAAATGAATTTACCTATGTCAAATTTTACAATTTCACTAGGTGACTAGATACTATGAAGCTAAAAGATAAATGATGAGACAGTATTTGCAAATGGTAATAAAGAATTAAGTAATAATATATAAAGAGTGCCTACAAATTAGTAAGAACAAAATCACAACATAACAGAAAATGAATCCCTCAAAAATCCAGGCAATTTCATAAAGCTATCTATAAACAATCCAATAAATCAAAAAAGATTTTATATATACATAAAAAAATAAGCAGCGAGGTAAATGAGCAGTCCAATACAGTATGCTGGGATTGAAACTTGCTAAAAAACCTTTTTTAAAGAGTAAAATGCAGTATCTATCAAATATTTTAACTGACATAGCCTCATGGTCTAACAATCATATTTGTAGAACTATGTCTTACAGAAATAAGAAGTACCTTTATTTGTAACCACAAAAATTGAAAACCTAAATTCCCCAATAGTTTTATAATATATTATGAACTCTGATTTAGTTCCTAGGTCAGTTCTAAAGACTGGTATTAAGATTTACTGTCTTCCATCTCAAGTTTACTCCAGGATATATCACTAAGTCTTAATTTCCCACATTTAACATTTTTTCCTCCCCCTGCCACCCCCTCTTTTTTCTCCAACCTTGTAAGGTAAAACCAGTTAGATGGGCATGTGATGCATAGATTTAATGCAATAATTAAAAAGAAATAATCAACTCCATTCTCTCAGTTGCTCTGGCCAAAAACTCAATGTCTTATTTCCCTACTTTTATTTCACATGTACATCTGTTTTACTACCAAATCCTATGGGCAATAATTTACACACACACACACACACACACACACACACACACACACACAGATATACCTCAGTAATTCTACCATTTCTCATGAACCTCTCTGGAACCACCCTGATCAACCCACGGTTATCAACTCTTACTGTAATAGCCCACTAACTAGTCTCCTGTTTCTGCCCTTGTCTCTTTCAGTCTATTTTCAACATGGCAGCAAGAGTGATTTTGCTCAAACGTAAGTCACATCTTTTCACTCCTGTACTCAAAAGCATTCAATGGCTTCCCATCTTACTCAAACTCCTTAAAACCAAATGATCTGTACCTTACATTGCCTCTCTGATTCTATTTCTGGTCATCTGTTTTTCTAAATCTACAATGGCCACCTCATTCTTCCTCAAACACATCACTCTCCCCCTTCAGACTTTCCATATTCACTACACCCTTTGCCTGAAATGCTCTCTCCTCCGATATGCACATCACTAGCTTTCTATCTTCAGTTATTTACTCAAGTTACCCTTTGAGTGAGATTTTTCTCTGGCCATCTAAATTTGCATTCATCCCCTCTACCCCAGACACTTTATACCCCAAGTCCCTTACTAATTTAATACTCCTTAAAAGTACTATGCAACATTTTACATGTCTTATGACCTCTCTTTCCCTATTAAATTTAAGTTCCATGAACACAAGAGTTTGGGCAGGTTTTGTACAGTTGTCTCCATTAGCACCTAGAAAAATGCCTGTGACAGAACGGGTGCTCAATATGCCCATGCAGCCATTTACACAGATTTCTGTAACATATCATTAAGAAAAAGAAATAAGTTGTGCAAAATACAAATTCAGGACAAATATCTAAAGATAAGCAATGAAAAATCTGAAAATGAAATTAAAACAGAATTCCATAAGCAATAACATTGAAAAGAATAAAATTCTTAAAAACATACTTAATGAAACGTATTTCCTTTGAATAAAAGACCTCTACACTGAAATCTACAAAACACACACAAAAATTCAATAAATCGAAAGGCACCGCATGTTCATGGAGCAAAAGATTTAATATTAAAGTTGTCATATTCCTCAAAAAGATCTACAGATTCAACACAAACTCGTATCAAAAGCCCAGTTGCACTTTTTGCAGAAACTGACATACTAACCTTAAAATTCACACAGAAATTCAAGAAATCTAAACAGCCAAAACAGTATTAAAAAACAAAGTGTGAATATTCACATTCCCAATTTCAAAACTTACAGTAAATTTACCGTAATCAAGAATGTGTGTTGGTGGCTAAAGAAAAGACATACAGATCAACTGAAGAGAACTCAAAGTCCAGAAATAAGTTCTTACATTTATGGCAATATATTTCAACAAGGCTTTCAAGACAATTCAGTGGGAAAGAACACTCAACATATGGTGCTGACACAACTGGATATATCCACATGTAAAAGAATAAAATTGAATCCCTACCTCACATCACACTACATGTAAAATTTAACTCAAAACAGATGACAGACCTAAATATAAGAGCTAAAATGACCAAAGAAAAAAGGTATAAATCTTTATGATCTTGGATTAGGCAATAGTTTCTTAGGTGAGACACCAAAGGCAACAAAAGAAAAATAGATAGATTGGACCTCACCAAAATGTAAAACTTGGGTGCTTCAAAGGAAACAACTATGAAGGTGAAAAGACAACCTAAAGATAGGGGGAAAATAACTCGGAAATCATATATCTGATAAGGGACTTGTATCCTGAACATGTAAAGAACACGTAAAACCCAACAATAAAAAGAAACATGACCCAATTAAAAAATAACAAAGGATCTGAATAAATCTTCTCCAAAGACGGCCAACTGGCACATGAAATGATGCTCATTATTAAGCAAATGCAAATCAAAACCACAAAGAGAAACCTTCACACCCAGGAGAATGACTAAAACAAAAGGGACAAACAGTATGTTCTGGCAAGAAAGCAGAGAAATCAGAGGACTTCCGGGAATATGGCGTCGTGAACGGACCAACAGAAAAATTCCTCCCAACATTATATTTAATCACGAAAATACAGCAAATACAACTATCCCTAAAAGAGAGACCAGAATACACAGCAAAGTGCACAGCGTACAGCTACACCAGTGAGAACTTGGCAGCCGGTGAGGCGGACGGGATACGGAGCGGCGACCCGGTGGGACAGAGCGCTCCCTCCCCCCCCCAGAGCTCCGGCGGCCACACATTCCAGACAGAGGACTCGGCACCCGGCGAGGCGGGACGGAAACGATCCAGCGAGACCAGAGCACCCCTCCACCCCAGCACTCCGGCGGGAGTCCCGGCAAGGCGGGTAAGGTACGGAGCCGCAAGCGGACCGAGCGCTCCTCCCCCCCAGAGCTCCAGTGGGAGGACAGGATTCAGAGCCGGGAGGGAGCGGAAGTCTGCGCCGGGAGCGCGGACACACAGCCTGCGGTGTAGCGGAGATAGGAGAGACAGAGGGCACAGGGTCCGAGCCCGGAACGTGCAAGTTGCCCGCAGCAGGCTCTGGGAAGGAAAAAGAAAGGAGAAAAAAGGGAAGAAAAGCGCGCGCTCAACCTCAGCGGTCTTAAAGAGACAGGAGCTCAGTAGAGGGGCCGGGTAGCCCCGCAAACTGAGCCCAGCACGCTGGGAGTCCTGGGGAGCTTTGGACCCCTTGGCTGGCGACTGGGAAAGGGTGCCCGCCATTGAGACCGCCACGGAGATCAACAGCTTACCATTCGTTCCCAACCCAGCCAGAACTATAGAATGGGGCAGGAATAGTGGAGCAACAGCGCCACCTACAGCACTCGCGTGGAACCCACTCTCAGTGGCTTTTTTTTTTATTGTTATTGTTTTTTCTCCCCTTTCTTTTCCTTTTTTTCTTTCCCTCTCTTTCAACAGCCTCCCATTCATTCTCACCCGGCCACAGCTTTAAAGGGCCGTGTGGAGTGACGTGGCCACAGCTCTGGAATAGTGGAGCAATAGCGCCACCTACAGCATTCACACAGAAACCACCCCCCGTGGGCGTTTTGGTGTTTTTTTTGTTTTTTTTTTCTTTGTTGTTGTTGTTGTAGTTGTTGTTGCTGTTTTCTTTTACGTGTTGTGCCTTCTCTTTTTCTTTCTTTTCTTTTCCTTTCTCTCTCTCTCCTTTTACTTTTTTATTATTAGTACAAATTTCTTTTTTTTCTTTTCTCTCCTTTCTTATCTCTCCTTGCTACCAACAACCAATTCTATAGTCATGAGAAGACAGAAGAATATGATACAGACAAAGCTTCAGACAAACAGGACCCCAGAAAAAGAAGATGAAGGAATGGACATACACAGTCTTCCAGAAAAATAATTCAGAATAAAAGTCATAGCCATGCTGACGGATCTACAGAAAAATGTGCAAGAACTCAGGGAGGAAGTGAGGGAAGTGAGGAAAGACAATGCAGAAATGAGACAAGCCATCGACGGGCTCAACAGCAGATTGAATCAGATTCAAGACACGATCAAGGAATTACAAGACAGGGACCAGGAATACAAAGAAGCTGAGGCAGAGAGAGATAAAAGGATCTCTAAGAATGAAAGAATATTAAGAGAACTGTGTGACCAATCGAAACGGAGCAATATTCGCATTATAGGAGTACCAGAGGAAGAAGAGAGAGAAAAAGGGATAGAAAGTGTCTTTGAAGAAATAATTGCCGAAAACTTCCCCACGCTGGGGAAGGAAATAGTCTCACAGTCCACGGAAGCCCACAGATCTCCCAACACAAGGGACCCAAAGAAGACAACACCAAGACACATAATAATCAA
>JAQQAC010017683.1:3741910-3762315 GCA_029783875.1 Phataginus tricuspis | reverse complement strand
AACTGGACAGCTACATGTAAGAGAATGAAACTGGACTACTGTCTAACCCCATACACAAAGATAAACTCAAGGTTGATCAAAGACCTGAATGTAAATCATGAAACCATAAAACTCTTAGAAAAAAGCATAGGCAATAATCTCTTGGACATAAACATGAGCAAATTCTTCATGAACATATCCCCCCGGGCAAGGGAAACAAAAGCAAAAACGAACAAATGGGACTATATCAAGTTGAAAAGCTTCTGTACAGCAAAGGACACGATTAGTAGAACAAAAAGACATCCTCCAATATGGGAAAATATATTCATAAATGATGTATCTGATAAGGGGTTGACATCCAAAATATACAAAGAACTCACACACCTTAACAAACAAAAAGCAAATAACCCAATTAAGAAATGGGCACAGGACATGAATAGACACTTCTCTAAAGAAGAAATTCAGATGGCCAACAGGCACATGAAAAAATGCTCCACATCGCTAATCATCAGAGAAATGCAAATTAAAACCACAATGAGATATCACCAACATCCAAAACACAAACAACAACAAATGTTGGGGAGGATGTGGAGAGAGGGGAACCTTCCTACATTGCTGGTGGGAATTCAAATTAGTTCAACCATTGTGGAAAGCAGTATGGAGGTTCCTTAAAAAACTCAAAATAGAAATACCATTTGACCCAGGAATCCCACTCCTAGGAATTTACCCCAAGAATGCAGCAGCCCAGTTTGAGAAAGACAGATGCACCCCTATGTTTATTGCAGCACTATTTACAATAGCCAAGAAATGGAAGCAACCTAAGTGCCCATCAGTAGATGAATGGATTAAGAAGATGTGGTACATATACACAATGGAATATTACGCAGCCATAAGAAAAAAACAAATCCTACCATTTGCAACAACATGGATGGAGCTGGAGGGTATTATGCTCAGTGAAATAAGCCAGGCTGAAAAAGACAAGTACCAAATGATCTCACTCATATGTGGAGTATAAGAACAAAGAAAAAAAAAAATGAAGGAACAAAACAGCAGCAGACTCACAGAACCCAAGAACGGACTAATAGTTACCAAAGGGAAAGGGACTGGGGAGATGGGTGGGAAGGGAGGGATAAGAGGGTAAAAGGGGCATTACGATTGGCAGACATAGGGTGGGGGGGCACTGGGGGGACTGTACAGCTCAGAGAAGACAAGTAGTGATTCTCATCTCACTACACTGATGGACAGTGACTGTAATAGGGTTGGTGGGGGGGACCTGATGAAGGGGGTAGTTTAATCATCACAATATTGCTCATGTAATTGTAGGTTAATGATACTAAAATAAAATAAATTGTAAAAAAAAAAAAAAAGAAAGTAGAGAAATCAGAAAGAACCTTCATACATCGTGATGCAATTATAAGATGGTGCAGCTATTTTGGAAGAGTTTGGCAGTTCCTCAAAATGTTAATCAATTATGCTATGACCTGGCAGTTTCACTCCCAGGTGTGTATACCCAAAGAAATCTGAAAAAAGCAAATGTGCCACATAATCCTAATGATTTATTAGTGTAAAATTTTCCCCTGGGCTCTTTTTGCACCATTGTTAATTTGAATTCACTCTTATGCAGTACCTAATCTAAAATTATGCTAGCTCTATATACACAAAAAAAGAGACTTGTAATGCAATATACTGAAAGAACTAAAGGCAAATGGGTTTTTCCTTGAAATAATCATGACACAAATTTTTAGGTTTAACTTACTACATTTCACCTACCTATCAAATGTAGTATCTGAACTGATAAAATAAAATCTGATTTAAGGATAAAAAAAGACCATTGGATTCTAACTTAACTTCAAAATGCTTTTAAGAAAATTTACATATTTTAAGTGAACTAGACTGCCATCTGTTAGGAGACAAATCTTGTTCTAAAGACCATCCATACTTGAAGGACATAAACATTAAACACTGAGGACACTTACTCTTCTATTAAGGTCTAGTAAAACACTTTAGTGTAGCCTAATTAGAAAGTTTCTTTTGAGCAGTTATCAACTGGAGTAGTAGTTCTAATTGGAAAATAAAAATACAGTACTGATCATTATATGAACTTTCATTCATCCAGCACATACAAATGCCTCAAAGAGCACATTATACAAAAAAAAAGAGACTACAAATATCTACTTTTCTCATAGAATCTTCTATGAGAAAGTACTAAAGAGATTATTTAATTTCAGTAGATACAACCATTCACTCAGGAAAAGCAGGATTTAATGACAGTATAATACAAGGAAACCCTAAAACCAATGAGCACAAGGAGACACTCAAGGAAGGCTTCCCTCAGTAATAGTTAGACTGATCACTAAAGGAGGGGTATAATTTGTTGGCTAACTATGTTCCAGGCAGACTGAAATGCACTGGCGCAGGATTTGGCAAAAGATGTTGAATAGCTCAAAAAAATGAAAAGCCAGTATTGTTAGATGGTTCTGAGCTAAGTGGTGTGAAGAAAGGGAAGGCAGAGGAGATAGATTCCAGATCATATGGGATCTTATACACCAATGAAGGATTCTGAATTTATTCTAAAAGCAACAGGAAGCAGAGAAGAATTTAAAATTGAAAGTAACGAGGTTAAACTTGCATTTTTAAAAGATCATTTGAAAAAACAGAACTGTTACTTTCAAAATTATCCGTAAGAATTACAAACTATTAAAATTGATGGAGTTCACCCAAGTTAGATACAGAATAAATACCAGCAATGATCAAATGTAATAGAAAAAAGATGTTATTTATAAAGCAAAAAAATTATCAAATATCCTGGAATAAATTTAATAAAATATGTGTAAAAGGCATCTATGGAAAAAACTGCAAGACATATAAGAACTAAGTAAATGGCAAGATTTATGTCAATTCTCAAGGCAATTTGTTCTATGCAATTTCAAGAGCCTCAAAAGAAACCTAATAAATTGGTTTTAAGTTATTTCAGAAGAATTAAAGTCACAGAAGAGTAAAGAAAGTTCTGAAAATGAATAAAGGAGGAGACTTTTGCTCCACATTTCAAAGCTTAATATAAAACCATTTATAATAAAACAATGTGGTACTCACAGCTTTTTTTAAAATACAAAAATGAGAAAGAACAATAAAAACATCAAATCCAAGCATGTAGCAGATGATACAGGTGACATAAAAAGTTAATGAGAAAATAATTCAATACTTAATGTTGGGACAACTAGCTTTTCACACACACACACACACACACACACACACACACACACACACACACACTCCTAATTCCCTCCCAGGTGGACCTAAATGCAAAAAACAAATAACAACATAAACCTCTCAACAATTAGTAGATGTTATAAAAAGGTGATTTCTTAAACAAAAAAACAACTCATAAAGGAAAAAGACTCATGATTTTGATATTGAAAATTGAGATCCTGTACCCCAAGAGAATACAACAATCAGCAATAAGCAGTATAATAAAAATATGTTCACATTTTGTGTGAGTGTGTGTATATATAAAAATATATATTATATTATATTTTATAATATTTTATATGTTATTCTTATTCTGATAATGTTCCTGGCTGCATTCTAAACAAGGTTGGATAACATGATCTCCAAGGTCCTCTGCAACATAAATGTTGTATGATCGGTGTCACTTTTTTTTAATGTTAAGACATCCATTTATGAAACATTTAAAACACACACAAAATAAAATTCATACCCACTTATCCACCACCCAAAATTAATAATCAAGGAAATGCAAATTAAATTGAGATAGCATTTCAATTAAGTTAGCAAAAATTTTTAAATCTGACAATCCCAAGTATGGGCTAAGATGGTAGAAAAAGATATGCCCGTATACTGCTGGTAGTGTATCTGACATAACCATTTTAGAGAAGAATTTTGCAGTATCCAGTAAAGTTGGATATTGACAAATCTGTTCTCTGGCAATTTCATGTCTATGAATCTTCACAAAGAATGTGTCAAAATGATAACTGCAACATTATTTATAATAGCAGAAAAGGAAACAACTCAAAATATCCATCAATAGTGGGAAACATACATTTTGTATATCCATGCAATGGAGTACTATACGGCAGTCAAACTGAATAAACTAGAGCTATACGCATCAACAAATACATTTTAAAAAACACTGAGTTAAAAAAAAAGGCAAGCTGATAAAAGATATGATATAGTACAATTTTGTAAAAAATTTAAACCCAAAAACCAACACCATATATATCACTTATGGGCACATGCATACATATACAGTAAAAGTATAAGATATGAAATATACTCAACCTCAGAATAGTTATAACCTTTGGTAAAGAGAGAAACAAGACTTGGGAGGAAGGGGTACTGAGGTTACTCCAAGTGAACATGTAAGACTGCATTTATTTCCCAAACGATCAAAATTGGCATAATTTATAGTTCAGGGTGGTACATAAATGAGCATTTGCCATATTATTTACTGTATGTTTTAAGTATTTTATAATTAAAATATACACATATATTTTAAAAAGAAAAAAAATGAGCATATAATATCCAAGCTGACAATTACCTTGGAGATCTACTCTAACCTACTTATTTTACAAAAGGACTAAGGAAAGACATCAGAATTAAGAATATAAAATAAATACATTTTGTAGTCATGGCAATTTTAAACAGAGTAAGTGTCTAAAATAGCACTGTGGGAAGTAAATCTTGATTGCCGGAGAGAACCCTGGAAGGCTACAGTGATGAGTCCCAATTTCTCAAGATCAGGTGTCAGCTAGAAATATGGAGAAACCCTCCTAAAAATGCCTTGTTACATTTAGCACAGGCAGAGGCAGCAAAGTGGTGCTGTAGTAGGTCTTTCACCCACTGTCCCGGCTGACCCCTAGTCCTAGCTCTACTTTAAGTTCTGAAGCCCAGAGGGTTGTTCCTGATCACACTTAATATTCTTAGTTCATCAGCCCACAGCAGATATCTAAAAGTAGTCCTGAACTAACTAGAAAGTAGTTCATTCATTCGGCATTTACAAAAACCTAAAACTGTAAATGAAAAAAACTGAAACAGACAGCAAATGTTTAGGAGTAAAGACATTATTTAATTTCAGTTGAGGTAAGTAACCTACTTATTCTCCAATAGAGATCCAGTCTAAATTCACCCCTCTCCACCACCACCTGCCATCTAGCCTAAAAGATGGAAGAAAAATGGTGGGGGAAGGGAGAGGGGCGGAGAGGAAGAGGTAGATTGATTTCCCACTGAATTAAATGAGACCATAAGATTTTACTTTGTCATTTTGAAGCTGATTTGAAACACAGTACACTGGGCAATAAAATTTAAGGAAATTAGGAAGAAGTAAAATTGTCACTATCTGCAAATGACATGCTTTATACAGAAAACCTTAAGACTCTACAAAACATATTAGAATAAATAAATTCAGTTAAGTCACAGGATACAAAATTAATAACCAGAAATCTGTTGTATTTCTAAATATAAATAATGAACAAGCAGAAAGAAAAATTAAGAAAACGATACCATTTACAACTGCATCAAAAAAATAAAATACCTTGGAATAAATTTAACCACAGAGGTGAAAGACTTGTACTCTGAAAACTCTTAAGACACTAACAAAGAACACTGAAAATGACACAAACAAATGGAAAGATATTCCATGCTCATGGATAGGACGAATTAATATATATTTTTAAATGGCCACACTAACTAAAACAATCTGAGGAGTCAATGTAATTCATACGGAAAATCTGAGGGTCTTTTGCGATTCCCTAACAATCTCACAATTATAGGCTCTAGTTTTGTGAAAAAATGTCATTGGTATTTTGATAGGGATTACATCCAATCTGTGGAAAAGACTCTGAACACGCAGAGCAATTTTCAGAAAAACAAAAAAGCTGGAGGTATCACACTTTCTAATTTCAAACTACTACAAAGCTACAGTAATCAAAACAGTATGGTTCTGGCAAAAAAAATGGACAAAAAGATCAATGGAACAGAAGAGGATGCCCAGAAATAAACCCATGCTTACATGGTCAATTAATCTATAACAAAGGAGGCAAGACTATACAATGGCAAAAAGAGTCTCTTCAATACAAGGTGTTGGGAAAACTGGACAGCTACATGCAAAAGAATGAAACTGAATCACTGTCTTAACACCATATACAAAAGTAAACTCTGAGTGGATTAAAGACTGGAATACAAGACATGAAACTATAAAACTCCTAAAAGAACACTTAGGCAGTAAACCCCTGAACACTGGTATTAGTAGTTTTTTTCTGGATATATCTCCCCATGCAAGGGAAACAAAAGGAAAAAGTAGGGCTACATCAAATTGAAAAGTTTCTGCACAGCAAAAGAAGCCACCAACCAACAAAACAAAAAGGCAACCTACTGAAACAGGAGAAGGAATATCCAATAAGGAAATTATATATCCAATAAGATGCTAATATCCAAAAAAAAAAAAAAGAAAAGAAAAGAAAAAAAAAACATACAACTCAGCACCAAAAAACCCCAAATGATCCAACTTAAAAATGGGCAGAGGACCTGAATATACATTTTTCTAAAGAATCCACACAGAGAGCCAACAGACACATGAAAAGATGCTATCAAAAGATGAAAAGAACACTATCAAGGAAATGAAAATCTAAACTACAATTAGGTATCACCTCACAACAGTCAGAATGGCTAGTATCAATAAAAAACAAGAAATAAGTTGGTGAGGATACAGAGAAAAGCAAACTCTCATAAACTGCTGGTGGGAATGTAAACTGGTTACAGTCACTATGGAAAATAGTATGGAAGATTCTCAAAAAACTAAAAATAGAAATCCATACAAACCAGTGATTCCACTTCTGGGCATTTACCCAAAGAAAACAAAATCATTAATCGGAAAAGATACATGCACTCCTATGTTCACTGCAGCATTATTTACAAGAGCCAAGATATGGAAGCAACCTAAGTGTTCATCAATAGATGAATGAATAAAGATGAATTATATATATGCAATAGAATATTACTCAGGCCATAAAAAAGAATTAAATCTGCTATGTGCAACAACATGGATGGACCTAGGGGATGTTACGCTAAGTGACATAAATCAAATAGAGAAAGACAAATGCCGTATCACTGGACCTAAATGTACAACTTTAAAAAAACAAATGAAAAAACAACACAAAAACAGACTAATGAACACAGAGAACAGATTGGAGCTTGCCACAGGGAAGCGTGGTGGAGGGATGGGTGAAATAAGGGGTGAAGGAGATAAAAAGGTACAAAAAAAAAAGAAATATACAATATGATTTGAAATGTAGAATCTAGTTTTATGTCTGTAAAAGGCTAAAGGTAGCTCAATTTTTCTATTGTACTTAAGTGTTCTCATTTCAACTTTCAAGGAGCACTTCCATTTCTCTCAAGCACCAAACTTTATCCATTTAATTTTCAATTTTCCCTCTGTTTTTTATAAATGTTTATTATGTGTGCTAGTCCATTTGGGCTGTTATATAACAAAATCCTATAGACTGGGTGGCTTATAAACAACTGAAATTTATTTCTCACAGTTCTGGACTCTAGGAAGTCCAAGATTAGAGTGCCGGCATACTCAGTGTCTGGCAAGAATTAGCTTTCTAGTTCAGAGACAACTGTCTTCTGGCTAGATCCTCACAAGGCAAAAGAGGCGAGGGAGCTCTCTAGGGTCCTTATATCCATTATAATCCCATTCACAAGGGCTCTCGTGTCATACCTTATCACCTTCCAAAGGCCCCAATCTAATACAATCACACTGGGCGTTAGGATCCCAACATAAGAATTTTGAGAAGACATAAACATACAGTGTATAGCACTATGTTATAGACATAGCAAAATATTTAGTAAATTGAATTTGAATGAAGATTAAGTATTAGAGAACTTTTCATTTCCTAGTAGCTCTAACTTCAGATTATCTTAAATAGCATAGTTTCAATCACCATCATCGAATATGACACACTGTCCAATTACTATTACTTTCTGTACAGGCTCCACATTAAATTTGGGAGGAAAATTTCAAAATTTACTCTGCACCACAAACAATATAAAAAGAAATGGGTTACTATGGTGGCTTTAGTCCACAAGGACAATTCTAAAACTACCTCCTGGCATTCAAGAGGAAAGCTGCTGAGGTCCAAGTCCACTAGAAGTTTGAAATGGATAAACCATTCCTTTCGATATAGGAAACAAAAGTCATCTAGTAAAAAGAACATGTGTGGAATATAGCACCTGTAGCATCTTCCTTCAGCCCCCATCTACATAATTTGTGAATTACTACGTGATTTACTAAAAATATATACAATGGACACACATTAAGACCTAACAAAGAACTGCAAACCGAATACCACAAAGAGAGGTCAAAAAAACTTTAACGTTTTATTTCTGTAACATAAAGGGATTTGTCCTCAATCCTGATGGGTACAGAAGATCAACTTCTAGAACACACTCAGCTGTTAAGTCACCACATTAGAGTCCAGACTGGCCAGCCAAGTGTTTCATTTAAGGAAGATTTTATCCTACTTGCACAAGTGTTCAGTGCCTCATAATTTTATTTGCAGCACAGATGCTGACTTTAATTAATAAAGTCTTAGATTCCTCCTATAATCCACACATGATGTCTTATTATGAGATTCCAGCAGACTTCCTAGAACTGAACTTCAGGAATAATCTTATCTAATAAGGTTCTATCTCCAAAATGTATTTTCCTTTCAGGTCAACCTTATGATTCACTTGTCACTTACCAAATAACAAATGAAAGTTAACAGGAGAAAAGAGGCCAGAAGTAAAGCAAATTACAGAAAGGATTTGACTTTGGATTAATACATCACTAACTATTAAGATCTATTATTTATTTCAAATGCTAAATACTTCCCCAAATAATATTTCTATGGAAAAGGTTAATAAATGTCAATGAAGAATAAAGTGTTAATAAAGAAAAGCATGAAAATACACCAAGGTCCCAATCCCATCTATCACTGACCAACTTGTTTTCTTGGGCAAGTCACTAAACCAGTTATAAGGTCACTTTATACAGTACTAATCCACTTTTTCAAAAATGATCACATCTGAAAAACAATCCTCTGAAACAGACAAAGCAAGTATCACATTCATTTGACAAAAGGAACAGAGAAAGAATTAGAAAGCTGAACGACCTGCTCATAACCATCTAGGAAGCTGGAGTACGGATGAACCCATGGTCTTCTGACACTAGAGTTAGTGCTTCTTCCTCCATATCCATGGTTCTTGGTGGCTATTGTTCAATGAATATGCTCACTCTCAAGCACTTACTATTTTATGTATAATTTTAGGGAGTTCACAGTCAAAAGGCTTAAAATCAAGCAATAATAAGCAGCTAAATCTCATGTGCTAACAGCAGTATTCTAAAAAAAGAACTAGCATTATTCATTCTCAGGTAGGCCTTATACTTAAGAATCTTTTTCACTTATCCATAATGGTATTTACTTATTAAAACTTAGATGAAAGCATTATAGGTGACATTTCTGAAAGTAAACAAAAATCAAAGTTGGCAGAAAAGTTTATTATGTATTCAATTTAAAAATGTATATAGCATCTAAGTATTTCAAACATCACATGTTTTGGACATTAGGATGTAAGTTGTAAATAAACACTATTTCTACATACTGTAATTTTACTTGATTTCCTTTATTGGAAGAAAAAGCCCCATTTCTTGCACTAACTGCTATGGTCAAAAAGGTCCAGGGACAGCATATCTTGTGATGGTTACCTTCTATTAAATAAGTATAGAAAACAATCATATTATCCCCAAAGAGGTGGGTGGATAATCGCAAAGCAAAATAAGCACTCCTTCAAACAGGTAGAACATGTGCCACTATATGCAGAGTCCTGAAGTAGAGTCCAGAGACACAGACTGTGGCCTGGCTCTGCTACCCAGATGACTTTAAGAAAACCATTTTAAAGATCTACACTTCAATTTCTTCACATGTAAAATGAATGGGGTAACTGAAATCCAAGGATAGTACTGTTCAGGTAAAACATGTATAAATCTATAACCAGAAGACAATGATAATCACCCCAGAAAAATTATTAGAGTACTTACAGGCAACTGCCAAAGTAAATGTATTATTGCCAAAGTAAATGTATTATTTTACACACACACACACTACACTGTGTACCAAATATTGGGTGGTGGACTGGGACCAAGATACGAAGTACCTGGCATGTGCTAGACAACTGTATAAAGAAAAGGGTAAAACAATATTCTTCCAAATAGCAGCTATGGGTAGGAGGTGCTGAGTCTACATAACTGCCCTGAGACTGGAAGGACAAGGGAGAATGAATATGCTTAATAATAATCTTTATATAATGAAGTTTCACAAAACAGGATGTTATGTGAAGAAAGTCACACTATAAGCTTCCAAAACAGAGACAAGACTGTTGTCTTTGTAGCCACTACACCTAACTCAGCTCACAGTAGCACAATAGGTAACTAATACAATGTTAGATGACCAGTTACTGATGTACTGATAACTAGTTAATCCATTCTCTGGTAAACACTGAGTCTTTGCCCTTAAAAAGTGGGTTCACGGATAGTGAGGGAAAAAAAAAACACCGTAAAGGATAATGTGCTATAGTCCACTGCATATAAGGTCCATTGAGTGAGACCATTTGGAAAAACTGGTGAGAAGACAGACTTCCAAGCATACTTATTAAATATACCAGTGTGTTAGACATTCTACATACTTTAATCCTCCAAAAAAACTCTGTTTCACCATCCCATTTTACAGATGACAAAACTGTAGCTCACCAAGATAAAGTAATTTGCCAAGGGTCAGACAATTAAGGTAAGGTGAGAAGTAAAAGCAGGATCTAATTCCAAAGTTACTTCCACCATACATACCAAAATATCTTTGAATTTTATATTTTATCTTTACATTTGCAGTGGGAGTAGAATGGGGACTGCCAAAATCAGCCAAAACTGTTAACCTGAATGAGCATGAAAAGAGCATCTAAGACTTACCCAGGTATTTCACTTCTGAAAATTTGTCTTCACTCATAAAAATCAGAAAACTAATTTTTTAACATCTGCATGTGTATTTAATGTAATGCTTCTACATTTGGATCTATACAAGGTTAGGTCTAAAAGAAAGTGTTCAACATGACTGACGAAAATAACCAGTAATCATTTAAAAAAACAGACTTCTGTAACTATTTCAATTGTTTGGGTTGAAAATTTTAGGTATGATCCATAGTTTTGGGATATTCCACTGAGTGCATATTGAGAGAAACAGCAAATTACTCGATTTTTTTCAGGGGAGAGAGGTTTTTTTTTTTCCCCCTCTTTGGAAGGGAGAAGAAAAGGTCATTTAGAAATGATCTCAAGTTTAAAAAAAGAACTTATTAAATGTTGTATGTCAAAGACACTGTAGGTACCCAATAAATCTTGTTAAATGGACTGGACAAGTGGGAAAAAAATGCCTTCCTTACTTTTCTGACTACTAAGTACCCTTACTTATTTTTTAAGCCATGAAAAAAAAGTGTAGAATTTGAGATAAAATAAAAACAGCTGACAAAACATCTGAAAAGGAATCAAAACGCTGTAATTTGTATCTCTGTGTAAAGCTAATCTCCTCAGGAACCCAGGCAATATCCAGAGGATGATGTACACTCTTAGCACACTAATGCTAGTTAATAAATATTGACACAGTAAGATTTTCTTAGCTTATATTCTAATTTTTTAAGTAGAGTCATTCTTTTTTGAAGCTATTTCTTCTTTTTGTCATGACTATTAATTTCTTTAAAGGCTTTTGGTCATCATTTGAGTTATGAGCACCATCATTAATATTATACTCATTTCCTTAAAAGTGTGGTAAATAGCTCAAATTTAGAACCAGGATGAATTACAGTTATTTCCACTACAGATCCCATGACAAAACTTTTTCTCTTCTTAAATTCTAAACTTTTTTACATGGTTTACAATATAACGTCTTAAGGGTACTTTAAATAGAGGTGTGAGGTAAACACCCTTCCAATTCATTCAACAAGATTTATTGGGTACGTACAGTGTCTTTGACGTGTAACTTTTAAATAGTTGTACTTCCAAACTTTAGGGCATTTCCATTTCAAGCCCTCTTCCCTCACCCCCAAAAATTCTTCAATAATTTGTTGCTTCTCTACATACTGCAGAAAATGGAATGATCCAAAATTATGGGTCATATCCGTATTTCTTAATGACTGATTGAGGGTAACTTTGGACTGTAAACCCATATTGCTTTTAGTTTACATTTTCAACAGCACCCTAGCCACTTAATTAATGTAATCTCAAACCTGTAATTATTCTATTTTAGCATACCCATAGAACGTTTTAAAAAATTCACAGCCTAAATTTATCTGTCAAAGTTTCTAAGCTTAATCAAACAGCGTCTATCTTAAAATTATTTTAATAATTTTATGAACTAAAGCATTTACCACATTCAATTCTGACTTTACCAACAAAAACATCCACACCATGACGAGGAAAGCGTCTTTTTCATTTTCTCAACTGAAAGGAAAAAAAAAGGCTAACTGTTTGCAGGTTTGCGTTTAAGAGAATCTCTGGCAAACCCTGCAGCTCTCGTTTAATTTCAGAATCCCAGTAAGTAATCAGTGAAAGCAACCCTTGGGCTTGATTTATCACTTCATCCGCCCTTCCTGTCTACCAGTCTACCCCCAAAACCCCAACCCACCAAGGCACACGTCTAAATAATTTCCTCACCAAGGCCAAAACCTCTAACACTGAGAAAAAGCTCATCTTGGAAGGATAAGGCCAGCCCTTCCCAGCCTGATGCCCAGGCTGGCTCGGCAAGCCCCGCTACAAGACGGCCAACTCTCCAAGGCCCCGCTTGCCCCGCCCCGCCCCGGGCCCGCTCGTGTCCCCTCCGGCGACAAACCCTCCCTCCGGCTCTCACCCAGGACTGACAGAGCTACAGCAGCCGGTGCTACCAGAAGCCTACTTCTGGCACCAGCCCTCTCCAGACCACGCGCCCCTAAACCCAAGCCCAGGGGAGGGTGGGGCGTCCTTCCCCTCGAGGGAGCCGGCCCCAAAGCGTGGCTCGGGCAACAGGGGATGAGGGAGCTGCGGCCCGGCCGCCCCGGCCCAGGCCCCGTCCTAGGCCACACTGACCTGTCGTCGGCCCCGCGGCTGGGCTGCGGCCCTCGCAGCAGCGGCTGCCTCACTAGTCGTCGTCGCCCTCGCCCGCCGCCTCCGCCCGCCACCGTCTCGTTCCCTTTCGCTGCCGCCACCGCCGGGGCTCATGCGGGACCCGCGCTTCCTTCTCCGGAGACCTTGGCCGGGAAAGGTGGCGCCGGGGCCGCAAAAAAACCCGCGCTCGTCGCCAGACGCTGCTCCGCCACTGCCTGTCCACACCGGGGGTCTGCGAGGCCTGCCTGCCCGCGGCTAAGCTACGAGCTGCTCCGAGCGCGGCCCCGAGGAGGAGTCGAGGGAGG
Organism: Phataginus tricuspis; assembly: GCA_029783875.1. Classification (NCBI taxonomy): domain Eukaryota; kingdom Metazoa; phylum Chordata; class Mammalia; order Pholidota; family Manidae; genus Phataginus; species Phataginus tricuspis. Next base: position 3,748,851 of record JAQQAC010017683.1, on the reverse strand, counting down.
TGCCGCCGCCCGCAGCCGTGAGCGCTGGGTCGGCAGAGGTGAAGCGTAAGGCGGCGGCGGCGACAGATGGCAAGCGCCCGGGCTGGCGGATGGCTACGGGGTGCGTGAGCCAGATGAGAGCGGCGTGGCGATGAGGGTTCTGGCGAAGGGGATTCCGGCTCTGTCGTCTTAAGCAGTCAGCCCGAGCCCAGAGCCACCATCTTGAGAAAAACGCGGATCTCGCGGCCGCGGCGCAGGCCGGGAGGACTAGCTGGGCGGGCCGAGTATCCCGGCAGGCAGCGCGCGCCGCCGGGCCCGGCGAGAGCTCCAGGCCGGAACGCAGGGACGCGGGGCGGGGCAGGAACGCGCGCGGGAGGGTGCGGCGTCCCGCCCCGCCCCCTTCAGGCTCCGCCCCCCTCCTGCTTGCCGTCGTCGCCAGAGCAGGGGCTGTTGGGAAGGGGAAGTTGCCTGCGGCTTGTCGGAGGTCCACCGGGATTTGTCGCCATATTGGAGCAGGGGAAAAGGAGCAATACCTACTTAGAGCCACGGCTGGCTGTGGCACGACAGAAAGAAGGGGATACACTCTGGGAACGCCTTGGACCCTCCTGCTCTACCCAACTGTGGAACGTGCGGGAACTTGGACGCCTCCGGTTTTGTTGGGGAATTAATCTGCTCCGAAAGGCCGCGGAAGAGGCTGTGATAGCCCCAGCCTCGCGGCGAGGCAGAAGCCTCCGGATACTAGGTCCGACCCAAACCCGTTTCCTCCGGGAGCTGCCAACACATAATGTGTCAGTAGTTAACAAGAATGTAAAAGCCCGTCTCCTGCAGTTTTGACGTTTGGTGGGTTCCCGAGAAAGAGAAAGTGGCCTCTTGGTTGACCACAGCTGGATAGAGGCTAATTTTGACCCACATGACAACTAAACCTATTTAAAGCGCTGCGTCTTCATATTTGGTACCAAGGTCACCATTTTCGAAAGGGTTTTTTATGGCTCTGCAACACTTAATAGCAAAACTGTAATGGAGTCACCAACAGTTCATAGTTTTACGGTTTCCAATTTAGCTGGTATATACTGCATGAGATCCCATTTATCTAGTATTCAAACTTTTCGTATCAACGATAGTGCACAGTGTATTTAACTGTCATAAAAAACGTAAACAACTGTAAGAAACTGGTTTAATTTAAGTTATCCTAGGTTAACTGATGATAAATGAAACATGTCCAATTTTGACTAAGTTCCTTATTTTTCATTTACCCCCTTACAAATCATTTGGAAACTGCAGGTATGTTTAATGGAAGAGACTAGTTAAACTCTTAAGTCTTTTACTTATCCTTGCATATTATCAAACGACAAATGAGAATGAAAATCTTTAATGACTTTGTTAGAGTAATTAAAGCAAAATGTTACCACAGTATCTAACATGTGTAGATACATTTAGTTATTCTACTTCCTTTTAAGTAGAAATTGTCTGAATATATGAAATGTTATTTTATAATAACCTGGTGTATTTTTTTTTATTGTGGCAGTTCCCTGAGTTCCATAATATTAGAATGAAGAGAAACAAATCTACTCTTAGTTAAATGTCAAGTGACCGTCCATTCTTTACTAAGGTCAAGGAGGATCCCAATTCCTCCCTTGGAATCTGGAAAATTACTCATAGCTCTTTAAGTTCATTAATATTAAATAGGTATTCTTAGTGTGTAACAGTAGTGTCAGACTTGATTTAAGAAGAAGCCACGGTGTTCTTTGCTTTATCGGTTTTCAAATTTTAGATGTTTGCTGCTAAAAATTTCCAGCACAAATACTGGGAAGAATCCTTAGAATGCATGCAGGTCGTGTTCCACCTCCATACACGTAAGTTTCTATGATTTTTTCTTCTCCCGAATCAGATGCATATTTTCCTTCAGGTATGTTTTCTCAGAAAAATAACCCAATATCTACTAAGTAAGTAGTAAATTCTTTAGACTATTCTAGTCAAAATGGAGCCCAGTACTTTCTAATAATTTTCTTATTTCAGTTGTAAAATGAAAGGCCCAGTTTAATCTTTTCAGTATAATGAATGAATTCCTTAAACAAACTGAACTTTTGTTTGACCAGAACTGTGCCAACTTTGGGAAACAATAAAAGCTCAACAATCCCTATTTCTGCCCTCAAGAACTGACAGTCCAAGTGGAAGTCACACCTGTAAAACTGGATACTTTTTCAAGAAAACCCAGCATTTCAATGACTATGGGAGTACTTACTAAAATAGACCTTCTAATACTCATATAACTTTCTTTTAATGAAACATTTTGCCCTAAATTGCTGATAAAATTGAGTTTTTTTGACAAGGGTGTTTTGGTGCTCAAGATTTCCTGTTGATTTGAGTCACAACCGATGAATCAAAATGCAAATTTTTTTTTTATTACCTAGCATGCCCCCAGGTTCTGGAATAAGCTAAGACTGTGGACCACAAAAGTGTCAGATTGGTAGGATGAAGTTTACTGTTGCTATTTTGTATTATATCAGAATTACTCAACTTTTGAAACAGACTAAGCTTTAAGTATATGAATAGCTCTCAGTGGTTAAGAAATTCCGTTGAAGGAAAATTAGCTCCATGAAGAACATTGTCTAGCATATATTGAGTGCTCAATATATGTTAGTGCTTAGTAATAGTAGTTACACGCCAGGCATGAACTCCTCCACACCTCCACCCTTTTTCCTACAAATGTGCCTAAATTTGCACTCCCCTGATTTTCTGTCTTGAAGTATGAGCCATCTTGCCTTTCTGTAGCTAATTAATTTTTGGAGGGCATCTCCTCAAGACTCTTAATCCCTCAGTCATTCCTTCACTTGTGCATTAATTTCTCTACGAACTTTGTCACTTCTGTTTAGAAGAGCCATGTTTGGATTGCCATTTCCTCCAAAGTACCTCTTCAACTACTGAAAATTAGCATTTGCTCGTACTTTACTGTATACATTGCTTGTATTAATGTCAGTAACAGCATAATGGCCAAATCTAAAGGTTGCTTCTCAGTTTTCATTGGTATCTGACTTCTTTGCAACCTTTCATAATGCTAACCACTGCCTCCTGAAGACTACTCCCTTAGTTCAATCACCCTGCGTTCTCTAGTCTCTCCTGTGTCTCTTCCTGGACCACTCTTCTTCAGTCTTCCTTGCAGAATGCTCTTCCTCTCCATCTTTGTTTCTCTTTGCCCACCATATTACACAGTCTCTGACAGTACTATTTACACGTACTCTTCCTCTATCACTTATTCCAATCAGGGATCAAATCTGAATCTTGAACTCTGACCTCACTAAAATTTCAGACTTGTATCTTTAACCCCTTATTAGAAATTTAATTTGGATGTTCTACAGGAACCTCAATCTCAACATGTCTAAAGTCGAACCGCTGAACTTGTCCCATTATCCACCATTACCTGAGATGGTGGTAATTGTGCATAGAGCAAGTTTTGGAAGAACAAGCAGGAACTGAGTTTTGGTAGTGTTAAAGTGGAGATGCCTATAGATATGTAGCAGATACCTCCAGTAGAGACTGATTGCTAGTTGAACCTTAGTATGCATTCTATTCTTCATTCATGATAATGGAATATCTATCTAGACACATGATGACCTATAATAAACTCTTAAGTGTGGCCATGTGACTAAGTTCTGGCCAATGGGATGTGAGCAGAAATGTGTGCAACTTCCAGATCACATTCTAAAAGAAATGGAATCCCCTTTGCCTGTGTTCCTTCCTGATGAATGGGGTTGTGAGCTATGTTGGAGAACTGACAGAACAACAAGGTGGGCCACTGAGAACTTCATGGGTCAGAGTCTATATACCAGCTTGAACTTTCATGTAAGACAGCTAACTTCCATAATATGCTGTGCTTATTCTAGATCACTTTTACTATAGTTGACCTTGTATCCTAATATCCAAGTGAAGAAATCAAGGAGCCAGTTGGATTTGGGTATCTGGAGTTAAAGGAGAATGAAACCAACTCATCCTATATTCTTTGACTTGGTGGATGACTCTTCTATCAGCAGCAGTCCCCAATCATAACAACATTAGTAATCTTAGATTTCTTCCTCTGTCTCACTGTCCTCGCAGTTAGGAGGCAGAGCCATATGTCCTTTAGGTATTGGTTTTAGAATTAGGTAGCATAACAAAGTGGTCAAGAACAGAGGATTGCAATTTATTAGCGAGTGTTAAAGTGCCCTGCAAAATCAAACCCCTCTCTGACTTAGTTTTCCCATCTTTAAGATGAGGTTGTTATGAGGATTAAATATTAATATATATAAAGCACTTAAAATAATGTCAGGCACATAGCACAAGTTCAATAAAAGTGAGCTTTTTTATCCCATGCAATATCAGTCCTGGCTCTTATAACACAGAACTGTCAATTAAACCTTCAGTTAATCTGTTTTTTAATCAGAGAAGTGGGAAAAATAGTAATACTGACCTTATAAGCCTTCACTGTAAGTACTGTAAGCTTTCATCCATTCAATGCATTTTTTTATTAAGGTATCATTGATAAACAGTCTTATGCTAAGGTTTCACATGAGCAACCTTGTGGTTACTACATTTGCCCTATTATCAAGTCCCCACCACATACCCCATTACAGTCACTGTCCTTCAGCATAGTAAGATGCTATAGAGTCACTACTTGCCCTCTCTGTGCTATACTGACTTCCCTGTGTCCTCCCTATATTACCGGTGCTACTCATAATGCCCCTTAGTCCCCTTATCCCTCCCTTCACACCCACCCTCCCAGTCCCTTTCCCTTTGGTAACTGTTAGTCCATTCTTGGGTTCTGTGAGTCTTCTGCTGTTTTCTTCCTTCGGTTTTTGCTTTGTTGTTATACTCCACAGCTGAGTGAAATCATACTTGTCCTTCTCCACCTACCTTATTGCACTGAACATAATACCCTCTAGCTCCATCCATGTTGTTGCAAATGGTAGGATATATTTTCTTCTTATGACTGAATACTATTCCATTGTGTATATGTACCACATCTTCTTTATCCACTCATCTACTGATGGACACTTAAGGTTGCTTCCATACATATCTTGGCTGTTGTAAATAGTGTTGCGATAAACATAGGGGTACATCTGTCTTTTTGAATCTGTGATCCTGTTTTCTTAGGGTAAATTCCTAGGAGTGGAATTCCTGGGTCAAATGGTATTTCTATTTTTAGTTTTTTGAGGAACCTACATACTGCTTTCCACATGGTTGAACTAATTTACATTCCCACCAGGAGTGTAGGAGGGTTCCCCTTTCTCTGCTTTGTCGCCAGCATTTGTTGTTCTTTGTCTTTTGGATGTTGGCTATCCCAACTGGTGTGAGGTGATATCTCACTGTGGTTTTAACTTGCAATTCTCTGATGAATAGCGATGCGGAGCATCTTTTCATGTGCCTGTTGGCCATCTGAATTTCATCTTGGGAGAAATGTCTTCAGATCCTCTGCCCATTTTTTAATCGGCTTATTTGCTTTTTGTTTGTTGAGGCATGTGAGCTCTTTATATATTCTGGATGTCAACCCCTTATTGGATATGTCACTTATGAATATATTCTCCCATACTATAGTATGCCTTTTTGTTCTACTGATGGTATCCTTTGCTGTACAGAGCTTTTTAGTTTGATAGTCCCACATATTCATTTTTGCTTTTGTTTCCCTTGCCCGAGGAGATGTGTTCATGAAAAAGTTGCTCATGTTTATATTCAAGAAATTTTGACTGTGTTTTCTTCTAAGAGTTTTATGGTTTCATGACTTACATTCAGGTCTTTGATCCATTTCGAGTTTACTTTTGTGTATGGAGTTAGACAGTAATCCAGTTTCATTCTCTTACATGTAGCTATCCAGTTTTGCCAGCACCAGCTGTTGAAGAGGCTGTCATTTCCCCACTGTATGTCCATGGCTCCTTTATCATATGTTAATTGGCCATATATGTGTGGGATTATATCTGGGCTCTTTATTCTGTTCAATTGGTCTATGGGTCGTTCTTGTGCCAATACCAAATTGTTTTGATTACTGTGGCTTTCTAGTAGAGCTTGAAGTCAGGGAGTGTAATTCCCCATGCTTTATTCTTCCTTCTCAGGACTGCTTTGGCTATTTGGGGTCTTTTGTGATTCCATATGAATTTCAGACCTATTTGTTCCAGTTCGCTGAAGAATGCTGTCACTATTTTGATAGGTATTGCATTGAATTTATAGATTGCTTTAGGCTGCGTGGCCATTTTGACAATATTAATCTTCCTACCCAAGAGCATGAGATGAATTTCCATTTACTAGTGTCCTCTTTTAATTTCTTTCAAGAATGTCTTGTAGAATAGAAATACCACTTGACCCAGGAATTCCACTCCTAGATAATACCCTAAGAATGCAGGAGCGCAGTTTGAAAAAGACATATGCACCCCTATGTTTATCACAGCACTATTTACAAAAGCCAAGAAATGGAAGCAACCTAACTGTCCATCAGTAGATGAATGGATAAAGAAGAGGTGGTACAGAGTTCTGGAAAGATGGCGGCGTGAACGGAATGACAGAATTTTCCTCCCAACATTATATTTACCCACGAAAACACAGCAAATGCAACTGTTCCTAAAGAGAACCCAGAACAAACAGGAAAGCGCACACAGTGCAGAAACACCTGACAGGACTCAGCAGCGGGCGAGGTGGATAAGAAACGGAACCGCGAACCACAAACCGGCAGAACCCAAGCACTCCCCCACCCCAGCGCACCAGCGGGAGGATTCAGAGCCGGGAGGGAGTGGAAGTGCAGGCCCAGGAGATAACCAGCCCCAGACCGGCCCCGGGAACGTGGGCGCACAAAATGCGGAGTGGCAGAGATTGGAGAGACGGAAGGTGCACGGTCGCAGCAGGAATACGCCTGCTTGCTCGCAGCTAGCTCAGGGAAGGAGAAGAGAGAAGAAAAAAAAAAAAGGAGAAAAGCGCGCACTTTCTTTTTCACCGGTCTTAAA
>JAQQAC010017683.1:3721187-3737838 GCA_029783875.1 Phataginus tricuspis | reverse complement strand
TCTCTTGGACATAAACATGAACAACTTCTTCATGAACATATACCCCCGGGCAAGGGAGACAAAAGCAAAAATGAACAAATGGGACTATATCAAGTTGAAAAGCTTCTGTACAGCAAAGGACACCATCAGTAGAACAAAAAGACATCCTACAGTATGGGAATATATATTCATAAATGATGTATCTGATAAGGGGTTGACATCCAAAATATACAAAGAACTCACGCACCTTAACAAACAAAAAGCAAATAATCCAATTAAGAAATGGTCAGAGGACATGAATAGACACTTCTCTAAAGAAGAAATTCAGATGGCCAACAGGCACATGAAAAGGTGCTCCACATCGCTAATCATCAGAGAAATGCAGATTAAAACCACAATGAGATATCACCTCACATCAGTCAGGATGGCCAACATCCAAAACACAAACAACAACAAATGTTGGCGAGGATGTGGAGAAAAGGGAACCTCCTACACTGCTGGTGGGAATGCAAATTAGTTCAACCATTGTGGAAAGCAGTATGGAGGTTCCTCAAAAAACTCAAAATAGAAATACTATTTGACCCAGGAATCCCACTCCTAGGAATTTACCCTAAGAATGCAGCAGCCCAGTTTCAAAAAGATAGATGCACCCCTATGTTTATCGCAGCACTATTTACAATAGCCAAGAAATGGAAGCAACCTAAGTGTCCATCAGTAGATGAATGGATTAAGAAGATGTGGTACATATACACAATGGAATATTACTCAGCCATAAGAAGAAAACAAATCCTACCATTTGCAACAACATGGTTGGAGTTAGAGGGTATTATGCTCAGTGAAATAAGCCAATCTGAAAAAGACAAGTATCAAATGATTTCATTCATATGTGGAGTATAAAAACAAAGAAAAAAACTGAAGGAACAAAACAGCAGCAGACTCACAGAACCCAAGAACGGACTAATAGTTACCAAAGGGAAAGGGACTGGGGAAGAAGGACGGGAAGGGAGGGATAAGAGGATAAAAGGGGCTTTACGATTAACAGACATATGGTGGGGGGGCACGGGGAGGGCTGTACAACCCAGAGAAGACAAGTAGTGATTCTCATCTCAGTATGCTGATGGACAGTGACTGTAATCGGGTTGGTGGGGGGGACCTGATGAAGGGGGGAGTTTAATCAACATAATATTGCTCATGTAACTGTAGGTTAAAGATACCAAAATAAATTGTTAAAAAAAAAAAAGAGGGTAAAAGGGCATTACGATTAGCAGATGTAAGGTAGGGGGGCATGGAGAGGGCTGTACAACTCAGAGAAGACAAATAGTGATTCTCATCTCACTACGCTGATGGACAGTGACTGTAATAGGGTTGGTGGGGGGGACCTGATGAAGCGGGTAGTTTAATCACCGTAATAGTGCACATGTAATTGTAGGTTAAAGATACCAAAATAAATTGTTAAAAAAAAAAAAAAAGAAGAGGTGGTACATATACACAATGGAATATTATTCAGCCATAAGAAGGAAACAAATCCTACCATTTGCAACAACATGGATGGAGCTAGAGGGTATTATGCTCATTGAAATAAGCCAGGTGGAGAAAGACAAGTACCAAATGATTTCACTCATCTGCAGAGTATAAGAACAAAGCAAAAACTGAAGGAACAAAACAGCAGCAGACTCACAGAAAGCAAGAATGGACTAACAGTTACCAAAGGGAAAGGGACTGGGGAGCATGGGTGGGAAGGGAGGGATAAGGGGAATAAGGGGCATTACAGTTAGCACACATAACATGGGAGGGGCATGGGGAAGTCAGTATAGCACAGAGAACACAAGTAGTGACTCTATACCATCTTACTACACTGATGGACAGTGACTGTAATGGGGTATGTGGTGGGGACTTGATAATGGGGGTACTGTAGTAACCACAATGGTGCTCTTGTGAATCTATATTAATGATAGCAAGATAAAATTAATTAATAAAAAAAATATCTTGCAGTTTTTGAGGTATAGGTCTTTCTTGGATAGGTTAATTCCTAGGTTTTATTCTTTTTGATGCAATTGTGAGTGGAATTGTTTTCCTGATTTTTATTTCTGCTAGTTCATCATTAGTGTATAGGAATGCAACAGATTTCTTTGTAATAATTTTGTATCCTGCAACTTTACTGAATTCAGATATTCTAGTAGTTTTGGAATGGATTCTTCAGGCTTTTTTATGTACAGTATCATGTCATCTGCAAACAGTGACAGTTTAACTTGTTCCTTACCAGTCTTGATGCCTTTTATTTCTTTGTGTTGTCTGATTGCTCTGGCTAGGACTTCCAGTACTACATTGAATAAAAGTGGGGAGAGCGGGCATCTTTGTCTGTTCCCAATCTTAGAGGAAAAGCTTTCAGCTTTTCACTGTTAAGTACGATATTGGCTGTGGGTTTGTCATGTATGGCCTTTATCATGTTGAGGTACTTGCCCTTTATACCCATTTTCTAGAGAGTTCTTACCACGAATGTGTGTTGAATTTTGTCAAATGCTTTTTCAGAATCTATGGAGATGGTCATGTGCTTTTTGTCCCTCTTTTTACTGATACGGAGGATGATATTGATGAATTTTCAAACGTTGTACCGTCCTTGTCTCCCTGGGATGAATCCCACTTGATCATGGTGGATGATTCTCTTGATGTATTTTTGAATTCAGTTTGCTAATATTTTGTTGAGTATTTTTGCATCTATTTTCATCAGGGATATTGGTCTGTAATTTTCTTTTTTGGTGAGGTCTTTGCCTGGTTTGGGTATTAGAGTGATGCTGGCTTCATAGAATGAGTTTGGAAGTTTTCCCTCCTCTTCTATTTTTTGGAAAACATTATGGATAAATGGGTATTATGTCTTCTCTAAATGTCTGATCAAATTCAGCGGTGAATCCATCTGGTCTGGGAGTTTTGTTCTTGGGTATTTTTTGATTACCGATTCAATTTTATTGCTGCTAATTGGTCTGTTCAGATTTTCTGTTTCTTCCTTGGTCAGTCTTGGAAGGTTGTATATTTCTAGAAAGTTGTCCATTTCTTCTAGGTTATCCAGTTTGTTATATAATTTTTCATAGTATTCTGTACTAATTCTTTGTATTTCTGTGGTGTCCGTTGTGATTTTTCCTTTCTCATTTCTGATTCTGTTTATGTGTGTAGATTCTCTTTTTTTTCCTGATAATTCTGGCTAGGGGTTTATCTGTTTTATTTTCTCAAAGAACCAGTTCTTGGTTTCATTAATTTTTTCTAGTCTTCTCAATTTTATTTATTTATTCTCTAATCTTTATTATGTCCCTCCTTCTACAGACTTTGGGCCTCCTTTTTTTTTCCTTTTTACAGTTTCAATAATTGTGAATTTATACTGTTCATTTGGGATTGTTCTTCCTTCTTTAAATAGGTCTGGATTGCTATATACTTTCCTCTTAGAACTGCCTTCGCTGCATCCCTCAGAAGTTGGGACATTGCGCTGTTGATTTCATTTGTCTTCATATATTGCTTGCTCTCTATTTTAATTTGATCATTGATCCATTAATTATTTAGGAGCATGTTGTTAACCCTCCATGTGTTTGTGAGCCTTTTTGTTTTCTTTGTACAATTTATATCTAGTTTCATACCTTTGTGATCTGAGAAGTTGTTTGGTACAATTTCAATCTTTTTGAATTTGCTGAGGCTCTTTTTGTGGCCTTCTATGTGGTCTATTCTGGAAAATGTTCCATGTGCACTTGAGAAGAATGTATCCTGCTGCTTTTTGGTGGAATGTTGTATAGATGTCTGTTTGGTCCATCTGTTCTAATGTGTTGTTCAGTGCCTATGTCTCCTTACTTATTTTCTGTCTGGTTGATCAGTCCTTTGGAGTTAGTGGTGTGTTGAAGTCTCCTAAAATGAATGCATTGCATTCTATTTCCCCCTTTAATTCTGTGGATATTTGTTGTACATATTTGTGTGCTCCTGTGTTGGGGGCATAGATATTTATAATGGTTATATCCTCTTTGCGGACTGATCCCTTTATCATTATATAATGTCCTTCTTTGTCTCTTGTTACTTTCTTTGTTTTGAAGTCTATTTTGTCTGATACAAGTACTGCAACACCTGCTTTTTTCTCCCTATTGTTTGCATGAAATATCTTTTTTCATCCCTTCACTTTCAGTCTGTGTATGTCTTTGGGTTTGAAGTGAGGCTCTTGTAGGCAACATATAGATGGGTCTTGTTTTTTTTATCCATTCTGTAACTCTTACGTGTTTTGATTGGTGCATTCAGTCCATTTACATTTAAGGTGATTATCGATAGATATGTACTTACTGCCATTGCAGGCTTTGGATTTGTGGTTACCAAAGGTTCAAGGGCAGCTTCTTTACTATCTAGCAGTCTACCTTAACTCACTTATGTTATTATAAACACAATCTCATGATTCTTTTTTCTCTCCCTTCTCTTTCTTCTTCCTCCACTCTTTATATGTTAGGTGTCATATTCTGTACTCTTTGTGCAACCCTTGACTGACTTTGTGGGTAACTGATTTAATTTTGCATTTGGTTAGTATTTAGTTGGTCTACTTCCTTTGCTGTGGTTTTATTTTCTCTGATGACAGCTATTTAGCCTTAGCACACTTCCATCTAGAGCAGTCCCTTTAAAATACACTGTAGAGATGGTTTGTGGAAGGTATATTCCCTCAACTTTTGCTTATATGGGAATTGTTTAATCTCTCCTTCAAATTTAAATGATAATGTTGCTGGGTAGAGTATTGGTTTGAGGCCCTTCTGTTTCATTGCCTTGAATATATCATGCCACTCTCTTCTGGCCTGTAAAGTTTCTGCTGAGAAGTCTGATGATAGCCTGATGGGTTTTCCTGTGTAGGTGATCTTTTTTTTCTCTCTTGGCTGCTTTTAATGCTCTGTACTTGTCCTTGATCTTTGTCATTTTAATTATTATATGTCTTGGTGTTGTCTTCCTTGGGTCCCTTGTGTTGGGAGATGTGGACTTCCATGGCCTGAGAAACTATTTCCTTCCCTGGATTGTGTAAGTTTTCAGCAATTATTTCTTTAAAGACACTTTCTTTTTTCTATCTCCTTTTCTACTGATACCCCTAAAATGTGAATATTATTCCACTTAGATTGGTCACCAATTCTCTTAGTATTCTTCTGTTCATAGAGATCCTTTTTCCTCTCTCTGCCTCAGCTTCTCTGTATTCCTGTTCTCTAATTTGTATTCCATTTACTGTCTCCTCTACCTCACTTAATCTGCTTTTCAATCACTGCATTGTTTCATTCCAGTTATCTCCCTCCTGAATTCATCCCTTAGCTCTTCAGTATTTTTCTGTAGCTCCATTAGCACGCTTAAGACTTTTATTTTGAAGTCTTTCAGGAAGATTGGTGATTTCAGTCTCACCGAGCCCTTTTTCTGGTGTTTGAGGGATTTGGGACTGAACAAGGTTCTTCTGCCTTTTCATAGTCCTGGAGCAATGAGAGTGGTCGCAGGCGAGTGGCACAGGTGTCAGCTGGGAGGACAAATTCCCTTCCTGCTTGCTGGTCACAGTGCCTGTCTCCGGTATCTGTGCTGGTTAACCACGCGCAGTGAGCCGCCTCTTGGTTAATCCCCTAAGCTGCCGTGGATGGGGCGGCCCTTGGGATAGCCTCGGGTCATGGCGGGGGTTGGAGGTGAGTGGCACGGGTTCTGCCACGAGGACAAAGCCCTTTTGCGCTTCACTGTTGCCCTGCCTGTCTCCACTGTCTGAGCCAGTTAGCTGTGTGCAGGGAGCGGCCTCTGGGTCAATCCCCTAAACTGCCATGGTCAGGGCAACCCTTGGGATGGCATAGGGCGATGGCAGGGATCACTGGCTTGCGGCACGTGTGTTTACTGGGAGAGCAAAGCCCTTTCATGCTTCCAGGTTGCTCCGTGGTCTGTGCCGGTCAACCGCACGCAGGGAGCAGCCTCTGGGTTTATCCCCTAAATTGCCATAGGCAGGGCAGCCCTCAGGATGGCCTAGGGCGATAGCGAGGTCACTTGCAAGCGGTGCGGGTGTTTGCAGTGAGGGCAAAGCCCTTTCGTGCTTCCCTGCTGCCATGCCTGCATCAGCCCATTTGGGCCGATCAGCTGCGCACAGGGAGAAACCTCTGCATTAAGCTGTGTAATTGCTGTAGGCGGGGCTGCCCTCTGGCTGGTCTGCAGCAATGGTGGGGACAACGGGTTTGTGTGCAGGTGCCGGTGGGGAGGAAGGAGCGGCAGGCTGCTTATCACGGTGAGGGGCCTCAGGGCTGCATTGCCAACCAGGAGGATAGGGCGCCTGGAGCTCCTGAAAGTTCCCAATCTCCTGGGGTGAGTGTGTTAAGACGATTTTGTCCACCTGTGCCTTCTCCTAAACCCTTGCCCCTTTAGCAGCCTTCTGACTGTTGAGAAATCTTTTAAAGCGCCTGCTTTTCTTTTGTCCCAGGCAGCTGGTTGTGGAAACCTTTTCCCAGTCTTAGTCTCTAACTTTGGTTTTCAGCCCCTCTAATCTCCATGCAGTGTGGGTCTGGGCTCCCGAGGTAGATTTCTAGGGCTGGGTATTTAGCAGTCCTGTCCTTCCACTCCCTCTCCACTCTGATTCTCTCCCTCTCACTGGTCAGCTGGGGTGGGAGTAGTGCTCTGGTCCTGCCGGGTCGTGGCTTTTTACTTTACCCTTTCTGTATGATGTTGACTTCTCCTGGATGTAGACTGGCTGGTGTACTCTTAATTCTGTTCACTCTTTTAGGAATACTTGTATTTGCTGTATTTTCAAGATATATGTGGTTTTGGGAGGAGAGTTCCACCACACTTCTCATGCCGCCATCTTTTCTCCTCTCCCATTCAGTGCATATCTACTAGGTAAGATGTACCAGCACTGTTTGAGGCTCCAAGAATACAGCAGTGAACAAAGAGCCTGCCCCCATGGAGTTCATGATCTAGTAGAGAAAGAAAACCAAGAAATCTGGCATGTCAGAATATGTAAGTGTTAGGGAGAAATACAAAGCAAGGTGAAGAGAATAGAGAATGCTACAGGAGTTAATGTCATGCTGGGTGCTCAGAAAAGATCTAATTGAAAAAATAACATTTAAGCAGAGCCCTGATAGAAGTGAGGGAATGAACTGTAGGAATATAAGGGGAAGAGCATTCCAGACAGAGAGGGTCCTGAGTCCAAAAGGTACCTACAGCCATCTAGGAAAGCTATGGCTGCAATAAGAGGAAGAGTTGTGATGAGCTTAGGGAATTCAGAGTGGGCCCCATCCTGGCAGGCTTTGTACCTCATCCTAAAGTTGGGTATTTCTGCTGAATCAAGTGGGAAACCCCTAGAAGGGTTTCAGAGTTTTGACCAATCTTAACGGATGGGAATCATTCTGGCTGCTGTGTGGAGAATGGACAGAGTACAAATAAAGTGTTCAGTGCCTAACATGGAAAGTGCTAATAAGTAGTAATAAATACTATTATTATTAGCTATTGTCATTATAACATCCATTCCTTCTATATATTCCCACTGATACTACCTTAATTTAGACCGTTAGTATTTCTTACGTGAACTAGAGTGTAAGCTCCAGGAGGGCAGGGCCGTATTGTCTTACTCATTATTGAATTCCCAACCCCCAATACAGACCAAGGATTTTAAGGTAATAATGTAGTTTTTATTCATGACATGAGTTACTTCGCTTCCTTTTTTTTTTAGTTCCTGCTGAGTCTAGTACTTATTTCATCTGTATTTCCGTACTTAACACAAAGTTCCTGAAATGAGTTTATTTCCACAAATTGCATTTGTGCACACATTGGGTGCTAATTGCTTGAATAAATCTCATTAGTTTTGACAATATTCTTGGTTATTATGCATTGTATGGATTAGGAAATTGATCTTAGAATAAGTAACTTGCCCATGTCCCACAGTCAAAACCTAGTAGAGCTAGGCTTTAAATCCACGTAGAGGTGTGTGTATGTGTGTCATTGCTGCTTTAGGTAGAGGTGTGTGTGTGTGTGTGTTTGTATCTTGTTGCTGCTTTCCCTGAACACAAAGATAAGTTTTTTAAATTTCAAAATTGTGTTTTATTTAAAGTTTTTAAAAATCAGTCATCCTTTTTATTCTTTATTTCCTGACAATATTACAAGTTTCCCCCACTATCCAAAAGTAGAGTGTTACTATGAAAGCTTTTGTAACTGAAATGACATAAAGGATAGTACCAGTTACAACTAATTTACATGGAACATTTTGAGCATTCCCAGACCCAAAAAATAATCTCTCTTTGGCTTTTCTAATACCTTAGGGCACATCTTGCTACCTGATGCCAAAATAAATCAAGGTAAAGCACAGATGCTTACAGACAGTTCAAGGCTATGGTGGCTTGATGCAGAGATGCTGAGTGTGGTTCCAGGGGAACAAGCTTAGAGGAGCCACCCTTCCCACGCCAGGGTTCATGATGCCTCTGTAAAGGCCCACTGCAAACCGAATGCTGAATACTATATCGTTTTTCACCTTTTTTAAAAGCGAAATCCTCAAATATCTCAGAAAAAGCAGATACTAATGTAGATCTTTTGAAAAAGTGAAGTGGCATAAGGCAACCTTGAACAGTGGAGGACACCTGTATACCAGCATAATCTCAAATTGTTACCCTAACAGGAAGTTTCTTTTCCATACTGTTCAGTTTAAAACTGGGCTTCTGAGAGCCTCACCCAGCCTGATCTGCCACCACTCCCTTCTAGCACTGAGTACTAATTATGTGATGTTGGACCAGCTGCTTATCTTCTTTAAGGCTCAATTTTCTTCATGATACTGCGATGATTAAGGTGTCGCTAAGGACTTGACTCAGTGAATGCTCAGTAAATGATGAATGAATGGGTGATAGATGAAATCATCTTAATTTGGGGTTCCCCCAGAAACAAATCTTGAGACAATGATTTGAGTATATGTAGTTTATTTGTAAGGTGAGTCCAAAAAACATTGGTAGGGAAGGAAGGAAGCGAATTAGGGAAAGGGGAAAACCAAATGAAGGTACATAATCAATCAAGTATCCACTCTGGGCAAGCAGTGCTTAACTCTGCTGAGGAGCCATGGGAGCCAGTGTAGAGCCCTCACTCTACAATTATTCTGTCAGAAGGGAGAGGGAGCTTTTATATATACTGATTATACCAGTGATCACTCCAGGTGATCAGAGAAAGCCTGAAGCAAAAGAAATCAGATGCTGGCAAATGGAATTAGGACTGGCATGCACCAAAATTGGTAAGACCCGGGTTGCCAACAGCATCTGCTGCATGAACGAATGCACAACTGAACAAAGGCACAAATGAGCCAACTTTGATGAATCTACTATAGTTCAGGTTTGGGCCTCATGGTTGCAAGCTTAGAAATCTATTAGCAGCCCACCAACCAAAGTCATATTAACCAAGCTCAAGAAATAGAATTATGAAATCAGAATTTAAATTGAGTACTGGAAGTGTATATGATCAGAACATTCTTTCCCCGTGTGAAGACATACAGGGCCCACAATAGCAGAAAAGTTGCTTAGGAAGATTGAAATCTAGAAAGGGAGTTGGAGGAACTGAATTTAATGGCAGTAAACTTAAACAGCTGATACATCCAACTTCCATTATGAATCACCTTGATTTGAAGCTCCCCTAGAAGGGTTATACCCTACTCTGACTCTTTCCGATGATGAATGGTCCCCTTCTTTAGGAAGGTCAGGTTTCAGTTATGTCTTGCAGGCCCAGAAGCCAAGTCACTTTTTTTTAAAGTGACATGCCAACCTCTGCTCTGGTATATTATGTGCTAATCCGGAAGTTTAATGCTCAAAGGGCAGTCTTACTTCCCTTCATTTCCATGTTTTTGTGGCACTTCTTAACTATGGGCATGGAGTACCAACCGTGTTATGTTTTATTACCTGAATGGATGTAATCTCTCATCCAGAAGTTTTTTCCTACTATGTGTAATCTGAACTTCAGGCCTCTCAAATTTATGAAATCTACTAACTAGCTCTCAGTAGCTTTTCTCCTATTGCTCTTTTTCATATCAAACATTTCTCATCTGAAACATGCCATAGTTCATACTTCCTCATTTCCTAATCATCATTTAGCCCTAAAGAAAAGTTTAAAGAATAGTGCAGTGAACACACATTTTCTTCACCTAGATTTCACAATAGTTGTATTTTACTATCTTTGCTTAATCATCTATCATCTCTTAACTATGGAACCATCTGACAAATTACAGACTTCATAACACTACTCAGCATATTTTATCCTAAGAACAAGGGCACTTTTATATATATTAACCATAGTACCATATAATATTTAGCATTAATTCAATAATACTATCTAATATACAATCCACATTTGTTTCCCAATTTGTCCAATAATATTATAGTTTTTTTCATCCAAGATCCAATTAAGTAATGCACACCTTTAGTTGTTATAGTTCTTGAAGCTTCATTTATCTAGTAACATCCCCAGACATTTTTTTTTCTCTTATGACCTTGATAATTTTAAGACTCCAGGACAGTAATTTATAGAAGACCTCACAGTCTGTTTCATCTGGTTATTTCCCCAGGATTAGATTCACATTATATATTTTTGAAAATGATGGTATATAAGTGATGTTACATTCTCATTGCATCACATACAGATGAACATATGGTAATTTGTTGTATTATTGGTGATATTAAGTTTTATTGCTCAGTTAATGTGGTATCTGCTATATTTATTATAAAGGTATGCAGTGATTAACAAGTAATCTAAGTGGTACTGGTAATAAGTCAGCTGAGTGATATTTTGAGAATTGAATATTTCAATAGTTACCTACTAGTCTTAGCATCCATGGATGATCACTGTCTGAATCAACTTTACATTGGTGGTTGTACAATGATAATTTTTCCTCCATTCCTTCTACATTTCTTAGCTATTTTCTTCAGTAAGGAAGAACTTTTCCTCCTACTCACCACTTTTCTTTTTTTTATTATTATGGTATCATTAATATACAATCACATAGCAACATTGTGGTTACTATATTCCCCCCATTATCAAGTCCCCACCACTTACCCATTACAGTCACTGTCCATCAGTGTAGTAAGATGCTATAGAGTCACTACTTGTCTTTTCTGTGCTAACCTGCTTTCCCCGTGCGCCACCCTACATTATGTGTGCTGGTCATATTGCCCCTTAATTCCCTTATCCCTTCCTTCCCCCGACACTCCCAAGTCCCTTTTCCTTTGGTAACTGTTAGTCCATTCTTGGTTTCTGTGTCTGCTGCTGTTTTGTTCCTTCAGTTTTTGCTTTGTTGGTATACTCCACAGATGAGTGAAATCATTTGGTACTTGTCTTTCTCCTCCTGCCTTATTTCACTGAGCATAATACCCTCTAGCTCCATCCATGTTGTTGCAAATGGTAGGATTTGTTTCCTTCTTATGGCTGAATAATATTCCATTGTGTATATGTACCACCTATTCTTTATCCATTCAGCTACTGATGGATGCTTAGCTTGCTTCCATTTCTTGGCTATTGTAAATAGTGCTGCAATAAACATAGGGGTGCGTATGTCTTTTTGAATCTGGGATCCTGCATTCTTAGGGTAAATTCCTAGGAGTGAAATTCCTGGGTCAAATGGCATTTCTGTTTTTGGTTTTTTGAGGAACCTTCATACTGCTTTCCACAATGGTTGAACTAATTTACATTCCTACCAGCAGTGTAGGAGGGTTCCCCTTTCTCCACATCCTCACCAACATTTGTTGTTGTTTGTCTTTTGGATGTTGGCCATCCTAACTGGTGTGAAATGATATCCCATTGTGATTTTAATTTTTATTTCTCTGATGATTAGTGATGTGGAGCATCTTTTCATGGGCCTGCTGGCCATCTGAATTTCTTCTTTGGAGAAGTGTCTGTTCAGATCCTCTGCCATTTTTTAATCGGGTATTTGCATTTTGTTTGTTGAGGCACGTGAGCTCTTTATATATTTTGGATATCAATCCCTTATCAGATATGTCATTTATGAATATATTCTCACATACTGTAGGATCCTTTTTGTTCTACTGATGGTGTCCTTTGCTATACAGAAGCTTTTTAGTTTGATATAGTCCCACTTGTTTTTTTTGCTTTTGTTTCCCTAGCCCGGGGAGATATATTCATGAAAAAGTTGCTCATGTTTATATTCAAGAGAGTTTCGTCTATGTTTTCTTCTAAGAGTTTTATGGTTTCATGACTTACATTCAGGTCTTTGATCCATTTCAATTTTACTTTTGTGTATGGAGTTAGACAGTAATCCAGTTTCATTCTCTTACATGTAGCTGTCCAGTTTTGCCAACACCATCTGTTGAAGAGGCTGTCATTTCCCCATTGTTATATCCATGGCTCCTTTATCGTATATTAATTGACCATATATGTTTGGGTTAAAATCTGGGCTCTCTATTCCGTTCCACTGGTCTATGGGTCTGTTCTTGTGCCAGTACCAAATTGTCTTGATTACTGTGGCTTTGTAGTAGAGCTTCAAGTTGGGAAGTGAGATCCCCCCTGCTTTATTTTTCCTTCTCAAGATTGCTTTGGCTCTTTGGGGTCTTTGTGGTTCCATATGAATTTTAGAACTATTTGCTCTAGTTCATTGAAGAAAGCTGTTGGTGTTTTGATATGGATAGCATTGAATCTGTAGATTGCTTTAAGCAGGATGCCCATTTTGATAATATTAATTCTTCCTATCCATGAGCATGGATGTGTTTCCATTGATTGGTATCTTCTTTAATTTCTCTCAAGAGTGTTTTGTAGTTTTCAGAGTATAGGTCTTTCGCTTCCTTTGTTAGCTTTGTTCCTAGGTATTTTATTCTTTTTGATGCAATTGTGAATGGAATTGTTTTCATGATTTCTCTTTCTTCTAGTTCATCGTTAGTGTATAGAAATGCAACAGATTACTCACCACGTTTCTTTAGTATTAATATGGATTCATGGATTACCTTTTTATTCAATATGGCATAATACGTTACATCATTATTATTTTTTTAGTGCTCAAATTATCCCAGACTTGGCCAGTTGATACCCCTCAAGCCAATGTTACGTCCTTTTGACATATCCTGACAGTGTGAGCATTTCTTTGCTTTTTGGAAAAATAAGATATTCAGGTTTATTTGTGCCTGAGACCTGGATCCTTTAGTACATCTGGACACTAGTCTTTGCATCTAACTTGTCATTGCTTCAATAATCATATTTATGGAGTATATATATATATTTCGTATAAATCATAACTTCATAATTATATTTCACATCCAATACTTATAGGTTCCTCAACATCTTCTCTCACTCCATATTTATTTCTCATTCTCCCACAGTAACAACCCGATGTATTTATCATATGCTGAATCTTACAATATACACAAATTGCCAATACCACTATCAACAACAAATCTATGTAAAGCTAAAAAGCTAAAAATTTCTTTGCACAGTTTTTTTAGTCTTTAAACTAAATTTGGGTAGTACATCATTCAATTTATGTGAAGAGAGAAAGTATGGATATACATGGACTCATGGACAGTAGCATGATTAGCTGCCTGATCAAAGGCTATAGATAATAAAATTCTAATAGATGGCAAAAGAGTGGGAGCATTCACTCTAATTACTTCTATTCAGTATTTTCCTGGAGGTTCTAGCTAATGAAACAAGGCAAGACAAAGAAATAGAAACAGCATGCAACTTAGAAGGTAAGAAGTAAAGCTATCATTGCTTATAGATGACAATATTATGTACCCTGGGCATAAAAAGAATCCAAATGTATCTAGTTTGTAGAATTAGTAAGGAATTTAGCAAGATTGTTGGAAACAAAGCCAATGTATAAAAATCAATGTTCTTTCCATAGGTTAGCAACAATAAACTAGAAAATGAAACTTTAAAACAATGTTATTTATTATTGCATTGAAAAAGCAATAGATAGCTAAATAATAAATGTAATAAGAGATCTAGTCTTAAGCACAGAAAATTTTTAAAACTTGCTGTGATAAATATTCAGATAAACAGTTATCTTTATAGATTGGCTCAATATTTTTATGATGTCAGTTATCTTTATATCAATGTACAGATTCATTGCAACTGATAAAAATCTCAGCATTATTTTGTAGAAATTAGCTGATTTTAAAATTCACATATAGTAAAATATTTAGGAATAAACTTCACAAAGGAGTGCAAAATATGTACACTGAAAATTACAAAGCATTATTAAAAGAAACCAAACAAGAACTAAATAACTGGAGAAATATACCATGTTCATGGATTGCAAGATACAGTCTTCTTAAGATGTCAATACTCTCCCAAGTTAATCTATGCTTTAGTGCAATTTTTTTTGTAGAATTAATAAGATCACCCTAGAATTTATATAGAAATTTGAAGTATCTATGGTATCAAAAATAATTTTTTAAAAGTGGTTGTTTTTATTTTTTCTTTTGTGTACTACCTGATTTCAAATTTTATGATAAATCAAGACACTGTGTTATTTATTTATTTTTATTGTGGTGCATAAAATAAAATGCACAAATCTTAGTATACAGCTCAATGCATTTTGACATGGGTATACACTCATGTAACCATCACCCAGATCAAGATACCAACAGTCTCACTAAATGTTCCCCCTTTACCTATTTCACTCATCTCCCCACACCCTCTCCCTATGGAAACCACCAGTCTGTTTTCATACAACAGAGTGGTATTAATATAAGGATAGATGTGAGTATGAGAATAAGAGAGTCCAGAAATAAATTTACAGATTTATGGCCTATTGATTTTCAGCAAGAGTACTAGAGCAATTCAGTAGGGAATGCATAGTCTTTTCAACTAATGATGCTGGAACAACTGGATATTCATAGGCAAAATATGAATTTATACTCCTCCCTTACACCATATACAAAAATTAACTCAAAATGAACCATAGACCTAAATGTAAGAACTAAAACTATAAAAATTTTAGAAGAAAACAGGAGAAAGCACAATCCATAAATGAACACAATTAGACATCATCAAAATTAAAAACTTTTGTTCATCAAAATTCACCATTAATAAAATGAAAAGTCAGGTCACAGACTGGAAACAATATTTGCAAATTACATATATATCTAATAAAGTACATATTCAGAAAATGTAAAGAACTCTTAAAACCAGTAATAGGAGGACAAACAACCTAATTAAAGATGGGCCAAATATTTGAATATCCCCCTCACCAAATATGATTTACAAATGGCTAATAAACACAAGATATTCAACATCATTATTCACTAGGGAAATTCAAATTAAAACCACTAAGAGGTACTATTTTATGCCAACTAGAGTGACTATAATTACAAAGGCCGATCACATAAAATCCTTTCTGCGATGTGGAGAAAGTGCTGATAGCTATATAAATTGGTATAACCACTTTGGAAAGCAGTTTGGAAATTTCTTGAAAAGTTAAACATATGCATATCATATAATCCAGCAGTTCTGCTCCTGTGTTTCCATTCACAAGAAATGAAAACATATATCCCTACCAAGACTGTATGTGAATGTTTATATAGATTATTCATAATAGAAAAAAATGGAAACAATCCAAATCTCCACCAACTGATGTATCTACAACAGACTGCTAATCAACAATAGAAAGGATCAAACTACTTATACCTACAACGTGGGAGATATCAAATACATTGTGCTAAAGTGGAAGAAGGTAGACAGTAAAAATCCGTATTTTGTAGGATTCCATTTATATGTACTTTGTAGAAAAGGAAAAACCTGTAGAAACAGAAAGATGATCAGAGGTTGTCTAGGGCTGGGGAGTGGGAGCAGGGATTTGTTTCAAATGGGCATTTTAGCTTTGTGAAGTAATGGAATTGCTTTAAATTATATTGCAGTGATATTTGCACAATTGTTTATATTCACTAAAAATCATTTGTACACTTACAATGGGTGAATTTCATAGTATATAAATTAGACATCAATAAAAAGACAATGCAAGAAAAGATATGACAATCATTAGATTTTTTTATTTTACTAATAGGGTCACTGTATGTTACAAATTGTCCACTACCCACCTCCACCTCTCTTTCTCCATCTTCTTCTATGTGCTAGGGTGTAAAATTCATTTGGGGATCCACTTGGTCCCAGCCATCTCACTCTGCATATGCTTGCTTATACCTTGACAAAACTGATCACAGAAGTTTAAATATAAAGTATAATAGAAAGTCTAAACTTCCTGCTTTAACATAGCATATTGTGGAAACTATACTGAGAGTTATTAGGAATATGTTGATGTGTTAGTAAAAGGAGACTCCGAATCTTTTTTAGCTGGGATTCCATGTTGATTGCCATAGGATAAGAATAATATTTGGGTAGAGGAGATTGTAGAGCAGGAGTTGGGCATGTTTGGGTACCTAAGAGAAATAGCTATGTAAAAGGGCCAAAATATCCTTCTAACCCCAACATTGGGTGGAGAAGATACATGCGTTAGGGACCGGCATTTAGAAACACATACAATGAGGAAAGGCTGAAGCAGCAACTGGCATTAGCAGGTACACAAATAGGTTGGGATAATAAGAATCTTCATTTTGATAGTAGAGTGAGATTGTACCTCAATAGTTAAGAGCATCAGCCTAGTTATATCTTTGTGTGGATATAGATAACTTTTTCTAATGGTTCCTAAGAAGCCTGCTTAAAGACCTCATTTTGCAGATCATATCTCTTGGGTAGA
>JAQQAC010017683.1:3663344-3721177 GCA_029783875.1 Phataginus tricuspis | reverse complement strand
CTTGTACACAAAATGTCTTTTGAAACTTTGCATGTTTTTAAGAGGATCATCTTTACCCAGAGATGTGATGTTACCTACACAATCTGTGGAGTGATTAGTTTTGGGTAGAGCCAAAAATGACTCCCTTAAAAACAGGCAAAGCTGTGCTTTTCCAAGATGGCTGCCTGAGAGGTGAGACAGAGAGTTCCTCCCAAAATCACAAACAGTACAAAAATATAGTTAATAAATACAACTAACCTTCAGAAAGCAACAAGAAAGAAGGCTGAACCAGACTGCATACAGACCTCAGGAACAGAGCAGACCTCAAGAAACAGGGTAAAGTAGGAATGCCTTAATATGGCAGGACCCAAGCCCTTCCCCCACCCCAGCTCACCAGTGGGAGGAAGAGAAACGGAGTGCGGGAGGGGGTGAAGGCCTGGGACTGCTGGACACCTAGCCCTGGACATCTGCTTTGTGAGCAGAATCCTATAGTGTGTGGTGCTCAGGACGTTGGGGAGCTCGGACAGGCAGAGTGCTTGAGAAAATTGACATTCTGGCCATTTGTGGAGGAGGGGATCCACACCCGGCTGCTCTGTGTCAGAGGAAAGGCAGGGAGTTTGAGAGGCTTCCTAGCAGCGAGAGGGCTGCTGAAGGAGTGGGGTTTGCATGGAGCTTGCTGTGCGGGAGAGGGGAGAGATTGAGAAGGTGGTCTGAGTGCGCTCTGCCCAGCTGGTTGGAAATGTTGAGGAGCTTCAGGTGCTCCATACCCCTGACTGCCTACTCAGCTCCGAAACCCCCCACTGTTGAAACACAGCCTGCCGAGCCTTCTGACTGGCCTGCAGGCACCTGCTCACAAACCCGCAGTCACTGCCCAGGTGCCAGGTCAGCCAGAGGGAGGCCCTGCCTACAACAGCTGAGATGAAAAGCACAGAAGTTTACCCGTGTGTGCTTGACCCACTGCCTCTGACACTGGAGACAGGAACCGCAGACAGGAAGCAGGAAACAGATCTTTCCTCCCCCAGGGACCAGCTCTGCTCCCCTACGACCCCAACCCTCACTCTAGGGGCTGAGCAGCTCCAGAGACTGGAGTTTCCGCACACTAGTGGGCACCACACAGAAAAATGAAACGTCAAAAGAATATGGTTCAGACAAAAATCTCACAAACCCCAGAAAGAGGGCCAAATGAAACCAAACTCAACAATCTTCCTGAAAGAGTTCAAAATAAAAATTATAAACATGCTTATGGAGGTACAGAAAAATAATGAAGACCTCAGGAATGAATTTAGGATGGAGATCCAATCATTAAGAAATACCATATATGAAATGAAACATACAATGGAGGGATTTAAAAGCAGATTAGATGCAGTAGAAGAGATGGCAAATGGAATAGAAATTAGAGAAGAGGAATACAAAGAAGCTGAGGCACAGAAAGAGAAAAGGATCTCTAAGAATGAAAGAACATTGAGAGAACTGTGTGACCAATCCAAACGGAACAATATTCACATTATAGGGGTACCAGAAGAAGAAGAGTGAGAAAAAGGGATAGAAAATGTCATTAAGGAGGTAATTGCTGAAAAATTCCCCAATCTGGGGAAGGAGATAGTCTCTCAGGCCATGGAGGTGCACAGATTTCCCAATGCAAGGGACCCAAGGAAGACAACATCAAGACACATAATAATTAAAATGGCAAAGATCAAGGATAAAGACAGACTTCCAAAAGCAGCTAGAGAGAGAAAAAATATCACATACAAAGGAAAACCCATCAGGCTATCATCAGACTTCTCAACAGAAACCTTACAGGCCAGAAGGGAGTGGCATGATATATTTAATGCAATGAAACAGAAGGTCCTTGAACCATGAATACTCTACCCGGCAAGGTTATCATTTAAATTTGAAGGAGAGATTGAACAATTTTCAGATAAGCAAAAGCTGAGAGAATTTACCTCCCACAAACCATCTCTACAGGGCATTTTTGAGGGACTCCTATAGATGGAAGTATTCCTAAGACAAAACAGATGTCATCGAAGTGAAGACAAAGAGTACAGAATATGACTCATAACATACAAAGAATAGAGGACAGAGAAAAAGGAGGGAAAAAAAAGAACCTTTAGATTGTGTTTGTAATAGTATAGGAAGTAAGTTAAATAAGACAGATAGTAAGGGAATTGCCCTTGAACCTTCAGTAACCACAGATTTAAAGCCTGCAATGGCAATAACTACATACCTATCTATCATCAACCTAAATGTAAATGGTCTGAATGCACCAATCAAAAGATATAGAGTTACTCATTGGATAAAAAAACAAGACCCATCTATATTCTGCCTACAAGAGACTCACTTCAAACCTAAAGACATACACAGGCTGAAAGTAAAGGGATGGAAAAAGATATCTCATGTAACTAATAGTGAGAAAAAAGCAGGAGTGGCAGTACTTGTATCAGACAAAATAGACTTCAAAACAAATAAAGTCACAAGATACAAAGAAGGACATTACATAATGAGAAAGGAGTCAGTCCAACAAGAGGATATAACTATTATAAATATCTGTGCACCCAACACAGGATCACCTACATATGTGAAACAAATACTAACAGAATTAAAGGGGAAATAAATTGCAATGCATTCATTTTAGGAGACTTCAACACACCACTCACTCCAAAGGACCAATCAACCAGACGGAAAATAAGTAAAGAGACAGAGGCACTGCACAACATATTAGAACAGATGGACCTAACAGACATCTACAGAACACTCCATCCAAAAGCAACAGGATACACATTCTTCTCAAGCGCACATGGAACATTTTCAAGAATAGATCCTATATTAGGTCACAAAAAGAACCTGAGTAAATTCAAAAAGATTGAAATTGTACAAACCAGCTTCTCAGATCACAAAGGTATAAAACTAGAAATAAATTACACAAAGAAAACAAAAAAGCCCACAAACACATGGAGGCTTAATAACATGCTCCTAAATAATCAATGGAGCAATGAACAAATAAAAAAACAGAGATCAAGCAATATATGGAGACTAATGACAACAATAATTCAACACCACAAAATCTGTGGGCTGCAGCGAAGGCTGTGCTAAGAGGGAAATATATTGCAACACAGGCCTACCTCAGGAAAGAAGAACAATCCCAAATAAACAGTCTAAACTCACAATTAATGAAACTAGAAAAGGAAGAACAAATGAGGCCCAAAGTCAGTAGAAGGAGGGACATAATAAAGATTAAAGCAGAAATAAATAAAATTGAGAAGAATAAAACAATAGAAAGAATCAATGAAAGCGGGAGCTGGTTCTTTGAGAAAATAAATGAAATAGATAAACCCTTAGCCAGTCTGATCAAGAAAAGAGAGTCTACAAACATAAACAGAATCAGAAATGAAGAAGGAAAAATCACTACGGATACCACAGAAATACAAAAAATTATGAGAGAATACTATGAAAAATTATATGGTAACAAACTGGATAACCTAGAGGAAATGGACAACTTTCATGAAAAATACAACCTTCCAAGGCTGACCCAGGAAGAAGCAGAAAATCTGAATAGACCAATTACCAGCAAGGAAATTGAATTGGTAATCAAAAAACTACCTAAGAACAAATACCTGTACCAGATGGTTTCACTGCTGAATTTTATCAAACATTTAATGAAGACCTAATACCCATCCTTCTTAAAGTTTTCCAAAAAGTAGAAGAGGAGGGAATACTCACAAACTCATTCTATGAGGCCAACATCACTCTAATACGAAAACAAGGCAAAGACACCACAAAAAAATATTACAGACCAATATCCACGATGAACATAGATGCAAAAACACTCAACAAAATATTAGCAAACTGAATTCAAAAATACATCAAAAAGATCATCCATCATGATCAAGTGGAATTCATCCCAGGGATGCAAGGATAGTACAACATTAGAAAATCCATCAACATAATCCACTACATGAACAAAAAGAAGGACAAAAACCACATGATCATCTCCATAGATGCTGAAAAAGCATTCGACAAAATTCAACATCCATTCATGATAAAAACTCTCAACAAAATTGGTATAGAGGGCAAGTACCTCAACATAACGAAGGCAATATATGACAAACACACAGCCAACATTATACTTAACAGCGAGAAGCTAAAAGCTTTTACTTTAAGATCGGAAACAAGACAAGGATGCCCACTCTCCCCACTTTTATTCAAAATAGTACTGGAGGTCCTAGCCACAGCAATCAGACAACACAAATAAATAAAAGGCATCCAGACCAGCAGGGAACAACTCAAACTGTCCTTGTTTGCCGATGATATGATATTGTACATAAAAAACCCTAAAGAATCCACTCCAAAACTATTAGATCTAATATCTGAATTCAGCAAAGTTGTGGGATACAAAATTAATACCCAGAAATCTGTTGCATTCCTATACACTATTGATGAACTAGCAGGAAGAGAAATCAGGAAAACAATTACATTCACAATCACATCAAAAAGAATAAAATACCTAGGAATAAACCTCACCAAGGAAGTGAAAGACCTATACCCTGAAAACTACAAGACACTCTTAAGAGAAATTAAAGAGGACACTAATAAATGGAAATTCATCCCATGCTCTTGGCTAGGAAGAATTAATATTGTCAAAATGGCCATCCTGCCTAAAGCAATCTACAGATTCAATGCAATCCCTATCAAAATACCAACAGCATTCTTCAATGAACTAGAGCAAATAGTTCTAAAATTTGTATGGAAGCACAAAAGACCCCGAATAGCCAAAGCAATCCTGAGAAGGAAGAATAAAGCAGAGGGGATTACGTTCCCTGACTTCAAGCTCTACTACAAAGCTACCGTAACCAAGACAATTTGGTACTGGCACAAGAACAGACCCATAGACCAATGGAACAGAACAGAGAGCCCAGATATAAACTCGAGCATATATGGTCAATTAATATATGATCAAGGAGCCATGGGTATACAATGGGGAAATGACAGCCTCTTCAACAGCTGGTATTGGCAAAACTGGACAGCTACATGTAAGAGAATGAAACTGGATTACTGTCTAACCCCATACGCAAAAGTAAACTCAAAGTGGATCAAAGTCCTGAATGTAAGTCATGAAACCATAAAACTCTTAGAAAAAAACATAGGCAAAAATCTCTTGGACATAAACATGAGCGACTTCTTCATGAACATGTCTCCCCAGGCAAGGGAAACAAAAGCAAAAATGAACGAATGGGACTATATCAAACTAAAAACTTCTGTACAGCAAGGGATACCATCAGTAGAACAAAAAGATATCCTACAGTATGAGAGAATATATTCATAAATGACATATCCGATAAGGGGTTGACATCCAAATTATATAAAGAGCTCACGCACCTCAACAAACAAAAAGCAAATAAGCCGATTAAAAAATGTTCAGAGGATCTGAACAGACACTTCTCCAAAGAAGAAATTCAGATGGCCAGCAGGCAAATGAAAAGATGCTCCACATCACTAGTCATCAGAGAAATGCAAATTAAAACCACAGTGAGATATCACCTCACACCAGTTAGGATGGCTAACATCCAAAACACAAAGAACAACAAATGTTGGTGAGGATGCCGAGAAAGGGGAACCTTCCTACACTGCTGGTGGGAATGTAAATTAGTACAACCATTGTGGAAAGCAGTATGGAAGTTCCTCAAAAAACTCAAAATATAAATACCATTTGACCCAGGAACCCCACTCCTAGGAATTTACCCTAAGAATGCAGCAGCCCAGTTTGAAAAAGACATATGCACCCCTATGTTTATTGCAGCACTATTTACAATAGCCAAGAAATGGAAGCAACCTAAGTGTCTCTCAGTAGATGAATGAATAAAGAAGATGTGGTATATATACACAATGGAATGTTATTCAGCCATAAGAAGAAAACAAATCCTACCATTTGCAACAACATGGATGGAGCTAGAGGGTATTATGCTCCGTGAAATAAGCGAGGTGGAGAAAGACAAGTACCAAATGATTTCACTCATGTGGAGTATAAGAACAAAGGAAAAACTGAAGGAAGAAAACAGCAGCAGATTCACAGAACCCAAGAATAGACTAACCGTTACCGAAGGGAAAGGGACTATGGGAGATGGGTGGGAAGGGAGGGATAATGGGGAAAAAGGGCTATTACAATTAACACACATAATGTAGCGGGGGTGATGGTGGGATAGGGGGATACAGGGAAGGCAGTATAACACCGAGAAGACACATAATGATTCTATAACATCCTTCTACACTGATGAACAGTGACTGCAATGGGGGTATGTGGTGGGGACTTGATAATAGGGGGAGTCTAGTAACCATAATGTTGCTCATGTAATTGTATATTAATAATAGCAAAGAAAAAAACCAGGCAAAGCTTTGGTAGACATTTTTGATGCTCCCATTTAAGCTTTGCTGGAGAGGGCAGTTTCTGCTACAGAATAAAGAAGCTGTGGAAAGAGATTTTTATTGTTGTTATAGTAGTAATAAAGACTTACAAAGATCTGGGGAATTAAAAACTAAGAAAAGATTAATTTGCAGGGAATTATGTAAGCAAGATTTTTTATTCTCATTTAGTCTTTGAGGGTGCGGGCTTGGTGAATGCCAGCAGCGCAATGACAAAAAATTGAAATTTTTGGCTTCTACAGGGTTTGTAGAAAGCTACATGGCAGCACAATTTACCTTTTCATAGGATTTTTGTTTCCAACAGAATTATAAAGGTTATGTATACTGAACAATAACAACCTGACTGAGCCATCTAAATTAAACTGAAGCCAGATTTTCTTATACTGTGTTCTTTCTCTCCCTCATTTACCCAAATATCTTGAAGTATTTGTTGGAGTCTTTTCTTGTCAATTGGCATGTGGGTATAAATATATTTATACATTTGTGCGTCTTATTGTGTTCCAAGAATAGCTTATTGCTTGGGATAAACTCTTGAAGTACCTGGGGAATTTTAACAATATTTTCCATAATTTGTGGTCATAGAGTTACTGCGGTGACACTCTTCCTTACTGTATGAACTTGAAATGTTGAAAAAGAGGCTTAAGGTTTAGACCAACTGGTTAATCCAACTCTGTGTGTGCTAAAGAAGTTAGATCTATTTCAGTGGAAACTGGGGCAGTTTGCAAATGGTGAAGCATGGACCCTAAAATGTACTCACAGACCTATGTATGAGATCAGACTGAATCAGAAATGGGGAGAAATTTAAACTTTATTTTTTATTTTTCAATGGCAGTAACAGAATCTATTTGCATGATTTTTCTATTGCTTCTGTAACAAATTACCAAAATTTAGTGGCTTAAAACAGCAAATTTATAATCTTATAATTCTGTAGGTCAGAAGTTTGACAAGGGCTTCACTGGGCTTACAGTATAGCAGCGCTTGTGTACATTTCTGGAGATTCTTTATGGGAGAATCTGTTTCCTTGCCCTTTCCAGTCTCTAGAAGCTACCTGCATCCCTTGACTCATAGGGCTCTTTGCTCCATTTTCAAAATCATCAAAAGCCAGCCTGTCCTTGTCATACTGCCACCTCTCTGGTTCTCTGTAGCTGGTAAAGGTTCTTGCTTTTAAGGACTCAGGTGAGTAGGTTGGGGCCATCTGGATAATCCAGGAAAATCTCTCCATCTCAAGGTCCTTAACCTTAATCACATCTGCAAAGCCCATTTTTCCATGTAAGACAGCATACCCACAGGATCCAGAAATTGTGATATAAACATCTTTCAGGGAGGCCGTTATTCTGCCTTCTACATTGCTCTAGGTAGTTTAAGTCAAGAGAATTTAATAAATGATACTGAATAGATTACAGAATCATTAGGAGTGCTAAAACAACAGACATTAGGTTGGGCTTTCTGGAAAGATTTCCAAAGCCACATGGCATATCCAGGTCACCAAGTCTTCCCTCTGTATAATTAGACATCCAGAACAATGGAGGTATTTTCCTAACAAGGAATATATTCGACCACAGCTGGGGTCCAGGACAACACTTGCTATGATTTACACCCACAAAATACATACACCATACCCTGCCTCTTGACAGCTCCTAAAGCTGTCTGAATGCTAGAATGTCTGCTGATGCAGCCACAGAAAATCTAAACACTTCCAAAACTGTAGCTGCCAGCACTGGTGTGCCCTCTTGTCATACTAATACCATGTATGAACATTCATTAGCCAAATTCAAATCACTTTTGGAAATTCTGAAGTTTCCCATTTTCTGGCCTCTGCCAACAGGTAGGCATAGAAGTAAGGTTGGAATGAATTTGAGGGCCAGTTTATTGTATCTCAATTTACATACACATCCATTTTCTTATTTTTAAACTTAACCTGCAATGCCAACATCTTCCTGCTTAACTTCAAGTTACCATTCCTCTCCATTAAGTGAAAGAACATGTTTGTTCACCCTTCAAAAGTGGAGGCACAATCATTGCATCTCTGAGTGATGTTAGTACATCCTGTAGATCAAGTTAGAAACCTACTTGACATTCTAATTCTATGGACTGCTAATATAAAGCTAATCACCTCTTAATTTACCTAAGTTAAAACAGTGAGGATAAAGAACAGAGGAAACTAACTCAAATGTAAATATTGTTTAACAGAACAGAGGAGAAAGTATGGTGAGGAAAGAGAGTCTGTGATCCCTTGATAGTAATTCTTGAGTGCAGTTGCTGTAGTGTTCCATTTATTCTGACTACTGGTCGTGGAAGTGCTAGGAGGCACCAAAAGCTTCTTGTGAGTTCCAGGTACACTTATTTGTACTCTCATTGTATAGCAACAATATTACACATGCTTAGTAATAAGGCTCAGTTACCCCCAACATAAGCAAATCTCTTTCTCCAGTTAGCCCACTGGCTTGATGAACTCCAAATAACCAGGTGTCTGTGCCAACTTCAGTTCAAGGAGACTTCTGTTGTAGTCCTCTGATATAAGCATTATTTGGGTACCAAGACTTCTAAATCAGCAGAACTCAAAGTAGCAGAGATAGAAAGCAAAATGTTACAACTGGGTTGGCAGGATAGAAGAATTCCACTTCTACCCCTTGGGTTCTGGACTTGTGTATTCTAATGGAGAAAGAACCACCATATATTTATTTGTTGCTGTACTTGGGGGAATGCACTCCTACCTCACAAAGTTGATTCCAGTTACATTAACTAAATCTTCAACAGACATTTTTACTGTTCTATATGGCTAGCTGCTTCTGTTGACATCAAGATCAATGAATCCCTTGGGTACCAACCCATTTGTCTTACTTTTATTTTTTTGCTGTAAACTGAGTTACTTGATCAGAATCTAAGTTGGGTGGGAAACATGGTTAGTGAATAAGACATTTAATAGTCAATGGATGGTGGTACTTGCAGAAACATGGTAAGTGGAGAAGGCAAACATTAAAAATAAATATTCATTTCCATTAAGACAAATTGCTATCCCTTCCAAGACAGCAGAGGCCCAAAATAATCAACCTACAATCTACAACCATGTTCCTTTTGTCGTATTTACTGGCAGATTTGACACTCAGCAAAGGTAAGAGCTAGACCAACAATTGGTGAAGAGATGTCCATATTGTTGAACCCATCCATTTTCTCATTTTCTGTCATTTTGGTCACTTTTTTTCATGAGACCATCAAGCAAATAATGGGGTAAGTGGCAATTGGCACAAGAAACTGACATCCACAAAATCAACTCTTACCTGATTGGTGGGCACTTTCTCTACAGTGAGTACCCTTTGGTGAGCATTCACTTGGGGCATAAATATTCTCACACTTATAACCCATGCTGAAAGTCTAATGACATGGTTCTGCCCAGGTCTCTGTAACACCAGCCCTGTTTTTATTCTTCCAAATTTATGATCATCCAGTCAAACCATTAGCCATTGCCCATGAATCAGTCATAAATTCATACTCCTTAAGAACTCTTCTCCATTCCCTCTCTTCTTTTTAAAATTTTAAATTATGAAATATTTCATACCTATAAAGAATTGTATAAAATCTCTATGTACTGTCTCATTAATGATAAGGTAATATATGAACTAGTATTAGAAACTCAGAAGTTCCCTGCATGCCTGCCTCTAATCATATACCTTCCCTGTCCCCTAGAGGGAATCATTATGCTGATTTTAGTGGCAATCATGTTCTTGCATTTCTTTATATGTTTGTTATATATATGTGTGCCTCCAGGTAACATAATATTTTATATTTTATATAAATGAAATCATACTATATATTTTCTTTGTGATTTCTTTCTTTACCCCTATGTGTTTGTTTTCTATTAAATTTTAACCCATTTCCACAAACTTGATGACTTAAGAACTTATTATCTCATAGTTTCAATGGCTTAGATCATCTGAATTAGCTGAGTCTCACCAGGCTGAAGTGTAGATATGACCATTGGCTCATCTGAAACTTAGGATCCTCCTTCAAGTTCACTGGTTATTGGCAGAATCTAGTTCCTTGCAGTTATGGGATGGAGGTTCCTGTTTTATTACCAGCTGTCTACTAGTATCACTCTTGACTATCAGAGTCTGCCCTCGGATCCCTGCCATGTGGGTCCCTCCTCTCACAACATTACAGCTCATTTCTTCAAGGCCAGCAAGAGAATCTCTCACCAATCTGCTACCAATGAATCTTATATCATATAACATAATCAAGGGAGTGACTAGCCCATGATATTCACAGGTCCCACCCACACTCAGGTGGAGGGCTTTATTGTATATATACGAGGGCGTTGGATTCTTGGGGGTCGTCTTAGAACTCCACCTACCACATTAAACATGACATTGATACCTCATTTATTTTAATTGCTATATGTTATTATTTGGTAGTGATATTATTCACTTACCATTCAACTATTGATTACATTTATGTTATCACCTAGATTTTTATTTCAACAAACAGGCT
This sequence comes from Phataginus tricuspis, assembly GCA_029783875.1. Lineage (NCBI taxonomy): Eukaryota > Metazoa > Chordata > Mammalia > Pholidota > Manidae > Phataginus > Phataginus tricuspis. The sequence goes on along the minus strand of JAQQAC010017683.1, from coordinate 3,710,299 downwards.
ACTATGAACATTCTTAAGCATGTATCTTGTTTTGAATGCACAAGACTTTCTCTATGGTCTCTGTGGCACATAACTAGGAGTAGAATTGCTTCGTCATAGGTTATGTATTTGTCATTGCTATGTGATGATATACTTTCCAAAGTCATTTACCAATTTATACTCCCCCAGCATAGTATGAAAGTACTCATTGGCCTGTAGCCTTATCAAGTCTTGTTTTTTCAGACTTTTAAATTATTTGCCAGGTTGGCATGGTAGTAATTGTATATTATTATGACTTTAATTTGCATTCCTGTGATTGCTAATGAGATTGAGCATCTTTTCATAGGTTTATTGACTATCTGCTGTTTATGAAAGTAGTCTCCTAACTGGAAGGGTTGAGATGAAAGAGTCACTGTTGGCCTTCTTTGGGTTTTAGAGGCAACATATGCCAGATTTGGGCATGCTGCTTCAGACTGTTTACTGAGGAACTTCTTAGGCTGCCAGTTTTTAGTGGATCTTGAGCAAGGGAAGGCTCTCCAGCTGGAACAGGCTGCAGAAAAACGTCTCTGCCACCTGGTCTTTAGGAGCCAATGGATACAAACTTGAAGTACCTATGATTAAACTAGACGCTGTATGGAGTCTGTGGCAAATCACGATGTGACAATCATGGCAAAAACCTCAAGGTTTTGGAGCAAAGCTAGGTCCTCTTTGATAAACATTCTCCTTTTGAGAAACAGTTCTGCAGTTGAGCTTAGGTAGATTAGATATCAAAAGCCCATGAATTCTGAGTTGCCTTTATGTACTGGGTGTTATCTGGCCCACTGGGCAATAAAGTTCCACCAAATCAGTATTCTGTATGATACTGTGTTCAAGCAGGCCCAGTTAGTTGCTTAGGTAAATTGCTTGAGAACGAGCATACAGGCCAGGTGGCTTAAACAATGAAATTCATTGTGTCACCGTTCTGGAGGCTGGAAGTCCAAGATCTAGTGTCAGCAGGTTTGGTTCCTCCTGAGGCCGCTTTCCTTGGTCTCCTTGGTTTTTCCTTGGTTTGGTTACCTTGCTGTGTCCTCACAAGGTTTTCCCTCTGTGCACATGCATCCTTGGTGTCTCTCTGTCCAAATTTACTCTTCTTATTAGAATATCAATTGTGTTGGGTTAGTGCCTCATTTTAACTTAATCACCACTTTAAATGCTTTCTTTCCAAGTAATCACATTCTGAGGTACTGAGTGTTAGGGCTTCAGCATATGAATTTGCAGGGGACATAAAATTCAACCCATAACAGTGAAGGAATGATTTCACAAAAAGAAAGGGGCATAGATTTTTTGTGACCACATGAACAATTTTCATGAGCCAGTTTGCATTTCCTTATGAAATATGGCAGGGGCAAATCTTAGAAGCAGGGAGAACCAGAAGCTGAAACTCAAATGTCACTGGATTCTGTCTCTTATCTACTTCTCTCTGTAGGCTGACTTCAAAATTTTTTACTGAAGACTGTTTGCTTCATGTGGTGTTACATTCAAAAAGCAGGCAAATTTACTTTTATTTTTATCCCTCTCTCTCTTTCTTTGCATTCTTAAATGTAGGATTGGTTCTTCCCCTGTCCCTGAATGAGGTTTATGGATGATCATTGACTTTTTTGGTCTTCTTAGAAAAGAAAATATTCCTTAATCATGCCATTCCACAAAAAAAGTCTCAGTTCAATAATTAAAATATCTGATTCAAGGAAATAATCAGGAATGTCAAATTTAATGTTGAGGTATATCCTCCTCCTCCAGTATAGGTCTATTGTAGATTGACAATGGCAATGGAAAAAGGGGTGTGCTTTCCATCTTCTCTCTTCATCACCTTGAGCTCCTAATGACCCTCATTCTGCTGCTCCTCCCTCCATCTCTCAAATATCAGGTTTATTTCTCTAGAAGAAAAGGGTAGGAAATTCTTACCTGGCTAATACTCTTGTGAGATGGCATGAGTGCTTCCTGTGATATGTGGATGTTTTAAAGTGTCATCTCAGGGGTACTTTGGTGGGTTGCCTTCAGACCTCTTATCCATACCATTGAGTATCTCTGCCTTGTAGTTCCTTTGATAAAGGCATGCATCCTCTGTAGCTGATTATTTTTTAGCTAATTCTGATATTTCAGAGTTTTGCCCAGTTGAGTTCCTCTGACATAATTGGCGGTTCTCTAGAATTAAATCTAACTCGACACCAGCACTTTGTCAGGTGTGACCCACCTCTAATCCCTGGGAAGTGTTCATCCATCCTTTTCCCTGACAAATGTGCATCTGAAGGTTATCAAACCCCTTGCTTCACTAACAGAGTGGCTAGACAATCAGTTTTCCTTTTAAGATTTTTAGGTATGAATAAGCAAGTGTATTAGTTTCCTAGGACTATCATAACAAAGTATCACAAGCTGAATGACTCCAAAAAACAAATTTGTTCTCTCATGATTCTGGAGGTTAAAAGTCTGAAATCAAAGTGTTGGCTGGGCTGTGTTCTCTCCAAAACCTCCAGGGGAGGATTCAGGATTGCCTCAGGTAATCCTTGGCTCATGGAAACACAATTCAGTCTTTGCCTTTTCTTCACATGACCTCCTTTATGTGTCTCTGTCTTCAAATGGTTATCTTCTTATGAGGATACCAGTCATATAGGATTAGGGTACCACTCTACTCCAGCATCTCAGCTTAACATATTACATGTGTGAAATGACCTAATTTTCAAATAAGATTATGTATTGAGGAACTGGGGTTAGGACTTAAACATATCTTTTTTGGGGGACACAACTCAGCTCATAACAACCAGCTACCAGTTCACCCTGTGAGATTGTAAGGACACAAATTAAACTTCCAAAATGATTGCCCCAAGATCCATCTCTTGACCCGAGGTGAAGTGGGAAGGAACAGCCCCCTCAATCGACCAGCAGCTCTCTCCCAAAATTCTTCTAATAATTACCAGCCCTTTATTATAGCTTCATCAGATTCTTTTATAGTGGAAGAGTATATTCTTAAAGGTATCAGAGGGTTGAGAAGTATCTGAGAATAGACAGAAATTTAGAGGTAAAATTGGCATATGGGACTTTTGTGAATATCAGGAGTGGCTGAAAATAAGCAGCACTTTCAACAAACTTGTAAGCCTGGAAGACAAAAATCAGGATCCACGGTCTATCATGGATGGAGTCACTAGTAAAACCCCAGCTTTGAGATGAGACTCTGAGAGGTGGAACCTTAAAAATAAGGGCTTAAAAAATAACCTTAGAAACATAAGTAAACCAAGATATTCCATAAAATTGCAAGCTTGAAATTAAGATGACCAAGGACTGCTGATATCCTCAGGAAGGAATTAAATACAGTGCAAACAGCAAGTCTAACTGGATGATGAATAAATAAAGAAATAATAATATCTAGTTGGGTAGTTGGGTTTAAAATATGTCTAGAATTAAAATACAAGACAATAATACTTACAGGTTTGAAGAGGGTTAATTAAGTTAAGTTGTTCCACAATCTCTGCAAAATCCATAAAGAAGACAAAAATAAATAAGCTACAAGGCAAAGATGCAGATAATTTCCAGCATAACTACTTTTGGAAGAATTTTTAAAAACCATTTCAGAATTATAGTGTAAAAGCGCAATGATAAGACCAATCAGTTCACCACAATACAAGAAAAAAGAGAAAACAGAAACAGAAAAGATGGAAATATAAAATATGAGAAAACAAAAATGATCTTGGTAAATAATTAAATGAAGCTGGACTAGATGTTTCAGATAAGGATGAAATAGTCAGACTGAATAAAATAAAACCCAACTTTATGCTGTTATCTTAAATATAAGTATGCAGAATAGAAGAAAGTTAAAGGAGGGAAATTACATACATTAATAAAAAAAGCAATTATCACCATATTAACACCAGATAAAATAAATACTAAGGCAAAAGCCTAACTAGAGATAAACAGGGGTACATGATGACAATAAAAGTTTCAAGTCACTCAGAATACAGAATTGCTCTGTATATGTATCTAATGATATAGCTTTAAAATATATAAAGCAAAAACTGACACTAAAAAATAAACTGGAAAATCCACAAAGTGGAACATGTTAATATGCTTCTCTCAGTAATTAATAAAGTAAATAGACCAAAAATTGGCAAGCATATAGAAGGTTTGAATAATGCAATTAAGAAATTTGACCTAAGTGACATATCGGTTTCATCCCAGGACAGTTGCTGATTTCTGAGGCAGTGTCGGGCTGGAGACCTGAGTCTGAAAGGCAGAACGAAATTTCCCATTCTCTCATGGTGCTAAACTCTAGTTAGAGAGAGGGGCCTGCAATAAATAGATAATTGGTCTCCTCTTAAGATATTTGCCAGGTTTTGAGCCTGCAATGGGTAAAATAAGAGCTGAGTTCAAAACCTACAATGAGCAAAACTTCCAGGTTTGAGGAGATGGAAATTCTATCTGTTAGTTAAAAGCCTGGGGGTACCATCTATGATTAATATGTTTTTTAAAAAAGAGAGATGAAAAGACCAACTAAATTCATGAAAAGTTGGAGACTTTCAACAGAAAATTGAAACTATAAAAGGAATTATTTCAATGAGACCTGGATCTCTAAAATATAATTAGTGGGTATTCTAGAAATGAAAAATACCATGTCCTAAAATTAAGAACTCATTGGATGGACTGAAGAGCAGACCAGACATAGACAAAGACAGGAGGAATGCAGTTGAAAATAGATCAATAAAAACTATCCAAACTAAAACACACAGAAAAAAGAAGCATGGAAATAAAGATGAGAGCAAAAAAGATATGTGAAATTGAAAACCATAATCTGAATGGTCAAATAATCTACTATATGTTTAATGTGAATTCCAGTAGAAGAGAAAAATGAAGCAGAAGTACTATTTGAAAATACAATAGCAAGTTTCCTCGAACTATTGAAAGCTCTCAGTTTACAGATTGAAAACTGATGAACCACAGACAGAATACAAAGAAAACCTCACTGAAGCACATCACACTCAAACTGCTAAAAAACAAAGATAATCAGATAACTCTAAAAGCAGCCAGAAAAACAAGATACATAACCTTACAGGACCCACAGTAAGATTTATAGCAACTTTTTGTCTGAAATTATGCATATCAGAAGACACTGGAATGATATCTCCAAAGGACCAAATTAAAAGAAAAACAGCAAAAAGCCAGTGTAGAATTTTATACTCAGAGAAATATTCTTTATAGATAAGTGTAAAATTAAAATGTTGAAGACAAAAAAAAAAAGGAAATATTCATGGCTAGTAGGTCTCTTCTAGAAGAAATTCTAAAATAAATTCTGAAAACTAAAGAAAATCATCCTAGATGGAAGCATAGAACTATAAGGAAGAATAGAGAGCACTGGAATAGATAAATACGTGTGAAAAATAAAAGTAGATAGTAAGAGTTAGAAATAATAATAATGCATTGTGGGTTATAACATCCAGAAGTAAAAATATATGAGCAATAGCACAAAGAATAAGGACATTAAGTGGATTAAAAATGTTGTGAAATTCTTGCACTGCTCAGGAAGTGGTAAAAATAAACAAAGGTAGACAGCAGTAAGTGAGGAATTCATATTGAATCTCTAGGTGACTACTAAAATATTCAAGAGTAGCTATTAGAGGTGAAAAATGCAACAAAAATACTTGATTAATCCAAAAGAAAGCTATTGAGAAAAAAATATGAGACGAAGTATAAATAAAATGAACAGAAAATAAATAGCAAGTTTGGAGACCTAAATCAATGTATAACTTACATTATATAGGAATAAATAAACATTCCAATCAACGACAGAGATTGTCATACAGGATACAAAAACAAGACTTGAGCATGTGCTATTTATAAGTTGTTTAAGTATAAGGACAAGTTAAATGGAAAGTAACAGGATAGAAAAAAATAATACCATGCAAACAGTAGACAAATGAAAGCTGGTTATTAATATATATTATCAGATTAATAGACTTTAAGGTGAGACAAATCACTAGAAGCAAACAGAAACATTTCATATAATAAAAACATCAATTAAACAAATACAATCCTAAAATTTTCTACACCTAATGTTTCATGTATCTATACCTAATAGCTTCAAAATATGTACTGCAAAATTTAACAGAACTAGAAGAAACTGATCTAAAATCATGTAATAGCTGGAGCTTTCATGCATATCTCTCAGTAAGTATTACAAAAGCAGCCAGAAAATCAACAAGGGTATAGAATATTTGATCATTGTGGTTAATTAATCTAATTGAGCTATGTAAAATACGACACTTAGTTGCCTATCAGACTTTCTTTTTATGTGCACATGGAACAGTTACTAAAGTAAACTATATGCTGGTCCCTAAATCAAGATTCAAAAAAATCAAATAACTGAAAATAGGTTGTGCTCTCTGACCATTTTGAATTTAAATTAGGAATCAAGAACAGAAAAATAAATAGATATGTCCTTAATAGTTTACCAATTGAAAAACTCACCTCTAAACAACCCATGTGTAAAAAGATAAATTATAGTGAATATTGGTTTGAACTGAATTGTAATGCAATATGTCTACCCAAACCAGTTAAATATAGCTAAAGCAATGCTTAGAGGTAAATTCATGGCTTTAAATAGAATAAAAATAGAAAATTAATGGTCAAAGCCAGGGGTCAACACAATTTTTCTATAGAGGCCCAGACATAAATGTTTTAGGCTTTTGGGCCATGTGGGCTCTGTCCCAACTACACGTCTTTACCATTGTAGAGTGAAAGCATTCATAGGCATTAAATAAACAGGTGATTGGCCTATAACCATACTTTTCAGTTGAATACGTGTGAGGAAGTTGGGGTTCCTATGGCCAGGATCCTCACTGAACTTAAACCACCTGATGATGTAACTGGCCTGTTGCTAAGTTACTGCTTCCACACCTTTAGGCAATAAGCTATTATTGCACTATATAGAGAGCTGGCCCAGTGCTCTGGGTGGAGGTAGAGACACTAGTGCTCAACTTACTGCCGGGAGAACAAGCGGGGTAATAAACCCTTTCACTCCAAAGAACGTTTTTGCTGTCATTTTCTTTGGACACATTGAATCCATAGTGAACTTGCTGGGGCCGAAACCCATTGGCAAGACAATACGAAAAAGAAGTTATATTTAATTCTGTAACTATGAATAATATATGCTCTTTAGATCTAGAGAAAATAAGCAGTGTATCTGACCAATCCAGTGGACTAGGGTGAAAAAAATGAACAAAATAACGTCATAGCATATGCAAGGAAACTGTGGAAAACTTCCATTTCTCTAGTGGAACATTTTTCAAGCCTTTGTTTAAGCCTTTCATGGCTTATAAATATAAAAATAATATTTCTAACACACACTTTTACTTCCCTTTTCCATGGTACATTTTTTCTAGTACTAACCACTGCTTTAAATTATATGAATAATTTTTATTATTTGCCTTTTATCTTTCCATCTTACCTACTAACCTGAAAGTTCCTTGAAGGCAGAAATTTTGTCTTTTCCACTTGCTGTATCTTTAACACCCAGAACATTGCCTGGCATACAGTAGGTGCTCATAACTACTTACTGACTCTGTGAGTGAGTGATGGTAAAGAGAACTCAAAGTCAGAAAGCCCCAGAAGCCACATAGTTAGGTGTATCAGTGAAAAGCTCCTCCTCTTGCTTACTTCCAATCAATCTCTCAAAAACATGTGGCCTCAGAGGTGGGCCATGATGAGTATGCCTTGACAGGTTTTTGATTGCTTACTTCAAACCTGCCCTATCCTTTATACAAGAAAAGGAAGATGCAATTTCTTCCCGTTTAATAGGACATTCACTGAAGATTGTTGATACAGCCCAAACACAGTTTCACTAGCTCTTTCATTGGCATAAACAGGCAAGATCACTGGCCAGAAGGGGCCAGTATGGAGTGACAGATGAACTTGGCATAACCTCTCTTTCTTCCCTAAAGGAGATAATTTCTTTATACTTTAGCTACCACGTTTGAATTGCTAAATACTATATAGTTTTCCTGGTTTTCTAAACTTTATATAAATGGAATCATATAGCATGTGTTCTTTTGTGTCTTTCTTTTACTTAAAATTCTGTTCATGATACTTATCCATGCTGTGATATATATCTGTTGTTAGTCCATTTTTCATTGTTAAATAATGCTAATGTACTACATCCTACTTCTCCTTTCTACTATTAATGGGCATGTGGGTTCTTTCCCATTTTGGGGTATATGAATATGCTGGCAGGAAAATTCTTAAAGTGAATGTACCTGCTTCTGTCTGGTGAATAAAGGACTCCTTCAACCACCAAAACAGATTCCCACATTCTGCATGCTTCCTCAGTACCATTCAGTTTCATGACCTTCAATAGCTGTTTTGCTGACTATATTCTTGCACTAGACAGTATGATTCATCAACACAAAATAAGGTTAATTTTCTTTATTGTTCTATAAATATGTTTGCCACTAGAGAACATAATGAAAATTAATATAATCTAAGATTCTTGAAGTCCTTTGAGCCCCTTGGGAGAGGTGCACTAGATTATTTAAACTAAGGGGACCTGCTTATTTATACTATGAGGAGCCAGGCATAGTACAGAGAGATGACATCCACAGAACATTAAAACCTCATTTCAATCATACAGTTTAATCATACATTATAAATCCTCCTCCAACTTCCTCAGTAAAGCTTCTGAGAGAAAAATTAAGAGTACGAACTAAGGATCATTTTGAGTTGTTAACATCTATAAGATTCACCTGGATAGTCTGCTGACACTCAGCTTCTCAGACTCCACTCAGAGAGTCTGGAGCAATAGGTTTAAGGTAGAGCCCAGGAAAGTGCATTTTGAACCAGGAAATGTCAATACAAGTGTTCTTTGGATCACGCTGTGACAGAGTTGTCAACAAGCAATGGCAGGAAGGAGAAAAAAGGGGTATGACTACAGAAGTGAAGCGAAAGACCAAAAAACATATATAGAAAGATTACAGGAAAACCAGTTGTAGATAAAGTGAAGGTTCCGATGGCCAGGATCCTCACCTGAACCTAAACTACTTGATGATGTGACTGGCCTGCTGCTAGGCTACTGCTTCCACAACCACAGGCAATAAGCTATTACTGACTCAGTCACTGTATAAAGAGCTCTGCCCAGTGCTCTGGGCGGAGGCAGAGATGAAGGAGGATTACAGAGCTGCAGATTGTTGGATGCAGACGTAATTGTAATGCTCAACCTATTGCCAGAGAATAAGCCAGGTAATAAACCCTTTCACCCCAAGAATGTCCCATTGTCATTCTTCAGTCTCGCTGAATCTATAGTGAACTTGCCTGGGACTGAAACCTATTGGCAAGACACCAGTTGTATTTCTCCTGGTGACAGTGGTAAAGATTTGACTGTGGGAAGTGATTAGAACCCAGAGTTCTCCACTCTGAGCCCATCAACCTCCCACATCAGGGCTGAAGCAAGTTGGGGTCTTACTTGCCACATTGCCTACAGATTAGTTAAAATTCAATGGTCTAGGTACTTGCACCAAAAGAAGAAATAAGCTGAGGACAGTTATTTTAAAATTAAAAATAACAATCTCAATGATAGACTGTGTCAGAAGTAGAAATATTGAAGACAAATAATCAAATTATCCTAATAAATGTACTGAGACAAAAGATAAAACTGGCAATGTGGAACAAGAACAATAAAAAAGCTGAAAAGAACTAAGCAGACATATTAGGTATAAAAACAATACTTAAAAAATACATTCATTTGGATGAGCAGCAGAAGGCATGGGTCTTAGGAATGAATTAATAGATAAGAAGACAGAGTGAGGAAATCTTTTGGAAAGAAAACCAAAAATATATTTTAAAAACAAGAAAATACAGAGGAAACAAGTAGTGGCACAAATATCCATATAATATAAGTCCCAGAAAGAGAAAATACAAATGGAGATGAAATATTTGTAGAAATAATGGCGATTACGTTACCAAATTAAATAAAGATCAAAGACCTCTGTTTCAAAGCCTCATTGTGTACCATTGAGGAGAGAGAAAGAAAAGTTCACATTCAGACACATTATAGTAAAATTTAAGATATCAAAGACAAGAAGTTAAAAGGTTTCAGAGACAAAATAAAAAATGAGCCCAAGAAACAGCTTGACAGCAGATTTTTTCTCCCAGTATCAATTCTAGATGCAAGAATACAATGAAGGAGGTTTTTCAATATATTGAAGGAAAACAACTTAGAATCTAGGATTTTATATCCAACACACCGTTATTCCAATTCAGAGTCATGATAAGATATTCTCTGGCGTAGAAGGCCTCAGAAGTTTGCCACACAGAGATCTGCATTGGAAATAGGAGTGAAACTTATATAAGTGGAGAGAAAAAGCCAAAATATACTGCAGAAGATACACAAGGGAATGAGATTTCATACCTTGCTAAAATTGACTGTTATCTTTAAAAAAATAAAAGCAAAAGAAAAGAAAAAATCTATATCTATAGTAACTATGAATTTTAAATCTAGGTATTACCAACCTAAAGACTGAAGAGTGTGAAACATTTGAAAGTGTAATGAAATTCTTTATTTTTTGAAGTAGAAGTGATGTAGATGTCAATATCAAAAAACAAAAACAAAAACAAAAGTCACCCCAAACCTAAAAAACTAAGACATAAACTAAAATGATGGAAAAAGTGGGAAAGATAGTAAAAATGGGTTTTCTTAGATCAGATTCCCCAAAGCATACTCTGAGATGAGAATTCTTGAGTGTTTTATTCAGGAAATGTTTGCAGGGTCGAGTGGTAATGGAGTGGGACAAAACAGAATGTGGAAGGGAAGGAAGTCACACAAGGTACAACCCATGAGCAGGCAGCACGGTGGTGCCACTGTGACCCTGCAGAGCAACTCTGGAGGGTGTATGTGTCTCCCATATATCCCCATGGCCATCAGTCATTATTGAAAGCACTTCCAGAGGGCATGGAATAAAGTAAGCATGGAGACTAAAGCAATTTAAGCAGTGGCAAGGGCTTGCTTTTGGAAGCAAAAAACACAGTGGTGGAGGGGGCTGAACAAAATGTTTACAAGGATCTGCATGGGTCTGCGCAGAACATGACGTTGCTACACAGGTCCAAATATATGGATAATGTCAATAAATGTAAATGAAATAAATCTATAGTGAAAAAAATATGGAAATGCAAAAGTTGAAAATATAAGGATGGAAACACATCAAATGCCAATCTTTTACACTGTGTAGTGAGTGTCTCCAACCCCACTAATTACAGCCTTAAATTCTCCTCTTTCTTGTATTATTAGATAGGAAAGGTCACTACATACGATAAACATTTCAACACATCAAGTTGATAACTCAGTTTATCAACACCTGATAACAGTTTTGAAGTATTTTAAGCTGATGATTTAATAATGGCGAATAACAAGTAACAGTTAAGTTGAAAGTCAAATTTCATTAGTATGCATACAATTATGGAGGAACAGATACAGTATGTTTATAGCGCAGCTTCTCTTATTGCTCAAGATATTGAAATCAGGAAAGCTATTGTAAAGAGGGTGAAATGTCCCTGGAAAAAAAATTATATCTAGTTCCAAAATAGATATTAGGCATTTTTCCTTCATATGAAGTCATTTCCAATGTTGAAGAAGACCAGGGAAGCTGTTCACAAAATATTGAAAGCTTTAAAAACAGATGATACAATTGCAAAACTCATTTTATCTAAAACTACAATAAAACCCCAAACTACAAAACCTCATTTTTGTAAATATATCTGGTATATGCATGTAAATTAATAACACTGGAAATATATTGACTAAATTATAGAAAAATAACATAAAACTATAACTTGATATTTTAAAAATATGTAACAACAGAACTGATTAAAAAGAGAATACTATAACTGTTAAAGAAATTGAAGCAATGTTGAGCAACATTCTCACAAAGAAAACACCAAGGTCAAACGATTTGGAACGTGAGTTTTACAGGTGACAAAGATGTTATAAAAGAAAAGTTATGGTCTCATTTTACTTATTTACATGGATACAATAATCCTAAATAAAACATAAGCGAAGCAAGTCTAACAAGGTATAGAAAAGGTAATACACAAGGACCAAGTGGGGCTTATTCCAGGTATACAAGGATGATTTAATATCAGACCAGTAACTACAGTCTACCATACAAATAGATAAAGAGATAAAACATAAAATCACTTAAATCTACACCAAAAAAGCATTTGATAGGTTTTTAAAATTTTTTAATTTTCTATCATTAATGTACAGTTACATTAGCAATATTATGGTTGCTAGACTCCCCCCATTATCAAGTCCCCACCACATACCCCATTACAGTTACGATCCATCAGCTTAGTAAGATGCTATAGAATCACTACTTGTCTTCTGTGTGTTGTAATGCCTTCCCCGGGCCCAAATCCCCCACCCCCACATTAGATGTACTAATCCTAATGCCCCTTTTCCTCCCTTATCCCTCCCTTCCCACCCATCCTCCCAGTCCCTTTCCCTTTGGAACTGTTAGTCCATTCTTGGGTTCTGTGAGTCTGCTGCTGTTTTGTTCCTTCGGTTTTTCCTTTGTTCTTATACTCCAAAGATGAGTGCAATCATTTGATACTTGTCTTTCTCCGCCAGGCTTATTTCACTGAGCATAATACCCTCTAGCTCATCCATGTTGTTGCAAATGGTAGGATTTGTTTATTCTTATGGCTGAATAATATTCCATTGTGTATATGTACCACATCTTCTTTATCCATTCATCTACTGATGGACACTTAGGTTGCTTCCATTTCTTGGCTATTGTAAATAGTGCTGCAATAAACATAGAGGTGCACATGTCTTTTTCAAACTAGGCTGCTGCATTCTTAGGGTAAACTCCTAGGAGTGGGGTTCCTGGGTCAAATGGTATTTCTATTTTTAGGTTTTTGAGGAACTTCCATACTGCTTTCCACAGTGGTTGAACTAATTTGCAGTGTAGGAGGGTTCCCCTTTCTCCACATCCTTGCCAACATTTGTTGTTTGTGTTTTGGATGTTAGCCATCCTAACTGGTGTGAGGTGATATCTCATTGTGGTTTTAATTTGCATTTCCCTGATGATTAACGATGTGGAGCATCTTTTCATGTGCCACTTGGCCATCTGAATTTCTTCTTTGGAGAAATGTCTATTCAGATACTCTGCACATTTTTAAATTGGATTATTTACTTTTTGTTTGTTGAGGTGCATGAGTTCTTTATATATTTTGGATGTCAACCCCTTATCGGATATGTCATTTGTGAATATATTCTCCCATACTGTAGGATGTCTTTCTGTTCTACTGATGGTGTCCTTTGCTGTACAGAAGCTTTTCAGCTTCATATAGTCCCACTTGTTCATTTTTGCTTTTATTTCCCTTGCCCAGGTAGATATGTTCATGAAGAAGTTGCTCATGTTTATGTCCAAGAGATTTTTGCCTATGTTTCTTTCTAAGAGTTTTATGGTTTCATGACTTACATACAGGTCTTTGATCCATTTTGAGTTTACTTTTGTGTATGGGGTAAGACAGTAATCCAGTTTCATTCTCTTACATGTAGCTGTCCAGTTTTGTCAACACCAGCTGTTAAAGAGGCTGTCATTTCCCCATTGTATATCCATGGCTCCTTTATCATATATTAATTGACTATATATGATTGGGTTAATGTCTGGACTCTCTATTCTGTTCCACTGATCAGTGGGTCTGTTCTTGTGTCAGTACCAAATTGTCTTGGTTTCGTAGCTTTGTAGTAGAGCTTGAAGTCAGGGAGCCTAATTCCCCTTGTTTTATTCTTCCTTCTCAGGATTGCTTTGGCTATTCGGGGTCTTTGGTGGTTCCATATGAATTTTAGAACTATTTGTTCCAGTTCATTGAAGAATGCTGTTGGTATTTTGATAGGGATTGCATTGAATCTGTATATTGCTTTAGGTAGTATAGCCATTTTGACAATATTTATTCTTCCTAGCCAAGAGCATGGGATGAATTTCCATTTGTTAGTGTCCTCTTTAATTTCTCTTGGGAGTGTCTTGTAGTTTTCAGGGTATAGGTCTTTCACTATCTTGGTTAGGTTTATTCCTAGGTATTTTATTCTTTTGGATACAATTGTGAATGGAATTGTTTTCCTGATTTCTCTTTCTGTTAGTTCATCATTAGTGTATAGGAAAGCAACAGATTACTGGGTGTTAATTTTGTATCCTGCAACTTTGCTGAATTCAGATATTAGTTCTTGTAGTTTGGAGTGGAGTCATTAGGGCTTTTTACATACAATATCATATCACCTGCAAATAGTGACAGTTTGACTTCTTCTTTACCAATCTGGATGCCTTGTATTTGTTTTGTCTGATTGCCGTGACTAGGACCTCCAGTACTATATTGAATAACATTGGGGAGAGTGGGCATCCCTGTCTTGTTCCTGATCTTAGGTGAAAAGCTTTCAGCTTCTTGCTGTTAAGTATGATTTTGGCTGTGGGTTTCTCATATATGGCCTTTATGATGTTGAGATACTTGCCCTCTATACCCATTTTGTTAAGAGATTTTATCATGAATGGATGTTGAATTTTGTCAAATATTTTTTCAGCATCTATGGAGATGATCATGTGGCTTTTGTTCTTCTTTTGTTGATGTGGTGGATGATGTTGATGGATTTTCAAATGTTGTACCATCCTTGCATCCCTGAGATAAATCCCACTTGGTCATGATGTATGATCCTCTTGATGTATTTTTGAATTCAGTTTGCTAATATTTTGTTGAGTATTTTTGCATCTATTTTCATCAGGGATATTGGTCTGTAATTTTCTTTTTTGGTGGGGTTTTTGCCCGGTTTGGGTATTAGAGTGATGCTGGCTTCATAGAATGAGTTTGGAAGTATTCCTTCCTCTTCTATTTTTTGGAAAACTTTAATGATAATGGGTATTATGTCTTCTCTATATGTCTGATAAAATTCGCGGTGAATCCATCTGGCCCAGGGGTTTTGTTCTTGGGTAGTTTTTTGATTACCTATTCAATTTCGTTGCTGGTAATTGGTTGGTTTAGATTTTATGTTTCTGCTTTGGTCAGTGTTGGAAGGTTGTATTTTTCTAAAAAGTTTTCCATTTTTTCAAGGTTTTCCATCTTGTTAGCATATAGATTTTCATAGTATTCTCTAATAAGTCTTTGTATTTCTGTGGGGTCCGTCGTGGTTTTTCCTTTCTCATTTCTGGTTCTGTTTATGTGTGTAGATTCTCTTTTTCTCTTAATAAGTCTGGCTAGGGGTTTATGTATATTATTTATTTTTCCAAATAACACACTCTTGGTTTCATTAACTTTGCCTATTGTTTTATTCTTCTCAATTTTATTTATTTCTTCTCTGATCTTTATTATGTCCCTCCTTCTGGTGACTTTGGGCCTCATTTGTTCTTCTTTATCCAATTTCAATAATTGTGACTTTAGACTATTCATTTGGGATTGTTCTTCCTTCTTTAAATAGGCCTGGATTGCAATATACTTTCCTCTTAGAACTGCCTTTGCTGCGTCCCACAGAAGTTGTGGCTTTGTGTTGTTGTTGTCATTTGTCTCCATATATTGCTTGATCTCTGTCTTAATTTTGTCGTTGATCCATTGATTATTTAGGAACATGTTGTGAAGCCTCCATGTGTTTGTGACCCTTTCTGTTTTCTTTGCACAATTTATTTCTAGTTTCATACCTTTGTGATCTGAGAAGTTGGTTGGTAGAATTTCAATATTTTTGAATTTACTGAGGTTCTTTTTATGGCCTAGTTTGTGGTCCATTCTGGAAAATGTTCTATGTGCACTTGAGAAGAATGTGTATACTGCTGCTTTTGGGTGTAGAGTTCTGTAGATGTCTATTAGGACTGCCTGTTATAATGTGTTGTTTAGTGCTTCTGTCTCCTTACTTATTTTCTGTCTGGTTGATCTGTCCTTTGGAGTGAGTGGTGTTGAAGTCTCCTAAAATGAATGCGTTGCTTTTTATTTCCTCCTTTAATCCTGTTAGCATTTGTTTCACATATGTCGGTCCTCCTGTGTTGGGTGCATAGATATTTATAATGGTTATGTCTTCTTGTTGGACTGACCCCTTTATCATTATGTAATGTCCTTCTTTATCTGTTGCTACTTTCTTCATTTTGACATCTGTCTGATACAAGTACTGCAACACCTGCTTTTTTCTCCCTGTTGTTTGCATGAAATATCTTCTTCCATCCCTTCACTTATTAATTAATTAATTAATTTTATTTTATTAAGGTATTATTGATATACACTCTTATGAAGGTTTCACATGAGAAAACAATGTGGTTACTACATTTACCCATATTATCAAGTCCCCACTCATACCCCAATTCAGTCACTGTCCATCAGTGTAGTAAGATGACATAGATTCATTGTTTGCCTTCTCTGTGCTACACTGTTTTCCCTGTGACCCCCTACACCATGTGTACTAAACAAAATACCCCACAATCCCCTTCTCCCACCCTCCCCACCCGCCCTCCCACACCCCTCCCCTTGATAACCACTAGTTCCTTCTTGGAATCTCTGAGTCTGCTACTATTTTGTTCCTTCAGTTTTGCTTCATTGTTATACTCCAGAAATGAGGGAAATCATTTGGCACTTGTCTTTCTCCGCCTGGCTTATTTCACTGAGCTTAATATCTTCCTGCTGTTGTTGCAAATGGCAGGATTTGTTTCCTTCTTATGGCTGAATAGTATTCCATTGTGTATATGTACCACTTCTTCTTTATCCATTCGTCTACTGATGGACACTTAGGTTGTTTCCATATCTTGGCTTTTGTAAAAAGTGCTGCAATAAACATGGGGGTCCATATGTCTTTTGAATCTGAGAAGCTGTATTCTTTGGGTAAATTCCAAGAGTGGGATCCCTGGATCAAATGGTATTTGTATTTTTAGTTTTTTGAGGAACCTCCGTGTTGCTTTCCACAATGGTAGAACTAGCTTCCATTCCCACCAGCAGTGTAGGAGGGTTCCCCTTTCTCCACATCCTTGCCAGCATTTGTTGTTCTTAGTCTTTTGGAGGCTGGCCATCCTTACTGGTGTGAGGTGATATCTCATTGTGGTTTTAATTTGCATTTCCCTGATGATTAGTGATGTGGAGCATCTTTTCATGTGCCTGTTGGCCATCTGAATTTCTTCTTTGGAGACCTGTCTCTTTATATCCTCTGCTCATTTTTTAATTGGGTTATTTGCTTTTTGGGTGTAGAGGCATGTAAGTTCTTTATATATTTTGTCTGTTAACCCCTTGTCCGATATGTCATTTACAAATATATTCTCCCATACTGTAGGATGCTTTTATGTTCTGTTGATGGTATCCTTTGCTGTATAGAAACTTCTTAGTTTGATATAGTCCCATGGGTTCATTTTTGCTTTTGTTTCCCTTGCTCGAGGAGATGTGTTCAGGAAGAAGTCGCTCATGCTTATATTCAGGAGATTTTTGCCTATGTTGTCTTCTAAGGGTTTTATGGTTTCATGACTTACATTCAGGTCCTTGATCCATTTCGAGTTTGCTTTTGTGTATGAGGTTAAACAATAATCCAGTTTCATTCTCTTACATGTAACTGTCCAATTTTGCCAACACCAGCTGTTGAAGAGGCTTTAATTTCCCCATTGTATGTCCATGCCTCCTTTATCATATATTAATTGACCATACATGGTTGGATTTATATCAGGGCTCTCTAGTCTGTTCTATTGGTCTATGGGTCTCTTCTTGTGCCAGTACCAAATTGTCTTGAGTACGGTGGCTCTGTAGTAAAGTGTGAAGTTGGAAAGTATCGTCCCCCCAGCTTTATTCTTCCTTCTCAACATTGCTTTTGCTATTCGGGGTCTTTTCTTGTTCCATATGAATTTTAGAATGATTTTCTCTAGTTCATTGAAAAATGCTGTTGATATTTTGATAGGAATTGCATTGAATCTGTAGATTTCTTTAGGCAGGATGGCCATTTTGACAATATTAATTCTCCCTATCCATGAGCACAGGATGTGTTTCCATTTATTGGTATCTTCCTTAATTTCTCTCATGAGTGTCTTGTAATTTTCTGAGTATAGGGTTTTCACTTCCTTGGTTAGTTTTTTTCCTAGGTATTTTATTCTTTTTGATGCAACTTTGAATGGCAACTTTTCCTGATTTCTCTCTCTGCTAGGTCATTGTTAGTGTATAGGAATGCCACAGATTTCTGCGTATTAATTTTGTATCCTGCAACTTTGCTGAATTCAGATATTAGATCTAGTAGATTTGGAGTAGGTTCTTTAGGGTTTTTTATGTACAATATCATGTCATCAGAAAACAGGGACAGTTTAACTTGTTCCTTGCCAATCTGGATGCTTTTTATTTCTTTGTGTTGTCTGACTGCCGTGGCTAGGACCTCCAGTACTATGTTGAATAGAAGTGGGGAGAGTGGGCATCCTTGTCTTGTCCCCGATCTTAAAGGAAAAGCTTTCAACTTCTCGCTGTTAAGTATAATGTTGGCTGTGGGTTTGTCATATATGGCCTTCATTATGTTGAGGTACTTGCCCTCTATACCCATTTTGTTGAGAGTTTTTATCATGAATGGATGTTGAATTTTGTCGAATGCTTTTTCAGCTTCTGTGGAGATTATCTTGTGGTTTTTGTTCTTCTTTTTGTTGATGTGGTGGATGATATTGATGGATTTTCAAATGTTGAACCATGCTTGCATCCCTGGAATAAATCCTACTTGATCATGATGGATGATCCTTTTGATGTATTTTTGAATTCGGTTTGCTAATATTTTGTTAAGTATTTTTGCGTCTATATTCATCAGGGATATTGGTCTGTAGTTTTCTTGTTTTGTGTTCTCTTTGCCCGGTTTTGGTATTAGAGTGATGCTGGCCTCATAGAATGAGTTTGGAAGTATTCCCTCTTCTTCTACTCCTTGGAAAACTTTAAGGAGGATGGGTATTAGGTCTTCCCTAAATGTTTCCTAAATAAAATTCAACAGTGAAGCCATATGGCACAGGCGTTTTTTTCTTAGGTTGGTTTTTGATTACGAGTTCAATTTCATTGCTGGTAATTGGTCTGTTGAGATTTTCTGTTTCTTTCTAGGTCAGCCTTGGAAGGTTGTATTTTTCTAGAATGTTGTCCATTTCTTCTAGGTTATCCAGTTTGTTAGCATATAATTTTTCATAGTATTCTCTAATAGTTCTTTGTGTTTCTGTGCTGTCTGTAGTTATTTTTCCTTTCTCATTTCTGATTCTGTTTATGTAAGTAGACTCTCTTTTTGTCTTGATAAGTCTGGCTAGGGATTTATCTATTTTGTTTATTTTCTCAAAGAACCAGCTCTTGCTTTTTTGATCCTTTCTATTGTTTTATTCTTCTTGATTTTATTTATTTCTGCCCTAATCTTTATTATGTCCCTCCTTCTACTGACTTTGGGTCTCATGTGTTCTTCTTTTTCCAGTTTCGTTAATTGTGAGTTTAGACTGCTCATTTGGGATTGTTCTTCTTTCCTTAGGTAGGCCTGTATTGCAATATACTTTCCTCTTAGCACAGCCTTCACTGCATCCCACAGATTTTGCAGTGTTGAATTATTTTTGTCGTTTGTCTCCATATATTGCTTGATCTCTGTTTTTATTTGGTCATTGATCCACTGGTTATTTAGGAGCATGTTATTAAGCCTCCATGTGTTTGTGATATTTTTCATTTTCTTTGTGTAATTCATTTCCAGTTTCATTCCTTTGTGGTCTGAGAAGCTGGTTGGTACAATTTCTATCTTTTTGAATTTACTGAGGCTCTTTTTGTGCCCTAGTATATGATCTATTTTTTTAAATGTTCTATGTGCACTTGAGAAGAATGTGTATCTTGTTGATTTTGGGTGTAGAGTTCTGTAGATGTCTGTTAGGTCCATGTGCTCTAATGCGTTGTTCAGTACCTGTGTCTCCTTGCTTATTTTCTGTCTGGTTGATCTGTCCTTCAGAGTGAGTAGTGTGTTGAAGTCTTCTAGAATGAATGCATTGCATTCTATTATCCCCTTTAATACTGTTAGTGTTTGTTTCACTTATGTAGGAGCTCCTGTGTTGGGTGCATAGATATTTATAATGGTTATATCTTCTTGTTGGATTGACCCCTTTATCATTATGTAATGTCCTTCTTTTTCTCTTGTGATTTTCTTTGTTTTGAAGTCTACTTTGTCTGATACAAGTACTTCAACACCTGCTTTTTTCTCCCTGTTGTTTGCATGAAATATCTTTTCCATCTCTTCACTTTTAGTCTTTGTGTATCTTTTGGTTTGAGGTGATTCCCTTGTCAGCAGCATATAGATGGGTCATGCTTTTTTATCTATTACTCTATGTCTTTTGATTGGTGCTTTCAGTCCATTTACATTTAGGGTAATTATCGATAGATATGTACTTATTGCCATTGCTGGCTTTAGATTTGTGGTTACCAAAGGTTCAAGGGTAGCTTCTTTTCTATCTAACCATCTAACTTAACTCTCTTATTAAGCTATTATAAACAAAGTCTGATGATTCTTTATTTCTTTCCCTTCTTATTCTTTATATCTTAGGTGTTTTTTTCTGTACTCTTTTGTGTTTCCTTTGACTGTTTTTGTGGAAAGTTGATTTTATTTTTTGCCTGACCTCTATTTAGCCTTAGGAGTTCTTCCATCTAGAGGAGTCCCTTTAAAATATCCAGTAGAGGTGGTTTGTGGGAGGCAAATTCCCTTAACTTTTGCTTTTCTGGGAATTGTTTAATCCCTCCCTCAAATTTAAATGATAATCATGCTGGATACAATATCCTTGGTTCAAGGCCCTTCTGTTTCATTGCATTAAATATATCATGCCATTCTCTTCTGGCCTGTAAGGTTTCTGTTGAGAAATCTTATGATAGCCTGATGGGTTTTCCTTTGTAGGTGATCTTTTTTCTCTCTCTGGCTGCCTTTGTTACTCTGTCCTTGTCTTTGATCTTTGCCATTTTAATTATTATGTGTCTTGGTGTTGTCTTCCTTGGGTCCCTTGTGTTGGGAGATCTGTGGGCTTCCATGGTCTGAGAAACTATTTCCTTCCCCAGCTTGGGGAAGTTTTCAGCAATTGTTTCTTCAGACACTTTATATCCCTTTTTCTCTCTGTTATTCTTCTGGTACCCCTATAATGCGAATAATGTTCCGTTTGAATTGGTCTCACGGTTCTCTTAATATTCTTTCATTCCTAGAGATCTTTTTCTCTCTCTCTGCCTCAGCTTCTCTGTACTCCTGTTCTCTGATTTCTATTCCATTAACAGTCTCTTGCACCTCATCCTGTCTTCTCTTAAGCTCATCAATCAATTGTTTCATTTCTGTAATGTCCCTCCTGACTTCATCCCTTAGCTCTTGCATATTTCTCTGTAGGTCCATCAGCATGGTTATGAGTTTTATTCTGAATTCTTTTTCAGAAAGATTGTTTAAATATATCCCACCAGGCCCTCTCTCTGGGGTTGTCTCGGTGATTTTTGACTGGACCAGGTTCTTCTGTCTTTTCATGGTGATAGAAGTGGTCGCAGACAGGTAACACGTGTGTCAGCTGGTAGAACAAAGTCCCTTTATGCTTGCTGTTTGCCTTGCCCTTCTCCGCAGGCTGTGCTTGTCACCACACACCAGGAGGCAGTCTCTGGCATAATACCCTGAGCTGCTATGGGCAGCCTCACCCTCAGGCTGTCCTGAAGCACTGCAGGGGCATGGCAACCACGCCAGGTGCATTCAATTACAAGAATAGGCCCTTTTGCACCTACCAGACCTTGATCTGTCTTCTGCAGCCTGTTCTGGTTACCCTCACACTGGCAGTCTCTGGGATAATCCCCTGAGCTGTCTTGGGCCGGGTCACTCTCAGGTTTGTCTAAAGCACTGTGGGGGTGTGGCAACCATGCCGGGTGCGTTCTACTTCAAGGCTTGGCCCTTTTGCACCTTCCGTACCTTGCTCTGGCTTCTGCAGCATTTGCTGGTTACCCGCACACCCGGAGGCAGTCTCTGGGATAATTCCCTGAGCTTCCATGGGCGTGGCTGCCCTGAGGCTAGCCTAGAGCACTGTGGGGCGTGGCAACCACACCGGTTGCATTCTACTGCAAGGATAGGTCCTTTCGCGCCTTCCGGACCTTGCTCTGGCTTCCGCAGGCTGTACTGTTTACCCACACACCGGGAGGCTGTCTCTGGGATAATTGCCTCAGCTGCCATGGGTAGGGCTGCCCTCAGGCTATCCTAGAGCACTGTGGTTGTGTTCTACTGCCAGGACGGCCCCTTCGTGCCTTCTGAACCTTCCTCCATCTTCTGCTGTCTTCCGGGTTAGCTGGGCCCTGGGAGGAGACTCTGTGTGGTTGCCTTGGGTGGGGCCGCTGTCCGGCTGCTCCATAGCTATGGCGGTTCAGCCGGCACTGGCAGGGGGAAACAAATGGCAAGCTGCTTATTGCCGTGAGGCGCTTCAGGGCTGCTTTACCCAGCAGGGGTTTAGGAGGCCTGAAATTCCTCGAGATTCAAAGCCTTATGGGTTGAGTGTGCTGGGATGATTTTGATCAGTTGTTGGGCCCTTGTCCCTTCAAGACTTTTAAAAAGCACCTGCTTTTCTTTTGTCCCATGGGAGCCAGCTGTGGAGACCCACGGGAGTCTCCATCTCGGGTTTTGCTTTTCTGTTTCTCTCATATCCAGTACACCATGCAATGTGCATCTGTGTTCCCAGTGCAGATTACTAGGGCTGGTTATATAACAGTCCTGTGCTTCCACTCCATCCCCACTCTGAATCTTTTCCTCCCACCAGTGAGCTGGGGTGGGGGAAGTGCTCGGGTCCCACCAGATCACAGCTTTGTCTCTTACCCTTTTCATGAGATGCTGAGCTCTTGAAGATGTAGATGTAGCCTGGCTGTTGTACTGTATCTTCTGGTCTCTCTTTTAGGAATAGTTGTATTTGTTGTATTTTCAAGAATCTATGTGGTTTTGGGAGGAGATTTCCACTGCCCTGCTCACACCGCCATCTTGAGCCGAGTCTCCCATTTGATAGGTTTTAACACCTTATTTATATTTCAAACAAAGTAAACTAAAAAAGAAAAAAAATTCCTTAATCTGATGAAAAGTATCTATTAAAAAATCTGAAAGAATATTAAGGGAATAATACTAAGGAAATATTAAAGGAATTCCATTTACAATCAAGAAAGAGGGAAGGATTCATTAGCACCACTTCTATTCAACATTTTACTGGAGCACCTTGCTAGTGCTCCAAGGTAGGAAAAACCAACTATAAGTATGAGTATTAGGAAGAGAAAATAAAATTGTCATTATTTGTAGATGATCATATAAATAATAAGCCTAAAATAATAACGAGACATTTGAAATAATAAGATTAAATACAAATGTCAATCACACACTTTAATCACACACTGATTAATACAACTTTAAAAGGAAAAATTATAAAGCTATGTTAGATTAGATGTCAAAGTAATCTGGAGAACTGTCATTCTTGAATACAGTTTTTATAGAATAATATTTCAATTCTTCCTAAATTAATACATAGATTGAAAATAATTACAGTCAAAACCTCAATAGAGCTTTTCATGAAACTTTATGATCCTATGTGGAAGAGTTAAGGGCTGAAAATAGCCATGGAATTTCTTCAGAGAGAAGACACTTCCTCTGCTAGTTATCAAGATTGACTAGGAAACTGAGTAATTTGAATAGATATGTTGTAGTAGGAAGAGATACACGGATCAATGGAACAAAAAAGCACAAATAATAGATCTCCACATGTTTAGAACATTGGAACTTGAAAAGGGTGGAATATTATCAGTGGAAAAAGGAGCAGACAGAGCTGAAAACAATGTTATCCAAATGGAAGAAATTGAAGGTGGATCCCTAGCTCACCTCATGATGGAGAAAAACCTCATTTACATTTAAGATTTTTTAATTAAGGTATTATTGATATACACTCATTAAGGTTACACATAAAGAAACAACGTGGTTACTACATTCACCCATATTATAGTGTCCCCCCATACCCCATTGCAGTCACTGCCCATCAGTGTAGTAAAATGCCACAGAGTCACTATATGCCTTTTCTGTGTTAAACTGTCTTCCCCATAATCCCCCCCACAACATGTGTGCCGATCATAATACCCCTCAATCCACTTCTCCCTCCTTCCCCACCTGCTCTCCCTGACCCCTCCCCTTAGGTAACTGCTACTCCCTTGGAGTCTGTGAATCTGCTGCTGTTTTGTTCCTTCAGTTTTGCTTGTTGTTATACTCCACAAATGAGGGCTATTACTTGGTACTTGTCTTTCTCTGCCTGGCTTATTTCACTGAGCATAATATCCTCCAGCTCCATTCATGTTGTTGCAAATGGTAAGATCTGATTCTTTCTTATGACTGAATAGTATTCCATTGTGTATGTGTACCACCTCTTCTTTATCCATTCATCTACTGATGGATACTTAGGTTTCTTCCATATCTTGGCTATTGTAAATGGTGCTGCAATAAACATGAGTGCATATGTCTTTTTAAATCTGAGAAATTATATTATTTGGGTACATTCCTAGGAGTGGAATTCCCGGATCAAATGGTATTTCTATTTTTAGTTTTTTGAGGAATCTCCATATTGCTTTACACAATGGTTGACCTAGCTTACATTCCCACCAGCAGTGTAGGAGGGTTCCCCTTTCCCCACATACTCACCAGCATTTATTGTTCTTAATCTTTTTGATACTGGCCATCCTTACTGGTGTGAGGTGATATCTCATTGTGGTTTTTATTTGCATTTTCCTGATAATTAGCAATGTGGAGCATCTTTTCAAGTGCGTTGGCCATCTGAATTTCTTCTTTGGAAAATTGTCTGTTCATATCCTCCACCCATTTTTTTAATAGGTTATTTGGGTTTTTGTTGTTGAGGCATGTGAGTTCTTTATATATTTTGGATGTTAATCACTTGTCAGTTATGTCATTTACAAATATATTCCTCCATACTGTAAGATGCCTTTTGTTCTGTTGATGTTGTCCTTTGCTATACAGAAGCTTTTTAGTTGGATTTAGTCCCATGTGTTCATTTTTGCTTTTGTTTCCCTTGCCCAAGGAGATGCATTCAGGAAAAAGTTGCTCATGTTTATATTCAGGATATTTTTGCCCCTGTTGTCTTCTAAGAGTTTTATGGTTTCATGACTTACATTCAGGTCTTTGATCCATTTTGAGTTTACTTTTGTGTATGGGGTTAAACAATAATCCAGTTTCATTTCCTTGCATGTAATTGTCCAATTTTGCCAACACCAGCTGTTGAAGAGGCTTTCATTTCCCCATTGTATGTCCATGGCTCCTTTGTTCTTTATTAATTGACCATATATTTTTGGGTTTATATCTGAGCTCTCTAGTCTGTTCCATTGGCCTATGGGTCTGTTCTTGTGCGAGTACCAAATTGTCTTGATTACTGTGGCATTGTAGTAGAGCTTGAAATTGGGAAGTGTAATCCCCCCAGATTTATTCTTCCTTCTCAGGATTGCTTTGGCTATTCGGGGTCTTTTGTGGTTCTATATGAATTTTAGATCTACTTGCTCTAGTTTGATGAAGAATGCTATTGGCATTTTGATAGGGATTGCATTGAATTGTCAATTGATTTAGGCAGGATGCCCATTTTGTTAATATTAATTCTTCCTATCCATGAGCATGGGATGTGTTTCCATTTATTGGTATCTTCTTTAATATCTCTCATGAGTGTCTTGTAGTCTTCAGGGTATAGGTCTTTCACCTCTTTAGTTAGGTTTACTCCTAGGTATTTCATTCTTTTTGATGCACTTGTGAATGGAATTGTTTTCCTGATTTCTCTTTCTGCTAGTTCATAATCAGAGTATAGGAATGCCACAGATTTCTGTGTATTAATTTTGCATCCTGCAACTTTGCTGAATTCAGGTATTAGATCTAGTAGTTTTTTACTGGATTCTTTAGGGGTTTTTATGTACAATATCATGTCATCTGCAAACAGGGACAGTTTAACTTCTTCTTTAACAATCTGGATGCCTTTTATTTCTTTGTGTTGTCTGGTTGCCGTGGCAACGACCTCCAGATCTATGTTGAATAAAAGTGGAAAGAGTGGGCATCCTTGTCTTGTTCCCGATCTTAAAGGAGAAGCTTTCAGCTTCTCACTGTTAAGTATGATATTGGCTCTGGGGTTGTCATATATGGCCTTTATTATGTTGAGGTACTTTCCTTCTATACCCATTTTGTTTAGAGTTTTTATCACGAATGGATGTTGAATTTTGTGAAATGTTTTTTGCGTCTATGGAGATGATCATGTGGTTTTTGTCTTTCTTTTTGTTGATGTGGTGGATGATGTTGATGAATTTTCAAATGTTGAACCATCCTTGCATCACTGGAATAAATCCTACTTTATCAGAATGGATGATCTTTCTGATGTATTTTTTGAACTTGGCTTCCTAATACTTTGTTGAGTATTTTTGCATCTATGTTCATCACAGATATTGGTCTGTAATTTTCTTTTTTTGTGTGTGGTGTCTTTGCCTGGTTTAGTATTGTTGCTGGCCTCATAGAATGAGTTTGGAGTGTCCCCTCCTCTTCTAAGTTTTGGAAAACTTTAAGAATAGGTATTAGGTTTTCACCAAATGTTTGATAAAATTCAGCTGTGAAGCCATCTGGTCCAGGAGTTTTGTTCTTAGGTAGTTTTTTATTACAGTTCTATTTTGTAGCTAGTAATTGGTCTGTTCAGATTTTGTTTCTTTCTGGGTCAGCTTGGGAGATTGTATTTTTTCTAGAAAGTTGTCCATTTCTTCTAGGTTATCCAGTATGTTAGTATATAATTTTTCTTAGTATTTTCTTATAATTCTTTGTATTTTTATGGTGTCCGTAGTGATTTTTCCTTTCTCATTTCTGATTCTGTTTATCTGTGTAGACTCTTTTTTTCCCAATAAGTCTTGCTAGGACGTTATGTGTTTTGTTTATTTTCTCAAAGAACCAGCTCCTGCTTTCATTAACTCTTTCTATTGTTTTGTTCTTCTCAATTTTATTTATTTCTGCTCAATCTTTAATATTTCCCTCCTTTCTGATTTTGAGTGTCATTTGTTCTATTCTAGTTTCATTAATTGTGAGTTTAGACTGTTCATATGGGATTGTTCTTTTTTCCTGAGGGAGGCCTGTATTGCAATATACTTCCCTCTTAGCTCGTCCTTCTCTGCATCCCACAGATTTTGCAGTGTTGAATTCTTGTTATCATTTGTCTCCATATATTGCTTGACCTCTGTTTTTATTTGGTCATTGGTACATTGATTATATAGGAGCATGTTGTTTAGCCTCCATGTGTTTGTGGGATTTTTCATTTTCTTTGCATAATTTATTTCTAGTTTCATACCTTTGTGACCTAAGAAGCTGGTTGGTACAATTTCAATCTTTTTAAATTTACTGAGCCTCTTTTTGTTGCCTAGTATATCATCTATTCTTGAAAATGTTCCATGTGCACTCAAGAAGAATATGTTTTTTGCTGCTTTTGGGTGGAGTGTTCTGTAGATATCGGTCAAGTCCATGTGTTCCAATGTGTTGTTCAGTGCCTCTGTCTACTTATTTTGTCTGGTTGATCTGTCCTTTGGAGTGAGTGAAGTGTTGAAGTGTCCTAGAATGAATGTATTGCATTCTATTTCCCCTTTTAATTCTGCTAGTATTTGTTTCACATATGTAGGTGCTCCTGTGTTGGGTGCATAGATATTTATAATGGTTATGTCCTCTTGTTGGATTGACCCCTTTATCATTATGTACTGTCGTTCTTTGTCTCTTGTTACTTTCTTTATTTTTAAGTCTATTTTGTCTGATGCAAGTACTGCAACTCCTGCTTATTTCTCCCTATTAGCTGCATGAAATACTTTTTTCCATCCCTTTCCTTTTAGTCTGTACATGTCTTTGTGCTTAAAATGAGTCTCTTGTAGGCAGCATATAGACAGGTCTTGTTTTTTTATCCATTCTGTAACTCTATGTCTTTTGATTGGTGCATTCATATCATTTACATTTTGGGTGATTATCGATAGGTATGTACTTATTGCCATTGCAGGCTTTAGATTCATGGTTACCAAATGTTCAAGGGTAACTTCATTACTATCTAAGAGTCTAACATAATTCACTTAGTATACTATTAGAAACACAATTGAAAGGTTCTTTTTTTTCTCCTCCTTTTTCTTCCTCCTCCATCCTTTATATATTAGGTATCATATTCTGTACTCTTTGTCTATCCCTTGACTGAATTTGGGGATAGTTGATTTAATTCTGCATCTTCTTAGTAATTAATTGTTGTACTTTCTTTACTGTGGTTTTATTACCTCTGGTGACAGCTATTTAGCCTTAGGAACAGTTGCATCTATAGCAGTCCCTCCAAAATACACTGTAGAGATGGTTTGTGGGATATAAATTCTCTCAGCTTTTGCCTATCTGGGAAGTATTTAATCTCTCTTTCTAATTTAAATGATAATCTTGCCGGATAGAATATTCTTGGTTCCAGGCCCTTTCTGTTTCAATGAATTAAATATATCATGCCACTCCCTTCTGGCCTGTAAGGTTTCTGATGAGAAGTCTGATGATAGCCTGATGGGTTTTCCTTTATATGTGATCTTTTTTCTCTATCTGGCTGCTTTTAATAGTCTTTCCTTATCCTTGATCTTTTCCATTTTAATTAATATATGTGTTGATGTTGTCTTCCTTGGGTCCCTTGTGTTGGGAGATCTGTGTACCTGTATGACCTGAGAGAATATATCCTTCCCCAGATTGGGGAAGTGTTCAGCAATTACTTCCTCAAAGACACTTTCTATCCCTTTTTCTCTCTCTTCTTCTTCTGATACCCCTACAATATGAATATTGTTCCGTTTGGATTGGTTGCACAATTCTCTCAATATTCTTTCATTCCCAGAGATACTTTCATCTCCCTGTGCCTCAGCTTCTTTTTATTCCTCTTCTCTAATGTCTGTTTCATTTATTGTCTCCTCCACTGTATCTAATATGCTTTTAAAACCCTCCATTGTGTTCCTTAACAATTGGATCTCCATCCTAAATTTGTTCCTGAGTTCTTGAATATTTTTCTGTACCTCCAGGAACATGTTTATGATTTTTATATTGGACTATCTTTCAGGAGGATTGATCATTTCAGTCTCTCTTGACCCTTTTTCTGGTGTTTGTAGGATTTTGCTTTGAACCAGGTTCCTTTGACATTTCATATTTGTATGTGGCACCCTCTAGTGCCCAGCAGCTTTACATTCTAGAGCTGTTCAGCCACTGGAGCGATGTCAGGGGTCACAGGGGAATGGTGCTGGTGCCTGTAGGGGAGGAAAGAGCTGTTTCCTGCTTCCCGGCTGCTATGCCTGTCTCCACTGCCATAACCAGTGAACCAAACACAGAGGTGTAAGCCTCTATACTCTGCATTTGTAGCTTCTGTAGGTGGGGATTCACTTTGGCTGGCCTGACGCCAGGGCAGGGTTGTGGTTTGTTAGCCAGGTACTGGCTGGCCAGGAGAAAGATGCAGCCAGCTGAGTATCATGGTGGGGGGCCTTGGAGCTGCGTAGCCAGCCAGGGGAATGGAGCACCTGAAGATCTTGAAAGTTCCCAATCTGCTGGGCAGAGTGCACCTGGACAATTTTGTCTACCTGTCCTTTCTCCTGAGCAGTAAGCTCTGTGCAATCCTTGCCCCTTTAGCAGCCCTCTCGCTGTTAGGAAATCTCTCAGACTGCCCACCCAAATCAGTCGGATATGAATCCCTGTTTTCCACAAGCAGCAAGAATCTCCATCTCTCCAGGTATTCTACCTGTCTTACCTTTCCAACCCCACTAAATCACCAGAGCACCATGCAATGTAGGTTCATGCTCCCAGAGCAGATCTCCAGGGCTAGGTGTCCAGCAGTTCCAGGCCTCCACTCCCTCGCTGCTCCATTTATCTTCCTCTTTCTAGTGAGCTGGGGTTGGGGAAGGGCTTGGGTCCCGCTGGGTCATGTCTTTGGCATGTTACCCTGTTCTGTGAGGTCTGTCCTTTTCTCCAGGTGTATGCAGTCTGGCACAGCCTTCTTTCCTGTTGCTCTTTCAGGATTAGTTGTATTAATTATATTTTCGTATTATATGTGGTTTTAGAAGGAGGTTTCTGTCTCACCTCTCACGCTGCCATCTTTAATCCTTTCCATATTTAAATTTAAATGTCAAAAACCAAACATTAAAAACCATATGGAAAATATAGATGAATTTCTTTAATACCTTGGAGTAGTAAAAGATTTCTTAAACAAGACACAAAATTGTAGACCATAAATTAAAGTATTATAGACTAAAGTAAAATACAGAAATTTTTTCATTAAAAAACATCTTAAAGGAAAGGAAAAATTAAGTTAAACTGAAATATTTGCAATATATAATCAATAAAAAATGGTATAAAGGACTGTTACATATCAATAAGGAAAACACAAACAACTTAATAGAAAAAATAGTCAACATGAAAACATTTTTAACAAAGGGAAACACACAAGAGGGTTAAATGTATGACAATAAAATTTTCAGCATTATTAGTGGTCTGAAACCATAAAAGGCTTCACAGAAAAACCATATACCAACATGAGGCAGGCCAGGTATGCTGAAGAATTAACACTCTCCAAACGTCCCTCACGCTGTGACTTCTTGGTGTCAGCACGCAAATACCACATGTCCCCCACCCTTTGGGAAGGATGATTCCGAGGCAGGGGTGTGCACCCAGTCTCTGTGCTTCTCATGTGACTGGGCTTCACTCATCGACCAGGATAGCTGGATCATCTGCTCACGTGCAGACTGCTCACATGATCACATTTCACTCTCTATTGGTGTTATCAGCTTACTGAATAATGAAATTTCACTTAAATCCTTGTCTCAGGGTTTGCTTCTTGGAAACCCAAACTAAAATAGTGTAATTTTTGGATAAGAACTGCATTAAGATGTAATGAAAATATGTTAAGTCAAACAGTTGGGAATGATGTGCAGGGAATTCAGGTTAGTGGTCACCTTACATGGGAAGTAGAAGGGGACTTTGATAGAAGGGATCCAGGTGATCTATGCATGATCTTTGTTAAGGTTCTGGCTTTTGTTCTGGATGATGGCCTTGCAGATGAGTGTTATATTATTAAGAAGTGACCAACCAACCAACAAACTAATTGGTTAAGTAAACATGTCAACTGTGTCAAGAACCAAGGATTATGATTAACCCAACTCTGTGCCCCTGAGGTCCTTTAGAAGGAAAAAGAAAGAGGGAAAGAGAGAGAAAAGAAGGAAGGAAGGAAGGCAGGCAGGCAGGGAGGGACTGAGGGAGGGAGTTGTACATTGCAGCTCCCCAAGTGCAGAACTGTAGTTAAGTGGTATTCCCATAGTTATGTGAAGATGGGTTCATACTTTTCACTGTGTAGTTCTAGTGACACTTGAGCAATGTTGACAACAACCAAAGTGGACATATACTATTTTCAGGTCCTATTCCTCTCTCACGTGGCCTAGCCTTTTAAGCACCATCTGCCTTCTATGAACTGTGAAAAGCACCACAGATAAGCGTATCCTTGGTCCCCAAAGAGCTGTCAGGGTCCAGTCGTAGAGAAATATTTCCACACGAAAGTAGCTGTACAAGGGTAAGGGTCATGTTGAGGACACGAGGGAGTAAATGTTTGGAATATTTGAAGAAGTTTCACAAAAAAGGAATATTTAATTTGGGTCTTGAAGGATAAGTAGAAATTCTGTTTTAGGCATGTGCAAAGAAGGTCCAGTGTCATACATCCTATCCTGGGTGTGTCTGGTGAGTGGTATGGTTCAGTGGGTCAGGGATGCAGGGTGTGAGGGCCAGGTGCAGGAGATGAGCATAGGCCAGGATCAATAGGAAAAGGCATTAAAAATAAAGAAGTTACAGATCCCGGTTACAGATAAAGGCTTAGCTCAGGAAGGTTGGTGTGATGCAGACTTCCCTTAGCCTGTTATTCATACCACTCTTCTGGACTACAATCTGTCTTATAGGATGATACTTTCTCAAGGTGGAGGATGGTATTGGCCTTTTTCTAAGTGCTTCACACAGTGACTCATCTCAGGAGCATGCGTAACAAATACTGATTTTACAATAAATAAAGTGTTAAGTATAGCCTACAAGTACCGTGGCTTTGAAAAGAATTGTTCACTGGGGGCTAGAGTAGAGAGGGTTGGTGACCTGGAGATGTGATATGCACGAAGGGCAAAGTGCTCATCCTAGGTAAAAGTTGCAGGTCCTCAAAACACCAGAAGGGCTTGGCCAGCACTTAGAAGACATATAAGCCCAAGAAGATGGGCAGGTGATCAAAAGGCTGCTGTCAGCATGCAGGGGACAGGATCTTGACTCTGGGAGCCCCAGGGGAGAACTGCTACCTGCCTCTGTGACTGCCTCAAATGGCAGTTCTCCAAGCCCTGGGAGGGCTAGAAGTGGGAGTAGGGTGGGAAGAAGATGAAATCGAAATACTGGGAAAGGTTCAGGAAGGGTGGCATTACTAGAATTGAAGTATAAAACAAAGACTTGGTGTTGAAGGCAGGAGAAGAGCTCAAAAATGGGACGTGACAGGAATGCAAGATGAAATTTGGAGGAGCAGCAGGGCTGACTTGAGGACAAGGTGCTGAGCGTTGACTGAGAATGTGTGTCTCAGGTAGACACGGTTTCCCAGGGCTAGCTGGAGAGTCCCGTACAAGCCGTGGTTAAAGGGAAGACTACGCAAGCCATAGCAGGTACTGAGGAGGAGATGAAATGACCATTGACTGGCAGGGGGAAGCTGGGCTGATTAGAACAGGGTGCATATTTGGGGAGTAGGAAAGATAGAAGGCTGTAGTTGGATCGTATTGAGGTGAGCTCAATATATGCAGAGGAATATAAATCTAAGCAGTGGGAATTTTTGAACTGAGAAGGGGTGTGAGGAAAGCTGCAAATCATTACAGGTTAAAAGGAGAAGCCAGTCAGGACTCCCCAGGGGGCATGACTGGAGCAAACTGACATGGCTCCCACGGGGGAGCTGGAGGCAAGGAGAGAAACAGCAAACATTCTGATGGGAGAGCCAGTGGCTTGGGGATTGTTGGGCTATTTGGGCAAAGAGGAGGGGATCACATCAAAGTTTTGAGCATGACTAACAAAGAGCACGACCGTGCCATAGACAGGGGCTGCAGTCACGGGAGATCCTGACTGATGGGCACAGCTCTGTGTTCCCACAGGCCTGTGCAGATGGTACCCGGGGGCTTGTGTCGACTATGAACTATGAATTATTATTCCTCAGACTGCAGGAGAGAGGGAGGAAGGAGGATCATCTACACAGGGCACAGCACTGGGTGGGTTTCTTCTGACACAGGAGAGGGGCACAGTGCCAAAGCCCCTGGCACCTGCTGTCAGCAAAGGACAGGACAGGAAGCGAATGACAGCACGTGGGCACCAGGAGACTGGTTTAATAAGGCTTAGATGTTTTCTGTAATCCTAAATACCCCAATAGGGGAAAAAAGAAAAGTATGCATCAACTTTGTACAGTGTAAAGTATGA
The DNA here is from genome assembly GCA_029783875.1 of Phataginus tricuspis. Taxonomy (NCBI): domain Eukaryota; kingdom Metazoa; phylum Chordata; class Mammalia; order Pholidota; family Manidae; genus Phataginus; species Phataginus tricuspis. The sequence continues at coordinate 3,676,839 of JAQQAC010017683.1, read as the reverse complement.
GGGTAGCACCAGTGAAAAAGGTCTTGAAGAAGTCACTGAAACTCAGAGTATTGTCCAGATTCATTGCTGGTGCCTAAATCTCATTGTATTCAATATTATTTTATATTACTCTAGATTGTCAGCTCAGTCTTAGAGATACTTTGTATTATGTGGAATGTCACTTTAAATGGACTTGACCGTAGTGTAGAATCAGATCTCAATCCCCAACATATATTTTAGGAAGTAGCAGGTGAGGCCAGTTGAGTTTGGCATGTTGCTGAAAGCAGTGTCCAGAGAATAAACCCTGACATCAACAGTCATCTTAGCTTACTAAGAGCACACCACACTTCCTTGATCTTCTGCCAAGGAACGCAGCCAACCTCTGACACAGAAACCAGGAAAGATTACTGGGTGTCAGATGTTCTCTCCACCCTCACAAGTAATCCCAGTATAATTCCACTGGACCCAGCATGGAACAGCTCACAGAGAAAACAGGACCCGTCTGTGGGAAGTGTTTGTCTGCCAGCCCTTTCTCTGAGTTGTTACTCTGGTCTGGCTGTGATGGCTTTTACTGGTTTACACTTTTTCCTAGGTTGAGGAAGAGGTGGTGGGAGCCTGACCACTGGAGGATTTTAAAATCGAGGGCAAGAGGTTAATGATGTATTATGAGTCTCTTGCTAAAATCTGTAGTGAACTGCCAGGAATGGAAACCATTCTTCAGTACCCCATGTCCCGAATGATACAGCATTTAGTAACTTGTGAAGGTCAGGTCAGCACAGAGCACACAGTTGGTCTAAATCAGTGACAGTGTCAAACAGTTCTTAGAATCAATAGATCTCAGAGAAGGGAACTGAACCGAGGAAATATGACTGTTCTCAAATGCATGACTATCCCAAGAGGTACATTGTAGTGATGGGGTTGGCAAGTTCACCCATACCTGAGGACCTCAATGTAAAGTGCTGGGCCCACCAGTGAAACTTCTGTAGAACAGAGTGATTAGTATTCTTTTTCATCAGAATCCATTTGCAAGTCATCCTGTTGTCTGTTTTGAGTCAACTGAAGAGTCTATTAGAACATGTTAGAAGATTTTAATATTATTAAAGAAACATATTTTAGAAATTCTAGGAGAGCAGTTAACAAAGTTTAATATCTACCTGAACACACAAAAAAAACCCAGCAACATTTACCTTCTCATAGCCCTGATTGAATAGAACTGTCTAGGGCATGACTTGAGCATGTAATAGTAAATGGAACCGTAAATAGAAAAGATGTGCTCAAAGACAATAAAAAATTATTTGGAACAATGTTGCTTATCCTCAGTGAGGACAAGGAAAATTTTATGTTAGAAAGGGGAGATTTTTATGGGTGTATGCTTGGACTGCTCCATGTAGTAATCTTTAGTTATCATACCATTTTTTATATTTTTGTTTTTATAAAAATTAATTTTGAAGCAAAAATGCCACAAACCTTGACACAACTGTCCAACTTTAGGGTAAACTTTGCAAATGCTGCAAATGATGATAGTGATTGGTTAATTTTTAAATTGTTTTATTTAAAAAAAAATTTTTCTGATTAGAAAAGTACACATGCTTATGGTATTATGCTTTTCTGATTACAACAGTAACACAGTAATTCATACCTCCGAAGGAAGAAAATACCACAGTTCTTCAGAGAGATTTCCTCCGATTTGAAGAAAATAATGTATTTGAGCACTCACACATTTGTTAAGTACTTCTTAACCCTCTACTGTATGCCAGACTCACTTTTAGATGCTGAGGATACAAAGCTTACAAGATACCATTCTCATTTTTCAGGAGTGTGCAGGCTAGAGAGGAACACAGGATGGAATTGTGATGGCAGCTTACGTAGAGGAAGAGCTGAGAATCAGAAGAGCAAGAGGTGAGGGAGGCTTCTTGGGGCAGAGAGAACAGGAGGCAAGTCCCTCCAGGCAGAGGGAACAGCACGGGCAATGTGTGGTGGTGTGAGCGTGTGCGGCAAGTCCCAGCAGTCCTTTTCTCTGGGGTGAGGTGGGATGCTAGCATTTGATCAGGCAGGAGAAGTGAAACAGGAGAGCCAGCTTGTGTGCTCAAGAGCGTGAACCCAGTTTCAAATGTGAAGGAGACTTTCAGATGCATGACTTAGACAACATAGCCATCTTCCCAGGCAGAGAACATAGGTTTGCTCCTAATTCCACCAAGCAGCCTTGTTTTGTGACGTGTGAGCTGCTGTAGCCTCCTCTACAAAAACTGTGTCCATCATCATTCAAGCTTGTATCGTCCCCCCAAATTAGAATCTTTCTACCAAAACAAATGTTAGCACAGAAAACAAGACAGACAAACACAGTGTCGCAATGTCTTGCCTCAGGCTGAACATTCAAAGAACCCATACCGCCCACCTGGAGAGAAGAGGATGATGGGAGAGGTGCCATTTGTAGGAGAGGGGGCTCCTCAGAGGGCTAAAAAATACAATTATAGCTAAATTATAGTGGGACAGAGCTTCCTGGATACTCTCCAAATCTTAACATTTAACCACTCTTTAAATTACCTCATGGATCACAGGTCAATTTTGTAGCTAAACAATAACAGCTCATCTTTACTGGGCATTTTCTTTATGCCAAGGGCTTGCTGAGTTTTCATGAGATGCTCATAATGCCTGAGCAACAGCTTTGCCAGTTGCCACCCTACAGTAAGATGAAAGAAGCTGCTTGGTGCACGAGGAAGCACATTTTGCCCTATTAATATGAGGAGGTTTAGGAAAGCAAGGCAGATGGGCATGGAATGTTCCAGGTGAAACGGCATCTTCGGGGCACAGGGTGAGTCTCATTTTGTCTGTACAAAATCAGTGCACTAAGCACTGATTTGTTTATCTCTGGGAAGTTGGAGTCAAGTAGTGTTTATTCCTTCTTTTGACCTTTCTTCTAGGATGAACAGAAACTTTCTTTGTAATAAAATATCAATATTTTTGTAAAAAGGCAGTTTTATCTGACTGGATTGGAGCCCAGAAGCAGTAATGAAAATGATCTCCACGATCCTCTCAGTGTCCCTTAAATCACAGAATCTTAAGTGTGGGTTTGTATCCGTTGCTTTGAATAAGAGTTTTTATTCTATCATTACAGGGAGTTCGGCTTGAGTCAGAGGATGGAGGCTGGATTTGAGTTTCTACAGATAAAGAGAGGCAGAAAGCACACAGAGCTGCTTTTCATGGAAGACTTGGTAGGGATGAGAGGTCAGCAGTTGACAGAACTATTGAAGGAAAGCATTTGATGGCGCTGACGTAAGCAGACTGTTTAGGGGTCCAAGGACTGCAGGGGGCACAACAACAGCGAAAATTCATTCTTCTCACCTCCACACAGAGCCAAGCAATTGTCCAACATCAAGAGCACCCTAAGACCACAGGCTGGGTGTTGGCATTGTCCCTCAGTGGGCAGGGGTGGGGCGAAAGGGCAGAGCAAGGCCCCGTCAGGCAGATGTCTGTAGCTGAAGGCCAGAGCAGGTGCAGCTCATGCGGGGGTGAACGTGAAGCCCCTCTCAGGACTTAGAATAACAGGGGAAGCCTTGAGGCCTACTGATTTTGAGTCATCAAAGGTGGCCTTTCTTGTGATCACAGGCTGATGGAGGCCCAGTGTGAGGTTCTGTTACTAGGGCCTAAGAGAAGATGCAGTTATGAGTAAGGACTTCCACAACCACGGGAATTCTGCCCAAAGCCTGACGCGGTTTCCGGTTGGTTTCGCAGTCTGGGTGAGTACCGCAGTAGGCAAAGCAGCTGGTGGCTGCTGGGTCCTAAAGAGGGAAAGTGGCGGATGTACCGACTGTTCCCTGCCTGTTCCACAGAGCACCCGAGGAGAGGCAGGCTTTCAGCACGAGGGACCTCACCTCCCTGTAAAGCAAGGTCACAACCATCTGTTGCAGCTCACGAAAAACAAGTGCAAGTGTATTAAAGCGAAACAGAAACTGATAGACTTAAACACTTGGTTGTATGGCTGAGAACTTCCTGTCATGACTGGGGAATCCCAACTGGGCTTGAATACAGACCAGGTCAGAAGCCAACATGACACCCACGGGTTTGTCCGTCATCCTGACAGGGCCATAGGAGGCTGCCTTCAGGACACATGCTAAAACCCAATGACAAAATCAACATGAAAGCCCTCCCTGCTGAGAAAGAGTGTAATTACTGAGAGAGGACTATTTTCAGATTTCCCTCCACAGGACAGATTAAATAAAATTTCAGAAAGAATGTGAAAGAAGTGTCCAATCAATGTTTTAACAAATATATGGGTCCAGTAGGCAGTATACTATTTCCGGGCTCAGGAGAGGAATAGAATCACATTTTAAAAGATCTGTGTATGTTGTATAACAGTTTATTGGTATTATATGTAGATTAAATATAGCTGCTGTTTAAAAAAATAGATTTACCATTAGATCAATGCAGGGAGACTTCTTACTGGTCTGACGCCAGGCAAACTGATCATCGCGTATTTTGGCGATGGCTCAGCCAATGTCGCGCGCAGTGGGAAGCCACCTCTATGAGGTCCTGTGCTCACTTGAAAGACAGCTTGGCCTGGGAGGCGGCGCTCTTCGCCTTGGACTTTGTGATGGTGGGGACTGGGGTTTTTCTCTTTGCAGCTGCTAAGCTGTTGGTCTATGGCAGGCAATAGCTACTACATGATTCTCTGGCAGTTATGGTATTTGAGGGGTTTATATGGGAGGATGGGACACTTCTGCCCCGGAACTCCCTTCCACAGGGACAGTCATACCTCAAGCATGGAGAATTGAGGTGTCCTTTAGCTGCGTTTCAGGGTTCAGTCTCCTGTTGTTGGCTGTCAGGAACTGAGCTGGAAGGCAGCTGCTGGAGAAGAAGGCAGCCTACACAACACTCTGTTTCTGGTCAGACAGATTGGGGAAAAAAAGGAGAAAATTCACCTTTTTCTAAAGTGTGCTTAACTTTAGTTACCCATAATCTTATTTTGAAACTTTTTGGAATCCCATGTAATTTTATTTTTTTAATTTAATTTTATTAAAAAAATTTTTTATTTTGAAATAATTATAGAAGCACAAGAAGCTGCAAAATATAGTACAGAGCAGTCCTTTCACCCAGTTTCCCCAGTGGTAAGCTCTGGTAAGAATGTAGTACAATGTCACAGCCAAGATAACGTATTGATGTTCCCCCTACCCCTTCTTTGTACTCCCCCCAGCCCCCCCGCCCGTACCCCCTCCCTCTTATTCTTGATGTTGCTAATTTGTATCTTCTTTTTATTTGTCAGTCTCGCTGGAAGTGTATCAATTCCACTGAAGTGTTCAAAGAACTAGCTTTTTCTTTTATTGATTTTCTCTACTGCTTTTCTGTTTTCAATTGCATTGATTTCTGCTTTTTAATATTTCCTTTTTCTTCATTGTGTTAGCTTTATTTTGTCTTTTTGTTTTCTAATTTCTTGTGGTGGGAGCTTTGATTACTGATTTGAGAACTTCTTTCCTGATAGCATTTAGCGCTATAGATTTCCCTCAGTACTTTATATTGGCATCCCACAAATTCTGATATGTTGTATTTTTATTTTCACTCAGTCCCGTGTATTTTTAAATTTCCTTTGAGTCTGTGCTTCAATACATGGATTATTTAGAAGAGTGTTTTTTAATTTCCTCATGTCTTTCTGTTACTGACTTTAGGTTTGATTTCTTTATGGTCAGAGAATACACTGTGCATGATTTTAATTTTTAAAAATTTGTTTTATGGCCCAGGATATAGTCTTTCTTGATGAATGTTCCATAGGTTCTTGAAAAACATGTATTCTGCCCTTAGTGATTGTTATGTTGTCACTGATTATTGTTATTATTGATTGTTATGTTTTATAGATATTTGTTAAGCTGTATTGCTTTATGGTGTTGTTCAGTTTTTCTATATTCCTGATGATTTTCTGTCTAGTAGTTCTAGTCTTAATTTTATTATAACCTTTTGGTGGTCTTTTTTCTTTACAACTGCTGTTGATACCCCAGTTAACTTGACTTTACTATAAACAAATTTTGTGTAGGACTAGAGAAGCATGTTAGAATTACCTGGGAACTTAAAAAGATGCTGATGCCTGATTCCAGACCAATTAAACCAGAATCTCTACAGGTGTGTCCAGGGCATTTGTCCTTTTCAAGGGCTCTTCAGGGGGTGTTCTTTTATGCAGTTAGAGTCAAGGACCACTGTATAGAGGCTCCACAGTGTGACCCAACTCCAGCGTCTCAGGTAACTCACCTGGAGAGAGTCACAAAGACAGATCTGATGTCTGGAATGACGTTACCTAGTCGAGCTGTCTGTGTTGGTGGTTGTGGTCTGTCTCTGCACTAACACAGTAGCACTGGCCACATGGGGCAACTGAACTCTTGAAATATGGCAAGTAAGACTGAGGAAATGAATATTTCATCATATTTTTATTTTAAGCAATTTAAATTTAAACAGCCATATGTAGCTAGTGGCTACTGTATTCGATAGGAAGCTTTAAATTCATCTAATTTTTCTGTCTTATTTTATTGAAAAAAAGAAATGTTTTTACCCAAAATTTCTAATGAAGACTGATTTTAAGTGGAAATCTTCTCAGCTATAAGGTGTTCTTCTCATATCAAATAGTACATTTATCAGCACAATGCATGAATTGATATCACTTCTCTCTGTGGAAAAGTGAGAGTTTAGATTACAAAATTGCACCAATGGAAAATATTTGTAAACGATTTTGCTAAGGAATAACACTTGTGCTCGAAAATAAATCTACATTTTATTTCAAATACATATGTGTAACTTGTGGCTTTTTTTTTATGTGTAACTAAAGCTGAGTCTGAATACTACAGTGGATATTGTTCATTTCTCCATTTTAGTAAAAGCTTGTAGTTCCCAGGAGCACAATTGAAACAGTAAAAACACTCAAATCCAATTGTATTGGATCCAAAGAATGCTTGCAATCACCCTATAGCTGTAATCAACGTGGTTAAAGGCACTCCTATTGGATTTTCAATGTTTATGGCACGACTTACATGTGTTTATAAAGTGAACCAGCCTGTGAATTTTACACTAGGGAGTCATTCCGTAGATAGTTCCTTACCTTATTAGGTTGGGCAAAAAATTGCTTCATGATAAATCCAAAATGCAGATAATTCACACACCAAGTATGAGGTAACAAGGAAACCTATTCTTGATTTTGAAGCATGTATTCATTCTCTGGTCATTTTTAAATGCTAATTTTTAGTGATGGAATAAAACTAGAAAGAGGAGGAATGTTATCACAAGTTCATCCAGAAAATGGGCTACAAACTTTCAGTTATGCAAAATAAATAAGTTCAGGAGGTCTACTGTACAGCATAGTGCCTATAGCTAACAACACACTATTGTAAACTTAAAAATTTGCTAAGAGAGAAGATCTTGTTAAGTGTTATTACCACAAAAATTATAATGATAATAAAAGGGTGGGAGGACACTGGGAGGTGATGGATATGTTTATGGCCTTGATAGTAGTGATTATTTCCTCAGTGTATACTTACCCCCAAATGCATGGAGTTGTACACTATAAATATGGACAGCTTTTTACATGTCAATCATACCTTAATAAAATGGTTTAAAAATAAAATAAGATAAAATTACAAAAGAAAACAAACCAAGGGTTATAATGCAATTACTGTTTTGGTTCTTCTCTCAAAACATTTCTGAAAAAACTGAAAAAATATGGTATATCCTGTCAGCATGAGAATTGGATATAATGTTTCCATATTTTGTCACTCAATTTAGAAGACCATTAATGGTACATGTAAACTTGGCAAAAAAATTCTTTATGGAAAATTACAAAGTCTTATTTTCCATAGCTGCTTTCAGCTCTGGGAACTAAGAGCTTTAATTTTCACTCAGGCCTGTCTAAGTCCTGAGAAAACCCTAACCAACCCTAAGTTTGTATAAACAGGCTCTTCACTAGTTGGTTAAATATGAGATGAGTCTGATGTATGCATTGAGAGAAGTGCCCAGGCAGGTGGAGAGAGAAGCCCACGCACCTGCCAAGTCCTTTCTTCTTGTTCCTTAAGCTTTTTAACTAGCAGAACTTTTGAAAACATACAACTATGGATCTTGTCCCCAGAAAAATACACATATCCCCAATTACCTTTCTAGGATCTTTAAGGACCTCCAAATCCATCCACGGGCTTAAGATAAGGGACCGTGTTCTGACCCCAGGGGTTCTCGTGAGTGGGCTTCTGTCTTAGCTCCTGGTTAATGAGCCAGTTGCCCCTAAAACTTATGGTACCATGCAACTTACCTGGCTCTTGCCAGCTCCCACACCTCCTCCCACAACTGATACCTCCTAAGGTACAGAAGTTTGGTTCCAAACTCTGAGCTGGCTGCAGAACCAAGGTGCTGTCCAGATGGCAGGAGAAGCTGGGCACAGTCATGGTTTTGTGATAGCAAAGTAGATGTGAGGGTGGAAATTATTCCTAAGTGAATAGTCATATGGTATTTTTATCCCATCATTTTGAGCTTTTAAAATATCCTCTCTGTTAAGCTCCTGATATGTATTTTTTTATTTTGGTATCATTAATGTATGATTACATGAGCAACATTATGTTTACTAGACTCCCCTCATTATCAAGTCCCCACCCCATACCCCGTTACAGTCACTGTCCATCAGCGTAGTAAGATGCTCTAGAGTCACTACTTGTCTTCTCTGAGTTGTACAGCCCTCCCCGTGTCCCCCCAACATTATCTCTGCTAATCATAATGCCCCTTTTCCCCCTTATCCCTCCCTTCCCACCCATCCTCCCCAGTCCCTTTCCCTTTGGTAACTGTTAGTCCATTTTGGGTTCTGAGTCTGCTGTTGTTTTGTTCCTTCAGTTTTTGCTTTGTTCTTATACTCCACATATGAGGGAAATCATTTGATACTTGTCTTTCTCCACCTGGCTTATTTCACTGAGCATAATACCCTCTAGCTCCATCCATGTTGTTGCAAATGGTAGGATTTGTTTCTTCTTATGGCTGAATAGTATTCCCTTGTGTATATGTACCACATCTTCTTTATCCATTCATCTACTGATGGACACTTAGGTTGCTTCCACTTCTTGGCTATTGTAATAGAGCTGTGATAAACATAGGGGTGCATATATCTTTTTCAAACTGGGCTGCTGCATTCTTAGGGTAAATTCCTAGGAGTGGGATTCCTGGGTCAAATGGTATTTCTGTTTTGCATCTTTTGAGGAACCTCCATACTGCTTTCCGCAATGGTTGAACTAGTTTACGTTCCCACCAGCAGTGTAGGAGGGTTCCCTTTTCTCCACATCCTCACCAACATATGTTGTTGTTTGTGTTTTGGACGGTGGCCACCATCCTGAAATGTATTTACAACTTCCTTTTGTGCTTCAAATCTTACTCAAAACATCCAACCTAAATTCACTACATTACCCATTCAAAGTTACTTCCTGTCTCATACTCCCACTGTTGGATTATTGACTCCATCAATGCTGCCACCCAAACTAGGGATCTTAGAATCATTCTTAAATTTGGTTCCTTATCACTTTCCTCAGATTCAGATGCTGGGGGTATTGCCCAGGTTTTTTTTATTTTTTAGAAGCCCCCAGGCCATCTTCATGCTGAATTTGGAGAGCCTTCTTTGAGACGCACTCCATGCTCCACAGAGAGGGAGCATCTTTTCCATGTTCATTTTATTTTACCGACTCATCCTTTGGTCTATAAACATGCCTAAATTATCCCCACTAAAAAGAGAAGCTCTACTCAACCTCTTTGTGATATATTCTTTAATAGCGAAGATCTCCAGAAGAAATAGGCCCACGTTGGCTGTCCATTTCCTCACCCTCATTCACTCTGCAGTTCTCTGCAATCCAGTGTTTGGCCCCACTTTACATATGCTCCTCTTACCTAACACAAAAATCACCAACCCACCCAGACCCAAACCATCTGAGGAAGCCTGTAGAGCCCTACATGACTCAGCCTGCTGCCCCTCCCTGTGCAGCTCCGTCCAGTTCCACACTGTCCTGGGCTTTCTCAGTTTTTTGACATGCAGAGCTCTTTCCTGCTTCAGGGCCTTTGCACTGTTGCCTCCTGGAACCTGATGCCTTCTCCTGCTTCCTTCTTATGGCTTATCACTTAGATATCAGAGTTGCCTTGCCTGTTCACCTGATTTAAGCGCTATTATTCTATTTTTTATAGCTCACATTCTTTTCCTTGAGAGTGCATTTCCTAATTTATACTCATCATACTGCCCCTCTCTAGACTATGAACTTCGAAAGGATAGGGACTGCATCATGTTGGTTATCACTGTACCAAGCCCAGTTCCTGGAACTTGGGAGTTGCCCTACTTGTAGAAAAGGTGCATGAGTGAGGCTGTTTTGTCAGAGGTTACCAATGACCCCCTCACTTCCAGGTTCTGCACCTGGATGCACAGGTGAGCCAGCAAAAAGTCCATGACTCTGCTCTTGTCCCCTATACCCCCAACCTGTGGTATTTTCAGCTCCCTTAGGAAATCAGCCCTATACCTGACAGTTCTCACTGCTGTGGGCGATCCCCATGCTTGAAAGGCCTTGGGAGCATTTCTTTTTTTTTTTTAACAGTTTCAGTCCAAAGAAAACCATGTCTAGGTTCTTCCTCGGTACAGAAAGATGGTGCTGATGTTACTCTGTGATTACAGGATAATTTCAGTAAATCTTTTGAGACGTTTGGTTTGTTTTTCTTTGCAGAAGGAATGAACTCCAGGGAGAATTACAGCGCTCACCCGTGCCATCAGCCTGTGTTGTGCTGTGATTTCCAGGCTTCCCTTATAAATGCAGTTTCCAGGAGTCCACAGGCTTTGTCTCTCAGCATCCCTGTGCATGTCACCTTGGCTCCTCGGCACAGTGCTTTAGCTCCCATTCAATTTCCCATTAAAGTTCCCATTTTTGCCACATCTCACTATCTTTCTTAGAGGATATAAATCCACTAATAATAAAAATACCCAACTGGGTAATAATGTATGCAATGTGCATTGTCAGTATTCCTAATTGCTATTAAACGGTGATTGGATTAAACTGCTAATATGAATGGAGGCCTTAAACAGTCATTCAAAAAAAATCTGGTGGCTGCTTAGACACCCAAAGTGCGTGCATACACATCCCCTGCAATGGAAACTTCAACAAATCATTAGAGCTGTCCTTCAAGATGCTTTCTTAGCAGATAAGACATTTTGGGTGAGAGTCTGGGCACTTCATTTTTTTTATTATTATTTAAGAGTTTTGAAATGTAATATAAATGAAATAAAAGCGAGGAATATAATTATTCAAATGACCACTATTGCTAAGTAACAGAGCCTGAAAACCCACGAGAATCCCTTGCTTAGAATAAGTTAGAAGAGTGCCTGAAGGTGAGCTAAAAGAAGTATTAAAAATCAATATAATACAGTTTACTTATTACATGCTTATTTGTATGTACTTTAAGTATGTTATCTTAAAATTCTGAGCAGGTAGAGAGAGGAGCTTCAGGCCTTTTAGTATGTCTTTGCCGTCCTTTGCAATGTCCAGTATCATTGCCAACTCAATCCAGCTCCTTCATACAGTTTACCTGAATTATTTGGGAGTGAAGCGTTTCTGTTGCTAGGACTTAATAGCAGATCAGATGCGGATGAAGGGCCTTTCATAGATGCACTGAGAACCTACCAGACTCTGTTTTGTGGTGGGCACCTTGTGCTAGTTGCCTGGGCTGATGTGCTGACTGAAAGACACACAGGGAAGGCAGCCCTGGAGCCCTCAGATTTGATGAAGGAAATGGAAATAGGATTCACGGAGAAGAGCGAGTCTGGGGAGAGGTGGTGAGTTCCAACTTGGCTGCTAAGGACTTGCATTTCCAAACAACTATCCAGCTAGTGATGCTCAATAAATGGCTGAGAACAAGGGACTGGAGCACAGATAGTGGCCAGAGACTGAGATGGACTTTGAATTTGGGGTCTGCAGAAAGAAATGAAATAGCGCAGGAGACGGAGCCTTTAAAAAGTCATTTAAAAAGCGTGAGAGCCAGGAAAGTGCCCAGGAAAGAAGGCCAGGAAGAGCTCCACAAAGCAGGTGGGCACAGTGACATATGCAGTATCAGGTAAGGCAGTGAGGCCAGAAAATGGCTTTGATGCTGTGATGAGAGACACTGGGACAGTTCCTCAGAGGGAGGGGGGTGAAGAACGTCTGCCAAGAGCTATGGAGTTAGGGGGTATGAGGGCAGAGGCTGCAAGGGAGGCTGCTTGGTGGATGTGGTGGTTGATGGAAGGGAAGATGGGGGAGAAGGGGTAGACTGATAATGCTGGGGGACATGGATGACTCTCCACATGGAGCAAAACTGCAGAGCCAGAGAAGGGGAAATGTACAAAGACCTGAGATGGAAAGAAGAGAGAGTGGACAAAGCTGGGTGTCCTTGACTATTTTACAAAACTAGGGGAAGAGAGAATTTGGTAAAAACAGAGGGGGGCAGAGGTGTCACTGGGGACTTCAAGAAGTGACCTATGTTTGGAGCAGTCACTTTAGACAATGCACAAGAAAGTCAAGGAAAGATTAACTGAGAAAAGCTGAGTACTCTCATTTGTGGGGTATAAAAACAAAACAAAACTGAAAGAACAAAATAGCAGAACACTCACAGATACCAAGAAGGGACTAGTGGTTACCAAAGGGAAGGGGATGGGGAGGTGGGTGGGGAGGGAGAAGGGGATTAAGGGGCACTGTAATTTGCAATCACAATAAAGGGAGGTCACAGTGAAGGCAGTACAGTATGGAGAAGACAAATAATGACTCTATAGCATCTTACTATTCTGATAGACAGTGACTTCAATAGAGGGGGTGAGGACTTAATAGTATGGGTGAATGTTGAAACCACAGTGCTGTTTATATGAAACCATCATAAGGTTGTATATCAATGACACTTTATTTTTTTTTATTAAGGTATTGATATACAATCTTATGAAGGTTTCACAAAAACAACATTGTGGTTTCAACATTCACCCATATTATCAAGTTCCCTGCCCCGACCCCCACCCAACTGCAGTCACCGTCTATCAGTGTAGTAAGATGCTATAGAGTCATTACTTGTCTTCTACGTGCTGTACTGCCTTCCCTGTGACCTACCTATGTTGTGATGGCAAATTACAGTGCCCCTTAACCCCCTTCTCTCTCCATCTCCAACCACCCTCCCCACCCACTCCCCTTTGGTAACCTGTAGGTCCTTTTTGAAGTTTGTGAGTCTGCTGCTGCTTTATTCCTTCAGTTCTGCTTCGTTGTTATACTCCACAAATGAGGGAAATCTATCAATGACACTTTAATAAAAAAATGTAATAGCATATTAAATTAATATTAAAAATGGACAATTCACATTATCAGAGGAGGAATATATTATTTATGTTTTTAAAAGAAAATGGTTCTTAACAGAAAGAGAAATCAGAATAACAATTCCATTCACAATTGCATCAAAAAGAATAAAATACCTAGGAATAAACCTAACGAAGGAAGTGAAAGACCTGTACTCTGAAAACTACAAGACACTCCTA
>JAQQAC010017683.1:3571088-3662484 GCA_029783875.1 Phataginus tricuspis | reverse complement strand
TGTCCATCAGTGTAGTGAGATGAGAATCACTACTTGTCTTCTCTGAGCTGTACCGTCCCCCCGGACCCCCCCACCCTATGTCTGCCAATCGTAATGCCCCTTTTACCCTCTTATCCCTCCCTTCCCGCCCTTCTTCCCCAGTCCCTTTCCCTTTGGTAGTAAACCACATTCTAAACAGAAAAAAAAGAAAATGGTTCTTGTTTTCTTTGTGACGGCTTCCACTGCTTTACTATTTAGAAGTTAGAGATGCCAGAAAAAGTTTACTTAAGAAAATGTTCATAGCAGTAGTATCTCAATAATGAAAGTTAAGAAGCTTGAATTTCCTACTATTTTTAATTATGCCCCCAAAATATGTTATAAAAATTTAATTACATGAACAACAGTCTTGTTATATTAAGTGGGTGCAAAAAGAAAAAGGTAACCCAACACAGATGGTATCTATGATTACCCAAGGCCGGAGGAGCAGAGCCTTTTGAAGACAGACTTCCTGGAACCAAATCCCAGCCTTCTTATTCACCAACTCTAAAACCTTGGGCAAGTTATGTGACTTTTCTCTGACTCAGTTTCTTCATGTACAAAATGAGTTCCTACATTAAAACAAAGAATTTTTGAGGGAGGGAAAAAAAGCAGAAAGAAAAAAGCTGAGAGTACTGTGAAGTCCCTGTGAGGGCCAAATTATAGTTAGCGCACATTTTGAGAATCAAAACAGCATAGCTTTGTGAGTTCCTCTAGAAATTCTTGGGCAAGAAAATGATGGTAGGTTGGAAAAGCAGTGATCGTAAGGTCCAGTGATTTAAAAGGACTGACCGTGCGGTCCAGCCTCGGGTAAACATGAAAGCATGGCTAAAAAGGTAAGAAAAGCAGGAGAACAGGAGAGGTTTGAGACAGGAGACTATGCATTGAAATCAGTGCCTCTATTCCCTTGGAAGAAGGGATGCCATTTCAAGGGCCGATGACACTCCCCTTTCCCCATTACCTGCTTGCCCCTTCCTCCCCACAAGTGCTGGTGGGAAAGGAGTTTGTAGTCAGTCCTCTGAGAGAAGCCCATATTCCTGGTGGTGGTTTCTCTGGGATGCCCAGGTCTCCCAGTGTCTACACTGCAGGTGAGGACGTTGCCCTAAGGCATGGTGATTGGATAAGGCTTATCTGTGATGTCTGTCAATGTCAATAAACTACCGAATGCATAAAGTGATTGATAATAACAATCCATGCTGCTAGTGATACAATCTCACTCCATAGTCACATGTACCCAGTGGCTGATCTAACCTGTTAGACTTCTGGGGAATTTAAGTATCCCAAGGGGAAAGTTGTGCCTTTTGCAAGTGCTGAAAGGTGTATATAGCCCCTGCTGCCTACCATTTAATACAGACGGTTATATTCAATCACAAAGTTGTGGCTGAGCACACAGTGTCATTCCTTCTGTTGTTTCTTGCTGCCAGGGAAGGAACCGGCAGTCCCAGAAAGACCTGTAAAAGCAGTTCCGTTGCTGCGTGCAGAACTGGCTTTAAATCCCTCTTACTCAATCCGCTTCTCTGACATCCTGGCTTTCTTTTTCTGTTCTTTCTTATTCTCACTGCTTGCCAAAGCCGGGCTTAGTCAGTGCGGTAGTGTTTACACTGCAGCTCACAATGAGCCAACCCCTGCTGACTCAATCAAAGAGTGGGTCAACTCTGCACCTAGAATGAGGACAAAAGCAGAGGCCAAGACAATGGGCTGGATGCGCTGCGTGCAGCGCCTCTCTGTTCAGATGTCTGCAGATGCCTGAGGGGAGGGGGCGGGAACAGGGTGAGAGGTGACGAACTGCCAGGAGGAAAATGGTTTCAGAAAGTACAGAAGATTGCAAGCTTTTTTCCATGCCTGTGCATGTGCGTTGTTTGTGTGTGCACATGCATGTTTTTTTTTCACTGTTTAATTTTATTTTATTAACGTATCATTGATACACAATCTTATGATGGTTTCACATAAACAACACAGTGCTTTCAACATTCACCTGTATTATCAAGTCCTCACCCCCTTTATGGTGGTCACTATCAACATAGCAACATGTTACAGAGTTGTGTTTTCCTTGCTGTACTGCCTTTCCCGTGACCTACTTATATTTTATTTATTTATTTATTTATTCATATATATATATATATTTTTAAATAGTTTATTTTGGTATCATTAATCTACAATTACATGTGCAATATTATGGATATTAAACTACCCCCTTCATCAGGTCCCCCCCACCAACCCCATTACAATCACTGTCCATCAGCATAGTGAGATGCTATAGAGTCACTACTTGTCTTCTCTGAGTTGAGTTGTACAGCCCTCCCCGCGCCCGCCCAACATTACATATGCTAATCATAATGCCCCTTTTTCCCCCTTGTCCCTCCCTTCCCACCCATCCTCCCCAGTCCCTTTCCCTTTGGTAACTATTAGTCCATTCTTGGGTTCTGTGAGTCTGCTACTGTTTTGTTCCTCCAGTTTTTTCTTAGTTCTTATACTCCACATATAAGTGAAATCATTTGGTACTTCTCTATTTCAGCTTGGCTTATTTCACTGAGCATAATACCCTCTAGTTCCATCCATGTTGTTGCAAATGGTAGAATTTGTTTTCTTCTTATGGCTGTATAATATTCCACTGTGTATATGTACCACCTCTTCTTTATCCATTCATCTACTGATGGACACTTATGGTGATTCCATTTCTTAGCTATTCTAAATAGTACTGCGATAAACATAGGGGTGCATCTGTCTTTTTGAAACTGGGCTGCTGCATTCTTAGGGTAAATTCCTAGGAGTGGAATTCCTGGGTCAAATGGTATTTCTATTTTGAGTTTTTTTGAGGAACCTCCATACTGCTTTCCACAATGGTTGAACTAATTTACATCCCACCAGCAGTGTAGGAGGGTTCCCTTTTCTCCACATCCTCACCAACATTTGTTGTTGTTTGTGTTTTGGATGTTGGCCATCCTCACTGGTGTGAGGTGATATCTCATTGTGGTTTTAATCAGCATTTCTCTGATGATTAGCAATGTGGAGCATCTTTTCATGTGCATGTTGGCCTTCTGAGTTTCTTTTTGGAGAACTGTCTATTCATGTCCTCTGCCCATTTCTTAATTGGATTATTTACTTTATGTTTGTTGAGGTGCATGAGTTTTTTATATATTTTTTATGTCAACCCCTTATCAGATACGTCATTTATGAATATATTCTTCCATACTGTGGGATGTCGTTTTGTTCTACTGATAGTGTCCTTTGCAGTACAGAAGCTTTTCAGCTTGAAATAGTCCCACTTGTTCATTTTTGCTTTTGTTTCCCTTGCTCGGGGAGATATGTTCATAAAGAAGTCACTCATGTTTATGTCTAAGAAATTTTTGCCTATGCTTTTTTCTAAGAGTTTTATGGTTTCATGACTTACTTTCAGGTCTTTGATCCATTTTGAATTGACTTTTGTGTATGGGGTTAGCTAGTAGTCCAGTTTAATTCTCTTACATGTAGCTGTCCAGTTTTTCCAACACCAGCTGCTAAAGAGGCTGTCATCTCCCCACTGTATATCCAAGGCTCCTTTATCAAATATTAGTTGACTGTATATGTTTGGGTTAATGTTTGGATTTTCTATTCTGTTCCACTGGTCTGTGGGTCTGTTTTTGTGCCAATACCAAACTGTCTTGATTACTGTGGCTTTGTAGTAGAGCTTGAAGTTGGGGAGCATAATTCCCCCTGTTTTATTCCTCCTTCTCAGGATTGATTTGGCTATTTGGTGTCTTTGTGGTTCCATATGAATTTTAGAATTATTTGTTCCAGTTCCTTGAAGAAAGCTGTTGGTAGTTTGATAGGGATTGCGTTGAATCTGTAGATTCCTTTAGGTAGTATAGCCATTTTGACAATATTTATTCTTCCTAGCCAAGAGCATGGGATGCATTTCCATTTGTTAGTGTCCTCTTTAATTTCTCTTAGGAGTGTCTTGTAGTTTTCAGAGTACAGGTCTTTCACTTCCTTCGTTAGGTTTATTCCTAGGTATTTTATTCTTTCTGATGCAATTGTGAATGGAATTGTTTTTCTGATTTCTCTTTCTGTTAGTTCATCGTTAGTGTATAGGAAAGCAACAGATTTCTGTGTGTTAATTTTGTATCCTGCAACTTTGCTGAATTCAGATATTAGTTCTAGTAGTTTTGGAGTGGAGTCTTTATGGATTTTTATGTACAATATTATGTCATCTGCAAATGGTGACAATTTGACTTCTTCTTTACCAATCTGTATGCCTTGTATTTTTTTGTTTTGTCTGATTGCCATGGCTAGGACCTCCAGTACTATGTTGAATAACAGTGGAGAGAGTGGGCATCCCTGTCTTGTTCCCAATCTTAGATGAAAAGCTGTTAGCGTCTCGCTGTTAAGTATGATGTTAGCTGTGGGTTTGTCATATATAGCCTTTATGATGTTGAGGTACTTGCCCTCTATACCCATTTTGTTGAGAGTTTTAACCATGAATGGATACTGAATTTTGTCAAATGCTTTTTCAGCATCTATGGAGATGATCATGTGGTTTTTGTTCTCCTTTTTGTTGATGTGGTGGATGATGTTGATGGATTTTCGAATGTTGTACCATCCTTGCATCCCTGGGATGAATCCCACTTGATCATGGTGTATGATCCTCTTGATGTATTTTTGAGTTTGGTTTGCTAATATTTTGTTGAGTTTTTTTGTATCTATGTTCATCAGGGATATTGGTCTGTAATTTTCTTTTCTGGTGAGGTCTTTGCCTGGTTTTGGTATTAGAGTGATGCTGGCTTCATAGAATGAGTTTGGAAGTATTCCCTCCTCTTCAATTTTTTGGAAAACTTTAAGGAGAACGGGTGCTATTTCTTCTCTATATGTCTGGTAGAATTCAGAGGTGAATCCATCTGGTCCAGGGGTTTTGTTCTTGGGTAGTTTTTTGATTACTGATTCAATTTCGTTGCTGGTGATTGGTCTGTTTAGTTTTTCTGTTTCTTGTTTGGTCAGTTTTGGAAGGTTGTATTTTTCTAAGTTGTCCATTTCTTCTAGATTTTCCAGCTTGTTAGCACATAGATTCTCATAATATTCTCTTATAATTCTTTGTATTTCTGTGGGGTCTGTCGTTATTTTTCCTTTCTCATTTCTGATTCTGTTTATGTGTGTAGATTTTCTTTTTCTCTTAATGAGTCTGTCTAGGGGTTTATCTATTTTGTTTATTTTTTCAAAGAACCAGGTCTTGGTTTCATTGACTTTTTCTATTGTTTTATTCTTCTCAATTTTATTTATTTCTTCTCTGATTTTTATTATGTCCCTCCTTCTGGTGACTTTGGGCCTCATTTGTTCTTCTTTTTCCAATTTCAGTAATTGTGCCTTTAGACTCTTCATTTGGGAATGTTCTTCCCTCTTTAAATAGGCCTGGATTGCAATATACTTTCCTCCTAGAACTGCCTTTGCTGTGTCCCACAGAAGTTGTGGCTTTGTGTTGTTGTTGTCATTTGTCTCCATATATTCTTTGATTTCTGTTTTGATTTGGTAATTAACCCATTGATTAATTAGGAGAATGTTGTTAAGTCTCCATGTATTTGTGAGCCTTTTTGTTTTATTTCTAAAATTTAATTCTAGTTTTTTACCTTTATGATCTGAGAAGTTGGTTGGTAGGATTTCAATATTTTTGACTATACTGAGGTTCTTTTTGTGGCCTTGTATGTGGTCTATTCCGGAAAATGTTCCATATGCACTTGAGAAGAATGTGTATCCTGTTGCTTTTGGGTGTAGAGTTCTGTAGATGTTTGTTAGGTCCCTCTGTTCTAGTCTGTTGTTCAGTGCCTCTGTGTCTTTACTTATTTTCTGTCTGGATGATCTGTCCTTTGGAGTGAGTGGTGTGTTGAAGTCACTTAAAATGAATGCATTGCTGTCTATTACCTCCTTTAATTCTATTAGTATTTGTTTCACATATGCCAGCACTCCCGTATTGGGTGTATATATATATTTATAATGGTTATATCCTCTTGTTGGATTGACCCCTTTATCATTATGTAATGTACTTCTTTATCTCTTGGTACTTTCTTCATTTTGAAGTCTATTTTGTCTGATACAAGTACTGCAACGTCTGCTTTTTTCTTCTTGTTGTTTGCATGAAATATCTTTTTCCATCCCTTCACTTTTAGTCTGTGTATATCGTTGGGTTTGAGGTGAGTTTCTTGTAAGCAGCGTATAGATGGGTCTTGCTTTTTTATCCATTCTGTTACTCTGTGTCTTTTTATTGGTGCATTCAGTCCATTTACATTTAGGGTGATTATTGATAGATATGTTCTTATTGCCATTGCTGGCTATAGATTTGTGGTTACCAAAGGTTCAAGGGTTGCTTCTTTACTATCTAACAATCTAACTTAATTTTGTTGTCAAGTTATTGTAAACACAGTCTGATGTTTCTTTATTTCTCTCCCTTCTTGTTCTTCCTCCTCCATTCTTTATATACTAGGTGTTTTATTCTTTGCCTTTAGTTAGTATTTGGGTGGTCTGATTTCTTTGCTATGATTTTATTTTTTCTGGTGACATCTTTTTAGCCTTAGGAGTGCTTCCCTCTAGAGCAGTTCCTTTAAGATGTCCTGTAGAGGTGGTTTATGGGAGGCAAATTCTCTCAGCTTTCACTTATCTGGAAATTGTTTAATCCCTCCGTCATATTTAAATGATAATTGTGCTGGGGACAATATTGTTGGTTAGAGGCCCTTCTGTTTCATTACATTAAATATATCATGCCATTCTCTTCTGGTCTGTAAGGTTTCTGTTGAGAAGTCTGACAATAGTCTGATGGGTTTTCCTTTGTAGGTGATCTTTTTTCTTTCTCTAGCTGCCTTTAATACTCTGTCGTTATCTTTGATCTTTGCCATTTAATTATTATATGTCTTGGTGTTGTCTTCCTTGGGTCCCTTGTGTTGGGAGATCTGTGGGCTTCTGTGGACTGTGAGACTATTTCCTTCCCCAGCATGGGGAAGTTTTCAGCAGTTATTTCTTCAAAGACACTTTCTATCCCTTTTTCTCTCTCTTCTTCATCTGGTATTCCTATAATGCAAATATTGTTCCATTTGGATTGGTCACATGGTTCTCTTAGTATTCTTTCATTCCTAGAGATCCTTTTATCTCTCTCTGCCTCAGCTGCTCTGTATTCCTGTTCTCTGATTTCTATTCCATTAACAGTCTCTTGCATCTCTTCCAGTCTGCTTCTAAGCCCATCGATGGCTTGTCTCATTTCTGCATTGTCTTTCCTGACTTCCCTCACTTTCTCCCTCAGCTCTTGCATATTTATCTATAGATCCATCAGCATGGTTATGATTTTTATTCTGGATTCTTTTTCAGGAAGATTGTGCATTTCCATTCCTTCAGGTTCCCTCTCAGGTGTTGTCTGAGTCTGGGTGATCTTTGTCTGTACAATATTCCTCTGTCTTTTCATGGCGATAGAAGTGGTCACTGGTAGGTGTCACATATGTCAGCTGGGCTCTTTAAGACTTAAAAAAAAACCCTCAAAAAACCAAAGACAAAAACAAAAACAAACAAACAGAAAAGTAGGAAGAGAAAGAATAGAGAAAAAAAAGAAAGAAAGAAAAGAAAGAAAAGAAAAGAAAAGTAAGGGGGGAAGAAACAATCGCCCACCAGGAGTGGATTCTGTAAGGATGCTGTAGGTGGCGCTGTTTCTCCACTATTCTGCAGCTGCGGCCAGCCGTGCCGCTCTTTGTTGCTCTGGCTGGGGTGGAACAAGTGGGAGGCTGTTGTTCTCTGTGTAAAGTTTCAGTGTGGCTACCTTTTCCCAGTCGCCAGCCAAGGGGTCCAAAATTCCTCAGGACTCTCAGCCCACTGGGCTGAGCATGCCGGGGCGATCATGTTCCCTCACTGGGCCCCTGCCTCTCCAAGACCACTAAAAACAGCGCACGCTTTTCTCTTGTCCCGGGGCGCCGGCTGCATGGACCCGGGCACATTCCCAGCTCAAAACCTGCACCTTCTGCCTCTCCAATATCCGATACACCGCGCGATGTGTGTCAGTGCTCACGGCGCAGATCACCAGGGCTGGTTATTTCGCGGGCCTGTACTTCCACTCCCTCCCAGCTCTGAATCCTCTCCTCCCGCTAGTGCGCCGGGGTGGGGGATCGCTCGGGTCCCTCCGGGTCGCGGCTAGTATCTTACCTGCCTCGCAAGGTGCCGAGTCCTCTCAGAATGCAGATGCAGGCTGTGCGCTGTGCTGTAAATTCTGGTCTCTCTTTTAGGAGTAGTTGTATTTGCTGTATTTTCATAGATTTATATGGTTTTGGGAGGAGATTTCCACCACCCTGCTCAAGCCACCATCTTCCCGGAACTTCTGACCTTGCACATGCATGTTTTAAAACAACTCTGAATATGCAAATTATTTTTAATTGAAAACTTTATTGATATGGTTATGGATTCACATGCCATAATCAGAAATAATATGGAAAGATCCTATATTCACTTTCTCAGTTTTCTCCAATAATAATATTTTATAAATTTATAGTATACTATTGCAATCAGGATTTTGACATAGATACAATCCACCATCTGTTCCAGATTTCCCAGTTTCACTTGTACTCATCTGTGTGTGTATAGTTAGTTCTCTACAATTTGATCATGTGCATTGTTTGGGTATCCACCACCACAGTCAAAATGCTGAGAGTTTCACCATTACTAGAATCCCCCATGTTGCCCTTTTATAACCACATTCTCCTACCCGCTCCTTTGTCCATCCCTATCCCTAGCAACCACTATGCTACAATTTCTACAATTTTGTCATTTCCAAACTGTTATATAAATGGAATCATACAGTATGTAACATATAGGTAGTTTTGCTTGGCATAATTCTCTTGAGAACTGTGCAAGTCACTGTGAATATCAATAGTGTGTCCCTTTTAATTGCTGAGTAGTATTCCATGGTATGGATAAACCAGTTTTTCCAACCATTCACCCATTCACTCTACCTATATTGTTAGATTTGAGGTGAGTCTCTTCTAGACAGCATATAAAGAGGTTTTGTTGTTTTGATTTACTTGCCAATCTCTACCTTTTCGTTGATGTATTTAGATCATTTATATTGAAGGTAAATATTTATATGTTGATGCTTAGTCTGCCTTTCTATTATTAGTTTTCTATTTGGTCCCTTTGGTTTTTGTTCCTTTGCTTCTCTTTTCTTGCCTTCCTTGGGTTACTTGAACAAAGTTTTTTGGATTCCATCTTGATTTATTTATAGTGTTAACATATTTCTTTGCATAAATTTTAGTGGTTGCTGTAGATACTATAAATACATAACTTATCAAAGCCTACTGATATTAACGTTTTACTACTTTATGTCAAGTGTGGAGGTGCATTTCTACCTAGATCTCTTTATTCTCTCCTCTTAAATTTCACTGACTCAAGTATCAGATGGTGTTGACATTTTTATTTCAATCATCAAACATGGTTGATGATTTATAAGACATGATTTATAAAACCCATGAGAAGAAGGATAGTCCATTGTATGTGCCCACATTTCTGTGATATCTGTTGTTCCTTCTTTTCTGATTCTCCAAGATTCCCTCTCCCATTTCCTTTTGGTTTGATAAATTACTTCAGCTAGTCTTCAGCACAGGTCTGCTAGCAACAAATTCTTCTAGTTTTCTTTATTCCAAGAATGTCTTTATTTTCTTTTCATTCCTGAGGGGTAGTGTTCCCAGACATAAAATTCATGATTGAATTTCTTTTCTTTTAATACTTATAAAATGCTGTGCCATTTTCTTTCGGCTTCCACTGTTTCAGACAAGAAATCTGTTGTCATTTGAGGCATTTTCTCCCCAAGGGTAACACATCATTCTCTCTAGCTTCTTCCTCTGTCTTTGGCATGGATTTCTTTTGGTTTAATACTGTTTGGGGTCCACTCAGCTTCTTGAACAGGTAGGTTTGTATGTGTCACCAAGTTCAGGAAGTTTTCAGTTATTATTTTTCAAATACTCTTTCAGCCCCGCTCTTCCTTTTTTCCTGGGACTCGAATGACAGAAAGTTAGATTTCTTTTTTTTTTTTTTTACAATCGCTCATGTCTCAAAACTTCTTTTAAAGTCTGTTTCTCTCTTTTGTTTAAGTTGGTTGTTCAAACTGGGCAAATTATATTCTCGGGTTCAGTGATTCTACCCTCTGTCATCACCATTGTACTATTGAACCCATCCAGTGAATTAAAAAGAAATTTCTGCTATTGTATTTTTCAGTTCTCTAATTTCCATTTTATTTTTTTTTTGTGATCTCGATTTCTTTGGTGAGATTTTTAACTGTTTTTATTTGTTTTAAGATAATTGGTTATTGATTGTTGAGGCATTTTTGTAACAGCTGTTTTAAAATCTTTACCAGATAATCCAACATTTTATTCATCTGTGTTAAAAGTCAGTTGATTGCCTTATCTCATTTAAGCTGTGATTTATTTATTTATTTATTTATTTTGGTTCTTAGCATGGCAGGTGATTTTTTTATTGTACTATGGACATTTTGTCTATTGTGTTTAGAAGGCTCTGAGTCCTATTTAAATCTAATTTTGGCAGGCAGTTACCTTGTGTAGGTTTAGCACTGAGGTCCTGGCTTACTTTTCCAGGCTGTGATTCCAAATCAGTTTTATTTCAAAGCCTTTGGTTTCTAAATTTTCTGCTGATGCTTGGACCCCTACTCCCTCCTAGTGCTGCCTGTGGGAGTGGAAGGGTTTCTCCAGGCTAGGCTGTCGAGTTCCTTGGAGGAGGAGGGAAGTCTCAGTCCCATGGGGGTGAAGAACGTTCCCTGGCTGGGCCACTTTCTATGGTGGCATCCCTCTGCTGTTCTGCCTACCCACTGAGTATGCTGGGGAGCCTCTTGTTTGTATTTTCCCTAGATTGTAAACCCATGGAGAGAACACCAAGCTTGGCTGTAGTTGTGCAGCTGTAGCTCCAGTGCATGGCACAGGATAGTCTGTGCAACAGGATGTGTGTGCTGGGCTGGCAGTGCTATTGTTCTCCAACACCCAGAACTCCTTTGAAATTCAGCTTCTTCATGGGACTCGCCTGGATAATGAAATGCAAGCAGGAATGATGAGTGTCACTTACAGGTAGAAGCTTTGAGAGCCAAGAGGATCTTTGCCTCACCCTCTTCCCTCTGTCACGATCCCTGACGTTTCAGACGGTGGCTGTTCCATCAGCCCACATCCCACAGCAGAGATGATGACAGCTCAGAGCGGAGCCCCCGCAGATCTGGGAGGGCATGGGATGTGAGTGATGTAAATGAGCAGAAGCCTTTGTGCATGAATTGTGTAGCTGTGAGGCGTTGTTTGTCACCATGGCATCACCTAGCCTATTCTGCAGTGAATTTTGCTTCAAGGAAAAAAATGTGAAGAGGCAAATCTTGATAGCCCTAGAGGGTACTAGAAATGCATAAAATCATATACTAAAAACTACATAATTAAACATTTTATTAATTCAGGTTGTGTTTCTTAATTAAACATAACCAGTGAAGTTTTACTGTAGGAAAATGAGAATCCTTAAGCTTTCTTTGACAGCCGCTGTCTATCTCTATTGAAGTACCTGAAGACACTTGCTATATATATATATAAAAAGAGAGATGTGCTTTCTAGTAGAACAGAGGGGTGGGGCTATTTTCAAAAAAGCTTTATTTCTGTCTCCACCTTCTGTGGTCTGAATGTGTTGTGTCAAAATTCATATGTTGAACCCTAAAGCCTAATGTGATGGTATTGAGATGTGGGGCCTTTGGGAAGACTCTGCTTTAATTATGAGATTAATGTCCTTATAAAAGAGACTCTAGAGAGCTCCCTTCCCTTCCACATGTGAGGACACAGACAGACGCTGGCATCTGCAACCCATAAGAGGGTGCTCACCAGAACCTGACAATGCCAGCACTCTGATCTTGGACTTCCAGCCTCTAGAAGTGTGGGAAATAAATGGCTGTTGTTTATAAGCCACCAGGTCTATGGTACTCTGTTATAGCAGCCTGCACTGAGATGTGACTAAGTCCCCCATAATGGACAAGCATACCACCCCCAGGATGGACTCCAGCATTAAGGGTTATTGATATTGTGGTTCTTGTGCTTATCCCCCAATTTTTGCAGTCCATAGCATTTGTGTTTCCATGACCATCTTCTGCGAAATTCTGTCTCCATCTTACAACCTTGTATTGGGATCTTCACAGGTCAGTAGAGGGAAAAGTTCAGCTTGTACCAGGTCACAGGTAGAGCCTCTAGGTATGGACAAAGCCATAGGCATGGAAACTGGGTACCATCCTAGAGGAAAGAAGTCAAGTTTCCTCTGGGAACTCTTAGGTAAACTCACAGCATTTATGTCATTCTTAAATGATGTTTATTAGATTAGGATGACCTTGACACATTCTCTAATGCTTCTAATATAATTTATATTAAGGAAGAAATCCTTTTATCAGGATGCAGAAATACTTTTGTCAAATTTTTGGGAATAAATCTGCACCTTTTTACAGTATTGAGGTGGTAAAAGTGAAATCACATTAGAATGAAGTTATAATAACATATGTACCTCTGAATCAAGGAGACACAGGGGACTTTGGCCCTTAAAACCCCTTGGGCAAACTCCCCATCTATGACTGTCCTTAAGCATCACTGTCTATTGATGACACCTGGGGCATCTGGCCCATTATCATTTCTTTTCCTGTCTTTAATCTACAGCTGCTACTACCTATTCTTTGTTCTTGAGTTTTTGGTCTCCCGTAAGCCTAGCAATGGAGCAAATTCCTTTTTCTGCATCTACTGGTGCTTTCCTGCTGTTCTGATCGAGGCATATTCAAGACTTTTTTATTTTAAGAATTATATTATCTTCTAGGTAGAAATAGAGAAATAAGACAAAATATACAAAAATTTGGGCAAAGGGCAATTTGTAAATAGTCTTACAATGTCCCTGCAGTTCTTATTCTCTGGCGTGGACAAAATGGACATGGAAATGGGTGTATCAGCCCCTTCACTCCATTCCCTGGCAAACTATCCCTTCTTTAATCCTCAAGAAGGCATAGCAATAATAAATATATATGCAAATATTTTTAAAACCACAATAACAAAACCTAAAAATACATGAAGCAAAACTGATTGAGAATAATGAAGACAGACAATTCTACAATAATAATTGGAGTTTTCTCAAGAAGTCTGCATTTTCAATAGTGAGTAGAACAACTAGGCAGAAGATCAACAAAGAAGTGTAACACTGTAACGCCTAACTGACAAACAAGACAAACCTAATTGACAGTAGCTAGACTAAGTAAGAAAGAGAGAGAAGACTCATTTTAAATTAGGTAACCAAACTCACTGAAATAAAAGCATTGAAAGGGAAAACTATGAAAATTATAAGCCAATATATTAGATGGCCTAAATGAAATAGGCAAATGTATAGAAAGACACAAACTATCAAAACTGACTCAAGAAGAAATAGAAAATGTGAATAGGCCTGTTAGAAAATAAAGAGATTGAATTAGTAATTTTAAAACTTCCCAAAAAGGAAATTCTGAATGGCTTCACTGGTGAATTCTACCAAACATGCAAAGAATGATACCTACACCTCACTCATTCTTCCAAAAAGAAGAAGGAGAAGAGGAGGGGCTTTTCCCTCTCATTCTACAAGAAAAATTATTAACCTGATACTAAAAGCAGAAAAAGCTGTCCTAAGAATATTGATACAAAAATCCTTAACAAAATATAGAAATTTGGATCCACCAATACAGAAAAAGGATTGTATACCATGACCATGTAGATTTTTCTCCAGGATGTAATGTTGGCTTAATATTAAAAAAGTCATTCAGTATGATATACCACCTTACTAGAATTAAGGACATAAGCCATATGATCATTTGAATAGACACAGAAAAAAATTTGATAAAATCCAGTAACCTTTCTTGAAAAAATACTCAACAAACATGTTCTGGCTTCTTATTCTTTCCCTCTCTTGGCTGAAGCTACCTCATCTGAGAGGAGAAC
This sequence comes from Phataginus tricuspis, assembly GCA_029783875.1. NCBI lineage: Eukaryota > Metazoa > Chordata > Mammalia > Pholidota > Manidae > Phataginus > Phataginus tricuspis. Next base: position 3,648,508 of record JAQQAC010017683.1, on the reverse strand, counting down.
TGGTTCAGACAGAGCCTAGCTACCTGTGGGACTGTCTGGTCTCCTTGTATTTTTCTGAAACTTCCCCAAACCCCAAAATGCCTTACATTCCCTGAATTCATTGCAATTCTCCTCTTAGATGTAACCTACCACTATATACCAACTTTTCTGTAGACTCAGCAAAAACAATAGCAATTATACTCCCTCACCCTCTGAGCTGTCTTAGACATGTATCCTCACTAATTGGACAGAGCTATCTGGTTTCCACCAAGATATGGTTTTCTCTTTCAAGAAACAGTCTTCCTGATTTTTCCATAGAGTAGTTCATTTGATGGTGAACTCTTAGGTTGCATAACCTGTGGTCACCACTTTTATGGTCTTTTCTGTGATGCTTCCTGAAATTGTGTGCAGCTGTCCTGCCTCCTCTAGTCTTGGCAGCTGGCTCTTGCCCATTGTTCTAGGAAAGCCCCTAGACCAGGTGGTGGGTGACTTTCCCACCAGCTCAGAAGATATGGAAATGTGGTATTCATGCCCACTGGCGCTCATGGACAGATTCAGACTTGTTGAATTTGACTTCTTGGTTTCAAGACAAAGAAATCTGGGGTGAGAGGTGACTGAGCAGAAAAGGGCAGCTTATTATAAAGATTATAGCTTAGCGACCTGGAGGCTTGCATTGGACTCAGGAGCAGGAAAAGAATCCTGAGTTTCTGTCTTGCATCTCTTTCTTTCTGATTCTTTTTTTTTTTAACGCTGGGGTGCAACTTCTGTTTTCACTCTTCACAAGGAAGTTAAAGACAGTTCACTGGAGGAAGACTGACTTTCTCTGACTCAGGCCCTAGTTTGGAGATTCCGACGTGCAGACTTTAGCCAGTGCCCAGCCTGTGTGGGTGCTGGGCTGCCTGCAGACTATTTCTCCCCTATAGGATGATCTGGGGCATGGGAAGCTTGTGATGAGTCAACCATCATTCGATTGTTTTTATGAGAGAAAGACAAAATTTAAAAGAACAAGGGACTTCCAGTTTCCCTTCCAGGATACAAGGAGCTTAGAAGTCACCAAAGTCCATCCTAACAAGGAAAGAGCTAACAAACCGGGAAATCAACAACATTTTAGAGCCATCAGAGAAGTGAGATCACTGACCTAGAATTCTGTACCCTGAAAAATCATCCTCAAAAGTGCAGGAGAAATAACTCTCAGACAAACAAAAATTGAGGGAATTTGTTGCCAGTACACATGCCTTGCAAGAAATGTTGAAAGAGGTTCTCTAGAGAGAAGGAAAATTATATAGGTTGGAAACTTGGGACTACATAAAGAATGGAAGAACATCAGAGAAGGAGTAAGTGAAGATAAAATAAAAACCTTTAATTTTCATATTTTTAATTGATTTAACAGATAGCAGTTGTTCAAAATGATAATACTAACACTGTATTGGAATACATATACACTTATAGGCACACACATCCCATCCCTTGTATCATTCATTTCACATACACATAAGCATATTTATGAATGATGGCAATGATACAAGGGATGGAGAAAGCATTACAATATGACAATGGTTTTGATATCATAGGGTACATGCACTGCCTCTGCGGTGGCACAGTGTTGTTTGAAGTGGACATGGATTAGCTGCAAATGTATATTGCAATTTCTAGGGTAACAAAAAAGAAAAAAGAAATATAACTGATATTTGAAGAATGAAGAAAAAATGAAATTATATAAAATGCTCAAAACCCCAAAAGGATACAAAGAGCTCATGCATCTCAACAAACAAAAAGCAAACAATCTAATTAAAAAATGAGCAGCTGATCTGAATAGACACTTCTCCAAACAAGGAATTCAGAGGGCCAACAGGCACATGAAAAGATGCTCCACATCGCTAATCATCAGAGAAATGCAGATTAAAACTACAGTGAGATATCACCTCACACCAGTGAGGATGGCCGCCATCCAAAAGACAAACAACAACAAATGTTGGCGAGGATGTGGAGAAAGGGGAACCCTCCTACACTGCTGGTGGGAATGCAAATTAGTTCAACCATTGTGGAAAGCAGTATGGAGGTTCCTCAAAAAACTCAAAATAGAAATACCATTTGACCCAGGAATCCCACTCCTAGGAATTTACCCTAAGAATGCAGCAGCCCAGTTTCAAAAAGACATATGTACCCCTATGTTTATCACAGGACTTTTTACAATAGCCAAGGTATGGAAGCAACTTAAGTGTCCATCAGTAGATGAATGGATAAAGAAGATGTGGTACACATGCACAATGGAATATTATTCAACCATAAGAAGAAAATAAATCCTACCATTTGTAACAACATGGATGGAGCTAGAGGGTATTATGCTCAGTGAAATAAGCCAGGTGGAGAAAGACAAGTATCAAATGATTTCACTCGTCTGTGGAGCATAAGAAAAAGAAAAAGCTCGAGGAATAAAACAGCAGCAGACTCACAGAACCCAAGAATGAACTAACAGTTACCAAAGGGAAAGAGACTGGGGAGGATGGGTGGGAAGGGAGGGATAAGAGGGAAAAGAGGCATTAGCACACATAATATACAGATGGGGAGCATGGGGAAGGCAGTATAGCACAGAGAAGATAAGTAGTGATTCTATAACATCTTACTACACTGATGGAGAGTGACTGTAATGGGGTATGTGGGGAGGACTTGATAATGGGGGGAATCTAGTAACCACATTGTTGCTCATGTAATTTTATATTAATGATACCAAAAAAAAACCCAAAAAACAAAAAGGTAGAGTGCGGAAGACAAAAATAAGAACAAAGAACATGGGTAACAAATAGAAAATAGTAACAAATATGGTAAATATTCATCCAACTCTGTCAATAATCACTTTAAATTTCAATTTTCTAAATATACTAGCTAAAAGACAGAGATCATCACAGTGGGTCAAAATCCAAGACCCAATTATGTATTGACTATAAGAAATGCACTGTGTATATAAAGATGCATATTGTCCAAAATAAAATAAAATAATTTAATACAAAAAGCAAAGCGATTGGAGAATGATATACCATGATAACATTAATAAAAAAAAACAGGAGTAGCTATATTAATTTCAGACAGATTATATTTCCAGTCAAGGAAAGTTATCAGGGATAAAGAGGGACATAATATAATGATATATTATGTCCAAGAAGACATAATAATTCTTAATGTGTATGTACCTAACAATAGATCATCCAAATATTAGCAGCAAAAATTGATACATTTTCAAGGAGAAGTAGATGAATCCACTATTATAGTTGGAGACTTTAATACCCTTCTATCAGAAATGGACAGATCCAACAGGCAGAAAATTGATAAGGACATAGTTGTGTTCAACAGTGACACTAATCAACTGTAATTAGCATTTATATACTAGTTAATGGAACAACAGCAAATTAAACACTCTTCTTAAGCTCAAATGGATCTTTTATCAATATAAACCACATTTTGGGCCAGGAGACACACCTTAACAAATTTAAAAGAATAAAAATCATAGTGCCTGGGCTCAGACCATAAAGGAATTAAACTATAAATTAATAACAGAAAGTAGCTGCAAAATCCCCAAATACTTGGAGATTAAACAACACACTTTTAAGTAACGCATGGGTCAAAGAAAGAACTTGAGAAATTAAAATAACTATTTTGAACCAAATGACAATGAAAATGCAACTTTTCAAAATTTGTGGAATGCCTTGAAAACAGTGCTTAGAGGGGAATTTATAACATTGAATGCATGTTTAGAAAAGAAGAAACATCTAATAAAATGAATCATCTAAACTTTCCCCTTTGGAAATCAGAAAAAGAAGTGCAAATTAAGTCCCAAGTAAGAGATGAAAAGAAATAATAAAATCAGAGCAGAAATCCATGAAATTGGAATCAGGAAATCAATAGAGATAATCAACAAAACCAAAAAGTAGCTTTTTGACAAGATCAATAAAATTGTTATTCTTTAGCTAGGCTAACTAAAAACAAACAAACAGAAAAAAGATGTAAATTACTAGCATCAGAAATGAAAGAGGGAATATCACTACAGATCCCATGTGTATTAAAACAATAGGAAAGGAATATTATAATCAACTCCATGCCCACAGATTTGAGAACCTAGATGAAAAGGACCCATTCTTTGGAAGACACATATGACAAACTCATATAAGAAGAAATAGACAATTTGAACAGGCAACTATATATTAAAGAAATTGAATCCATAACTAATAGACTTCAAAAACAAAAAGCTTCTCAGGCTCACTGGGGAATTCTAACATTTTTAAGGAAGAAATTATACCGAATCTCTACAATCTCTTCCACAAGATAGAAGCAGAGGTAATACTTCCTAAGTAGTTCTTTGAGGCCAGAAATACCCTTGTACCCAAATCATAGACATTACAAGAAAGGAAAACTATAGACACAACGTAGATGCAAAATCCTCAACAAAATATTAGCAAATTGAATCCAACAATGTATAGAAAGATGTATATAATGTATATAAACAATATATATAAATCACAACCAAGTAGAATTTATCACAGGTATGCAAGGCTGGTTCAACATTTGAATTAATATAATCCATTACATCAACATACAAAAGAAAAAAGTCACCTGATCATATGAATAGATGAAGTAGAAGCATTTGACAAAATCCAATACCCAGTCATGATACAAGCTCTCTGTTAATTTGGAACAGAGGGGAACTTATTCAAATTGGTAAAGAATATAAGAAAAACCTATAGCTAATCATTATACTTAATGGTTAGAAACTCAAAGCTTCCTGCTTAGGTCAGAAACAAAACAAGGATGTCCCCCTTACTGCTCTTTTTCAAATCATACTGGTAGTCCTAGCTAATCCATTAACACAAGAAAAAGAAATGAAATATATACAGATTGTGATGGAAGAAATAAAATGTCTTTGTTTTCAGACGACATGATTATCTTTGAGAAAATCCAAAAGAATAAAAAATAAAAGCTCCTGGAACTAATAAACGATCATAGTATGATTGTAGGATAAAAAGATAATGTAAAAAAGTCAATCACTTTCCTATATACCAGCAGTGAACAGTGGAATTTGAAATTAAAAACACATTATCATTTACATTAGCACCTCCAAAAATGAAATACTTAGCTCTAAATCTAATAAAATATGTATAAGATATATACGAAGAAAAGCATAACACTGATAAAAGATATCAAAGAAGAACTAAATAATGGAAAGAGAGTACATGTTTATGAATAAGAAAACTCAATACTGTCAAGATGGCAGCTCTCATCTTGACAGACAGATTCAATGCAATTCCAGTCAAAATCCTAGCAAGTTATTCTGTGGATATTGGCAGTCTATTCTAAAGTTTATGTGGAAAGGCCAAAGACCAAGAATAGCCCACACAATATTGAAGGAGAACAAGCTTGGAGGATTGATATTTCCTGACTTTAAGACTTACTGTGAATCTATAGTAATCAAGACGGTGTGGTATTGCAGAAGACTAGACAAAAAGATCAATGAAACAGAATAGAGATGCCGGAAACAGACCCACATAAATATAGTCAACTGACCACTGACAAAGGAGCAAAGGTAGTACAATGGAACATGGACTGTCTTTTCAAGTGGTGCTGGAAAAACTAGACATGCAAGAAAAATAATGTAGACTGCTATAGTGTTGTCTTTTCCTACATATATACACATAACAATAACAATATTATACACAGAAGTAATAATAGTATAACTTTGTTTGCGTTCCTGGACTCAAATTCCAATATGTGTATGTGGCAGGGGTCTTCCACGTATAACACCGAGCAATTTTCAAACACCAGCAGGGTGTCCAAGAACTCAACTTAATTATGATGCTATCTGCCTGGAGACAGCACCAGACTCCCCAGGTTAACGGCTCAATCCTTAAAGACTGCCCTCCACCCACCACTCTAAATGCTGGTTGCAAGCCCCAGAAAGTTAATCTGTGCTTCTGACATACCGGCTACAGATTTGATGTTCCAATGACCTTCCCCCTTGGGTTTGATTGATTTTCTAAAGTGGCTCACAGAACTCAGGAAAACACTTACGTATACCAGTTTAATAAAGGATACCGTAAAGGATACAGGTTTACAGCCAGGTGAAGAGATACTAGGGAAAGGTCCCAAATAAAGGAGAGTCTATCCTCGTGGAGCTTGGGGCCTGGCTCAGTGTCACGTGGAGGCAGTCTGGTTCCCTAAGCATGGGAACCCTTCTGTACAGAGAAGTAGGATCCAACAGAGCAGAGAGAGAGAGAAGCTTTTTCCAGGGTTTTTTTTGAGGACTTTATTGTATAGTCGTGATTGACTAAAACCATCAGCCATTGGCTGATTCAACCTCCAGCCCCTGCCTTGGGTGGGGTCCAAAAGTCTCTCATTAACATGACAAAACACCCATTTCACCTTTAAGACTGCAGTGTTTTCAGGAACTGTGGATGAAGACCAAATATACCTGGGAAATATATGTATTTCTTATGACTCATTATATCACACAGATACAAACCTTATGCCGTTCACAAAAATTAACTCAAAATGGACCATAGACTTACATGTAAGAAACAAAACTATAAAACTAGAATATAACACAGGAGAAAACCTAGATGACCTGAGCGTGGCAATGACTTTTTAGATACAACACTGAAGGCATGATCCAAGCTAGAATTAAATGATAAACTTGACTTCATTAAAATAAAAAACTTCTGCTCTGTGAAAGATAATGTCATGAGAATGAAAGACAAGCCACAGGCTGGAAAGAATATTTGTAAAAGATCCATCTGATAAAGGATTGTCATAAAAAATTTACAAAGAACTCCTAAAACTCAACAATAATAAAACAAACAACCCAAATTTAAAATTAGGCAAAAGACCTAAGAAGATACCTCATCAAAAAAGATATATAGATAGCAAATTTAATAGGGTTCTCTAGTGTAACTCCAGGGAGAGGAAATCCTGGGGCAAAACACCTCTAAAACTGAAATTAATCAAAGGGAGAAATAAAGTTTAAAACCCGTTTATTGCTTACAAACTGCAGTCCAGGCTGTCTCTTTCCTGTTCTAGCAGAAGTAAGCAAGACCTCCTCCTGACCTCTCAGGTTCAGATAAGCCCTCTGTTGCCCAGGTAATTACCCACCAATATGGAGATGAACTACTTTTCTTCACCACTGAGAAACACCTGTTGATATGCAGATGCACTAAAGCCAGGCTAGACATTCTGGAAATATTACAATTTTACCCACATCTAGAAAAACAGAATGAATAAGAGTGATTAGTTGATTGATTCTGGGAGACCCAGGAAAATAGACCCAGTAGTGAAGTTCCAATGTGAGTCTGAAGGCCTGAGAACCAGGAGAATCAATGGTAATAGTTCCAGGTTGAGTACAGAATAAATCTGATATCCAAGCTGGAAATAGGCAGAGCTACCAAATTCTTTCTAAGCTGTCTGTTTTTCTATTTAGACCTCTAATAGGATGAGGCCCACACTGGGGAAGGAAATATACTTTACTCAGTCTACTAATTTAAATGTTAACCTCATCTAGAAATAATCTCACAGACACATACAGAATAATGTTTAACCAAATATCTGGGCTCCCAATATTCAAGTAGAGGAAAGGAATTGAAAGTTTAAAGAACAATGAGTTACCATTGCACACCTACTGGAATTGTTGGGGAGCATTGTGTATTTTCTTTGGTTCTTGTCCCTGCCACAACAAAGAATTGAAGGGCAGAGACACAGTAGTGAAGTGGAGTAAAAGTTTTATTTAAAGTTACATACTTAAAGAGAGAAAATGAGGGCAACCTCAGAGAGAGGTGCATTCTGAAAGGTTGGGAAAGAGTTTTATTAAAGTTATGTGCACGAGATTTTAGCAGGATTTAAGATGGCAGTGTGAGAGGTGAGACAGAGGCCTCCTCCCAAAACCACATGTAATATGAAAATATAATTAACACAATTAACCCTGAAAGAGCAACAGGAAGGAAGGCTGCACCAGACTGCATATGCCTGGAGAAAAGAACAGACTTCATGGAAAAGAGTAAAGTACCAAAACCATGATCCAGAGGGACCCAAGCCCTTCCCCCACCCCAGTTCACTGGCAAGAGGAAGAGAACAGAGCAGGGAGTGGGTGGAGGCCTAGTACTGCTGAACATCCAGCCCTGAAGATCTGCTCTGGGAGCACGAACCTACATTGCATGGTGCTCTGGAGATTAGTGGGGTTGGAAAGCTAAGGCAGGTGGAATACTTGGAAATACTGAGATTCCAGCCATTTGTGGAGGACTGGGATCCACATCCAGCTGTTCTGGACAAAAGAAAGGTGGGAAGTCTGAGAGATTTCCTAATAGTGAGAGGGCTGCTAAAGGGGCAAGGATTGCACAGAGCTTACTGCTTAGGAGAAAGGACAGGTGGACAAAATTGTGTGGGTGCACTCTGCCCAGCAGGTTGGGAATTTTCAGGAACTTCAGGCGCTCCATCTCCCTGGCTGGCTACACAGCTCCAAGGTTCCCCACCATGATACCCAGTCTGCTGCACCTTCCTCTCTGATGGCCCATACCGACTCACAAACAGGCAGCCCCTGGCCTGGCATCAGGACACCCAGAGGGAGGCCCTGCCTACAGCAGCTACAAACACAAAGCATAAAGGCTTTCACCTGTGTGTTCAGCTCACTGGTTCTGGCAGTGGAGACAGGCTCAGCAGTGAGGAAACAGGAAACAGCACTTTTCTCCCTCGAGGCAACAGCGCCATTCCCCTGCAACCACTGACATTGCTCCAGGGGTTGATCAGTTCCAGAGTGTAGCGCTTCAGGCATTAGGGGGAACCACATACAAATATGAAACATCAAAGGAACCTGTCTCAAAGCAAAATTCCACAAACACCAGAAACGAGCCAAGTGAACTCATCAGTCTTCCTGAAAGAGCTTTCAAAATAAAAGTCACAACCATGCTCATGGAGGTACAGAAAAATATTCAAGAACTCAGGGATGAATTCAGAATTGAGATTCAATCATTAGGGAATACAATATCTGAAATGAAAACATACAATGGAGTGATTTAAAAGCAGATTAGATGAAGTGAGGGAGATGATAAATGAAATACAAATTAGAGAAGAAGAATACAAAGAAGCTGAGGCACAGAGAGAAAAAAGGATCTCTAGGAATGAAAGTGTTGTGCCCAAGTCGCGAGTGCCTGAAAGACCACCAAGGAGCTGATTCCAATGCAAACACACAAGGGTCATTTATTTCAAGCTCGAGCTTGGGCTCACACCTGTCACCGATGCAGCGGTTCCTAAGTGAAAGCTCCAAGCCCAGGGTAGGCAAGGTTTTTATGCATTACAAGGTGCAGGAAGAAGGGAACTCTAACTTGGCATATGCTGATTGGATGAGTCTGGCTGGTGCTAAGCTGTCGGCTGATGTAACATGTAAGGTATGTTATCTTGGAGGAACAGGAGCATCTGGACCTTGAGTGTCTGGACCTTGAAGTCATTGCTAGGGAACTATCTGGGGTGAGGGTCACTGGAACAATGGGTGTTTTTTCCAGTAACTGGAGCAAAGTTTTCTTAGAACTAGGTTGGGGTTGAGGCCTCCTTCTTAAGATGGACTTTTTTAAAAATGGAATTTCTCTTGCTCTCACAAAAGAATATTGAGAGAACTATGTAACCAATCCAAACAATGTTCACATTTTAGGGGTACCAGAAGAAGAGAAGAGAGAGAAAAAAGGGTAGAAAGTGTCTTTGAGGAGGCAATTGCTGAAAACTTCCCAAATCTGGGGAAGAAGATAGTGACCTCAGGCCATGGAGGTGCACAGATCTCCCAACACAGGGACCCAAGGAAAACACCAAGTCATTTAATAATTAAAATGGCAAACATCAAAGATAAGGACATATTAAAAGCAGCCAGAGAGAGAGACAAAAGATCACATACAAAGCAGAACCCATCAGACTATCATCAGAGTTCTCAACAGAAACCTTACAGGCCAGAAGGGAGTGGGATGATATATTTAATGCAATGAAGTAGAAGGGCCTTGAACCAAGAATACTTTATGCGGCAAGATTATCATTTAAATTTGAAGGAGGGATTAAACAATTCCCAGATAAACAAAATCTAAGAGAATTTACCTCCAACAAACTGCCTCTACAGTGCATTTTGGAGGCATTGCGATAGATAGAAGTGTTCTAAGGCTAAATAGCTCTCACCAGAGGGAAAAAAAAACCACAGTAAAGAAAGTAGAACAATTTATTACTAAGCAGATGCAAAATCAAATCAACTACTCCAAAGTCAGTCAAGGGATAAACAAAGAGTACAGAATAAGATACCTAATATATAAAGAATGGAGGAGGGAAAAAAAGAATGTTTCGGTTGTGTTTGTAATAGCATAGTGAGTTAAGTTAGACTGTTAGATAGTTAGGAAGTTACCCTTGAACTTTTGTTAACCACAAATCTAAAGCCTGCAATGGCAATAAGTACATACCTATTGATAATCACCCTAAATGTAAAAATGGTCTGAACGCACCAATCAAAAGACATAGAGTCACTGAATGGATAAAAATACAAGACCTGTCTATATACTGCCTACAAGAGGCTCACTTGAAACCCGAAGACATACACAGACTAAAAGGGAAGGGATGGAAAAAGATATTTCATGCCAATAATAGGGAGAAAAAAGCAGGAGTGGCAGTACCTGTATCAGACAAAATGAACTTCAAAACAAAGAAAGTAACAGGGGACAAAGAAGGACATTACATAATGGTAAAGGGGTCAGTCCCACAAGGGGCTATAACCATTATAAATATCTATGCATCTGACATAGGAGCACCTACATATGGGAAACAAATGATAACAGAATTAAAAGAGGGAAATGGAATGCAATGCATTCATTCTAAGATACTTCAGCACTCCACTCACTCCAAAGGACAGATCAACCAGACAGAAAATAAGTAAGGAGACAGTCACTGAACAACACATTAGAATAGATGGAACTAACAGACATATACAGAACATTCCACCCAAAATCAACAAAATACACATTCTTCTCAAGTGTACATGGAACATTATCAAGAATAGATCATATACTAGGCAACAAAAAGAGCCTCAATAAATTCAAAAGATTGAAATTGTACCAACCAGCTTCTCAGATCACAAAGGTATGAAACTAGAAATCAATAACACAAAGAAAACAAAGAAACCCACAAACACCTCAAGGCTTGGCAACATGCTCATAAATAATCAAGGAATCAATGACCAAATAAAAACTGAGATCAAGCAATATATGGAGACAGACAACAACAATAATTAAACACCACAAAATCTGTGGAACGCAGTGAAGGCTGTGCTAAGAGAGAAGTATATTGCAATACAGGCCTACCTTAGGAAAGAAGGACAACCCCATATGAACAGTCTAAACTCACAATTTACGAAACTAGAAAAAGAAGAACAAATGAGGCCCAAAGTCAGTAGAAGGAGGGGCGTAATTAAGATTAGAGCATAAATAAATAAAGTTGAGAAGAATTAAAGAATAGAAAGAATCAATGAAAGCAGTAGCTGGTTATTTGAGAAAATAAACAAAATAGATAAACTCTTAGCAAGACTTATCAAGAAAAAAAGAGAGTCTACATACATAAACAGAATGAGAAATGAGAAAGGAAAAGTTACCATGGACATCACAGAAATACAAAGAATTATAAGAGAATACTATGAAAAAATTATATGCTAACAAACTGGATAACCTAGAGGAAATAGACAACTTTCTAGAAAAATACAACCTTCCAAGGCTGACCCAGGAAGAAACATAAAATCTGAACAGACTAATTACCAGCAACAAAATTGAATCAGTAATAAAAAACTACCCAAGAACAAAATCCTTGTACCAGATGGCTATACCACTGAATTTTATCAAACATTTAGTGAGGACATAATACACATTCTCCTTAAAGTTTTCCAAAAAATGGAAGAGGAGGGAATACTTCCAAATTCATTCTATGAGGCCACCATCACTCTAATATGAAAACCAGCCAAATGCACCACAAAAAAACAAAACTAAAGACCAATATCCCTGATGAACATATATGCAAAAGTACTCAACAAAATATTAGCAAACTAAATTCAAAAATACATAAAAATATGATACATCATGATCAAGTGGGATTTATTCCAGGGATGTAAGGATGGTACAATATTAAAAAATATATCAACATCATCAACCACATCAACAAAAAGGACAAAAAGTACAGGATCATCTCCATAGATGCTGAAAAAACATTCGACAAAATTCAACATCCATTCATGATAAAAACTCTCAACAAAATGGGTATAGAGGACAAGTACCTCAACATAATAAAGGCCATACATAACGAACCCACAGCCAACATCATATTTAATAGTGTAAAGCTGAAAGCTTTCCTTTAAGATCAGGAACAAGACAAGGATTCCCACTTCCCCACTTTTATTCAGCACAGTTCTGGAGGTCCTCACCATGGCAATCAGACAACACAAAAAAATAACATTCATCCAGATTGGTAAGGAAGAAGTTAAACTGCCACTGTTTGCAGATGACATGATATTGTACATAAAAAACTCTGAAGAATCCACTCCAAAACTACTAGATCTAATATCTGAATTCAGCAAAGTTGCAGGATACAAAATTAATACACAGAAAGATCTTCTGCATTCCTATACAGTAACGAAGAACTAGAAGAAAGAGAAATCAGGAAAACAATGCCATTCAGAATTACATCAAAAAGAATAAAATACTTAAGAATAAACCTAACAAAGGAGGTAAAAGACCTATACCCTGAAAACGACAAGACTCATGAAAGAAATTAAAGAAGATACCAATAATGGAAATCCTGAGAAGGAAGACTAAAGCTGGGGGGTTACATTCCCTGACTTCAAGCTCTACTACAAAGCCACAGTAATCAAGACAATTTGGTACTGGCAAAAGAACATACTCATAGACCAATGGAACAGAATAGAGAGCCCAGATATAAACCCAAGCATATATGGTCAATTAATATATGATAAAGGAGACAGGCACATACAATGGGGAAAAGACAGCTTCTTCAACAACTGTTTTTAGCAAAACTGGATGGCTACATGCAAGAGAATGAAACTGGTTTATTGTCTATCTCCATACACAAAGGTAAACTCAAAATGGATCAAAGACCTGAATATAAGTCATGAACTATAAAACTTTTAGAAGAAAACATAGGCAAAAATCTCTTGAATATAAACATGAGCAACTTTCTCCTGAACACATCTCCCCAGGCAAGGGAAACAAAAGCAAAAATGAACAAATGGGACTACATCAAGCTGAAAAGCTTATGTACAGCAAAGAACACCATCACAGAACAAAAATGGATCATACAGTATGGGAGAATATATTTTAAATGACATACCCGACAAGGGGTTATGATCCAAAATATATGAAGGACTCACATGCCTCAACACCCCAAATGAAAATAATCTGATTAAGAAATGGGTGGGGGATATGAACAGACAATTCTCCAAAGAAGAATTTCAGATGGCCAACAGGCACATGAAAAGATGCTCCACATCACTAATTTTCAGGGAAATACAATTAAAACCATAATGAGATATCTCCTCGCACCAATTAGGATGACCAACATTCAAAAGACTAAGAACAACAAATGATGGCAAGGATGCGGAGAAAGGGGAACCTTCCTACGCTGCTGGTGGGAATGTAAACTTGTTGAACCATTGTGGGAAGCAATATGGAGGTTCCTCAAAAAATTTAAAATAGAAATACCATTTGTCCCAGGAATTCCACTCCTAGAAATTTACCCACAGAAAACCAGTTCTCAGATTCAAAAAGACATATGAACTCTTATGTTTATTGCAGCACTATTTACAATAGCCAAGATATGGAAGCAACCTAAGTATTCATCAGAAAATGAATGGATAAAGAAATGGTACATATACAGAATGTAATAGTATTCAGCCATAAGAATTAAATAAATTCTACCATTTACAGCAACATGTATGGAACTAGAGGGTATTATGCTCAGTGAAATAAGTCAGGCAGAGAAAGACAAATACCAAATGATTTCCCTCCTTTGTGGAGTATAACAGCAAAGCAAAACTGAAGGAAGAAAACAGCAGCAGACTCACAAACTTCATGAAGGGGCTAATGGTTATCAAAGGGGAGGGGTGGGGGAGGTTGGGTGGGGAGGGAGAGAGAATGAGATTGAGGGGTATTATGATTAGTACACATGGTATGGGAGGATAATGTGGAAAACAGTGTAGCACAGAGGAGACAAGTAGTGACTGTGGCACCTTACTACACTGATCAATAGTGACTGCAATGGGGTATTGGGGGGGCCTTGATAATATGGGTGAATGTAGTTACCACACTGTTTTTCATGTGAAACTTTCATAAGTGTGTATATCAATGATACCTTAATAATAAAAAATAATAATGGTAATAATAAAAAAAGAGAAAGTGTGTGTGACCTCAGAGAGATGTGTGCACTGAAAGGTGTAGGGTCTGGGGTTTTACAGGCAGTTGAGGATTTTCAGGAAAGCGACAAGGGGCCAGGTGCAGACTATCACATGGTCCCAGAATGTTCATCTTTGATAAGACATCAACTTTCTTCTTTTAACTTAACATAAGAAATTTTCTGCTTTGATTCCTTTCTAGGATATCATCTTCTGTCTGGAAGTATATCAATCAAGACTGTGTGCTTTGCCTCCAAGGTGGGCTGAGCCACCGTGTTTGATTACAATTTTAGCTTTAAGGTAGAATTCTTCCTGAATAAGCTGGCCTTTGAGCAGGCTAAAGTAAATCTTACAATGGTATGTCCTAATGGACATTCTGAAAACATAGTCTATGCTGAGGTACTTTTCTTTATCTGGGGAATATTTAAACATTCCAGGCCAAGTGGCTCCTGGACTTCTGAGCTTTCTACTTTTAACTGGTTAACTCTTTCAAGTCCCTTCTAGTGGATTTTACTGGTATTATTTTCTTTCCACCCCACTCATATCTATATTCCTGCCTAACATTCCCCCTTCAAGGAATTGGGACCCAAATCATTGGTGTTTGCAGTGAAGACCTCTCTGTCATTTCCCCTTTGTATATCCATGGCTCCTTTATCGTATATTAATTGACCATATATGATTAGATTTATATCTGGACTCTCTATTCTGTTCCACTGGTCTATGGGTCTGTTCTTGTGCCAGTACCAAATTGTCTTGATTACTGTGGCTTTGTAGTAGAGCTTGAAGTCAGGGAGTGTAATTCCTCCCGCTTTATTCTTCCTTATCAGGATTGCTTTGGCTATTGGGATCTTTTGTGGTTCCTATGAATTTTAGAAATATTTACTCTAGTTAATTGAAGAATGCTGTAGGTATTTTGATAGGGATTGCATTGAATCTGTAGATTGCTTTAGGCAGGATGGCCATTTTGACAATATTAATTCTTCCTAGCCAAGAGCATGGGATGAATTTCCATTTGTTAGTGTCCTATTTAATTTCTCTTAGGAGTGTCTTGTACTTTTCAGGGTATATGTCTTTCACTTCCTTGGTTAGGTTTATTCCTAGGTATTTTATTCTTTTTGAAGCGAATGTGAATGTAATTGTTTTTCTGATTTCTGTTTCTGCTAGTTCATCGTTAGTGTATGGGAATGCAACAGATTTCTGTATATTATTTGGTATCCTGCAACTTTGCTGAATTCAGATATTAGATCTAGTAGTTTTGGACTGGATTCTTTAGGGTTTTTTATGTACAATATCATATCATCTGCAAACAGGGACAGTTTGACTTCTTCCTTGCCAATCTGGACATCTTTTATTTCTTTGTGTTGTCTAATTGCTGTGGCTAGGACCTCCAGAACTATGTTGAATAAAAGTGGGGAGAGTGGACATCCTTGTCTTGTTTCCGATCTTAAAGGAAAAGCTTTCAGCTTCTCACTGTTAAGTATAATATTGGCTGTGGATTTGTCATATATGGCCTTTATTATGTTGAGGTACTTGCCCTCTATACCAATTTTGTTGAGAGTTTTTATCATGAATAAATGTTGAATTTTGTTTAATGTTTTTTAAGCATCTATGGAGATGGTTTTTGTCCTTCTTTTTGTTGATGATATTGATGGTTTTCTAATGTTGTACCATCCTTGCATCCCTGGAATGAATCCCCCTTGATCATGATGGATGATCTCTTTGATGTATTTTTGAATTCAGTTTGCTAATATTTTGTTGAGTATTTTTGCATCTATGTTCATCAAGGATATTGGTCTGTAATTTTCCTTTTTTTGTGGTGTCTTTGCCTTGTTTTGGTATTAGAGTGATGTTGGCCTCATAGAATGAGTTTGGGAGTATCCTGTCCTCTTGTACTTTTTGGAAAACTTTAAGGAGGATGGGTATTAGATATTCACTGAATGTTTGATAAAATTCAGAAGTGAAGCCATCTGGTACAGGGGTTTTGTACTTAGGTAGTTTTTTGATTACCAATTCAATTTCTTTGCTGGTAATTGGTCTATTCAGATTTTCTGTTTCTTACTGGGTCAGCCTTGCAAGGTTGTATTTTTCATGAAAGTTGTCCATTTCTTCTAGGTTATCCAGTTTGTTACCATATAATTTTTCATAGTATTCTCTCATAATTCTTTGTCTTTCTGTGGTGTTTGTAGTGGTTTGTCCTTTCTCATTTCTGATTCTGTTTATGTGCGTAGACTCTCTTTTTTTCTTGATAAGTCTGGCTAGCGGTTTATTTTGTTTATTTTCTTGAAGAACCAGCTCCTGCTTTCATTGACTCTTTCTATTCTTTTATTCTTCTCAGTTTTATTTATTTCTGATTTAATTTCTGATTTATTTCTGATTTAATCTTTATTATCTCTACTGACCTTGGTCCTCATTTGTTCTTCCTTTTCTAGTTTCATTAATTGTGAGTTTAGACTGTTCATTTGGGATTGTTCTTCTTTCCTGAAGTAGGCCTGTATTGCAACATATTTCCCTCTTAGCACGGCCTCTTAGCATGGCTGCATCCCGCAGATTTTGTGGTGTTGAATTATTGTTGTCATTTGTCTCCACATATTGCTTGACCTCTGTTTTAATTTCGTCATTGATCCATTGATTATTTAGGAGCATGTTATTAAGCCTTCGTGTTTTTGTGGGCTTTTTCATTTTCTTTGTGTATTTATTTCTAGTTTCATACCTTTGTGATCTGAGAAGCTGGTTGGTACAATTTCAATCTTTTTGAATTTACTGCAGTTCTTTTTGTGGCATAGTATATGATCTATTCTTGAAAATGTTCCATGTGCGCTTTAGAAGAATGTATATCGTGTTGGTTTTGGATGGAGTGTTCTGTAGATGTCTGTTAGGTCCTTCCGTTCTAATATGTTGTTCAGTGCCTCTGTCTCTTTACTTATTTTCTGTCTGGTTGATCTGTCCTTTAGAGTGAGTGGTGTGTTGAAGTCTCCTAGAATGAATGCATTGCATTCTATTTGCCCTTTTAATTCTGTTAGTATTTGTTTCACATATGGAGGTGATCCTGTGTTGGGTGCATGGATATTTATAATAGTTATATCCTCTTGTTGGACTGAACCTTTTATCATTATGTAATGCCCTTCTTTGTCTCTTGTGACTTTCTTTGTTTTGAAGTCTATTTTGTTCGATACAAGTACTGCCACTCCTGCTTTTTTCTCACTATTAGTTGCAGAAATATCTTTTTCCATCCTTTTACTTTCATTCTGCGTATGTCTTTGGGTTTGAAGTGAGTCTCTTGTAGGCAGCATATAGATGGGTCTTGCTCTTTTATCCATTCAGTAACTCTATGTCTTTTGATTGGTGCATTCAGACCATTTACATTTAGGGTGATTATTGATAGGTATGTACTTATTGCCATAGCAGGCTTTAGGTTTGTGGTTACCAAAGGTTCAAGGGTAATTCCTTACTAACAGTCTAATTAAACTCACTTCATATGCTATTACACACACAACCTAAAAGCTCCTTTTTTTTCCTCCTCCATTCTTTGTATGTTATGAATCGTATTCGGTACTCTTTGTCCATCCCTTGGGTGACATCTATTTAGCCTTAGGAATACTTCCATCTATAGGAGTCCCTCCAAACTGCACTGTAGAGGTGGTTTGCAGGAGGTAAGTTCTCTCAGCTTTTGCTTATCTGAAAATTGTTTAATCCTTCCTTCAAATTTAAATGATAACCTTGCCGGGTGGAGTATTCTTGGTTCAAGGCCCTTCTGTTTCATTGCATTAAATACATCATGCCACTCCCTTCTGGCCTGTAAGGTGTCTATTGAGAAGTCTGATGATGGCCTTATGGGTTTTCCTTTGTATGTGATATTTTTTCTCTCTCTAGCTGCTTTTAAAAGTCTGTATTTATCCTTGACCTTTGCCATTTTAATTATTATATGTCTTGATATTGTCTTCCTTGGGTTCCTTGTGTTGGAAGATCTGTGCACCTCCATGGCTTGAAAGACTATCTCCTTCCCCAGATTGGGGAAGTTTTCAGCAATTACCTCCTCAATAAGACTCTCTATCCCATTTTCTCTTTCTTCTCCTTCTGGTAACACTATAACGTGAATATTGTTCCATTTGGATTGGTCACACAGTTCTCTCCATATTCTTTCATTCTTAGAGACTCTTTTTTCTCTTTGTGCCTCAGCTTCTTTGTATTCCTCTTCTCTAATTTCTATTCCATTTACCTTCTCTTCTACTACATCTAATCTGCTTTTAAATCCCTCCATTGTATGTTTCATTTCACATATAGAATTTCTTAGCAATTGAATCTCCATCTTAATTCGTTCCTGAGTTCTTGAGTATTTTTCTGTACCTCCATTAGCATGTTTATAATTTTTATTTTAAACTCTCTTTCAGGAAGATTGGTGAGTTCAGTTTCATTTGGCCCTTTTTCTGGGGTTTGTGAGATTTTGGTCTGAATAATGTTCTTTTGACGTTTCATATTTCTGTGTGGTACCCACTAGTGTGCAGAAACTCCAGTCTCTGAAGCTGCTCAGCCCCTAGAGTGAGGTTGGGGGTCATAGGGGAGCGGAGCTGGTGCCTGGTGGGAGGCAAGATATGTTTCCTGATTCCCGTCTGCAGTGCCTGTCTCCAGTGTCAGAGCCAGTGGGCCAAGCACACAGGTGTAAGCCTCTGTGCTTTCCGTCTCTAGCTGTTGTAGGCGGAGCTTCCCTCTGGCTGGCCTGATGCCAGCACAGTGACTGCCAGTTTGCAAACCAGTGCCGGCAGGCTAGGAGGAAGGTGCAGCAGGCTGCGTGTCATAGTGGGGGGCCTCGGAGCTGAGTAGGCAGCCAGGGGGATGGAGCCCCTGAAGCTCCTCAAAGTTCCCAACCATCTGGGCAGAGCGCGCCCAAACAACCTTGTCCAGGTCTCCCTGCTCCCGCCCAGCAAGCTCCATGACAACCCTGCCCCTTCAGCAGCCCTCTCGCTGCTGGGAAGCCTCTCAGACTCCCTGCCTTTCCTCTGACCCAGAGCTGCCGGATGTGGATCCCCCTCCTCCACAAATGGCCTGAATATCAGTCTCTCAAGCACTCAGTCCATCCGAGCTCCCCAACGTCCAGAGCACCACACACTGTAGGTTTCTGGTCACAAAGCAGATCTCCAGGGCTAGTTGTTCAGCTGTCCCAAGCTTCCAGCCCCTCCCCACTCCATTTCTCTTCCTCCCACGGGTGAGCTGGGTGGGGGAAGGTCTTGGGTCCCTCTGGATCAAGGCTTTTGTACGTTACCCTGTTCCATGAGGTCTGCTCTGTTCGTGAGGTCTGTATGCAGTCTGGTGCAGCCTTCTTTCTTGTTGCTGTCTGAAGGTCAGTTGTATTAATTAACTATATTTTTGTACTATTTGTGGTTTTGGGAGGACTACTCTGTCTCACCTCTCATGCTGCCATCTTGAATCTCCCAACAGCAGTCTTGAGCCTAGCATTTCTTTTCATAATTGCCCAAACTTAGAAGAAAACAAGGTGTCATGCAGTAGGTGAATGCTAAATAAACTGTGATCCATTCAGAGATAGAATATTATTCAGCACTAAAAAGAAAAGAAATGAGAGCAGCTATCAAACCAGGAAAAGACAAAGAGGAACCTTAATTGCATACTACCAAGTGGAAGAAGCCAGTCTGAAAGGACTGCAAGTTTTATGATTCCAAATATCTGACATTCTGTAAAAGGCAAAACAATGGGGACATTAAAAGATCAAGGATTAAGTGGGGTTGGTTGGAAGGGAGAGATGAATGGGTGGGGCACTGAGGAGTTTTCAGGCAGTGAAACTCCTCTGTATCATACTATAATGGTGGATGCATGTCCCTCTGCATTTGTCAAAACTCATAGAATGTGCAATGCTAAGACTGAATTAAACACTTAGGTAAACTATGGACTTTGTGTAATAATGATGCATCAGTGTAGGCTCACTGGTTGTAACAAAGGTACTACTCCGGTGGGGGATGTCAATAGTGGGGGACCTTGTGAGTGTGTGGGCACAGGGGGTATATGGGAACCCTCTGTGCCTTTTCCTCAGTTTTGCTATGAACCTAAAACTACTGTAAAAACAGAGTTTATTTAAAGAAAGTAAAGACTAAGTATGAGAGAGAAAGGGATACACACACAGAAAGAGAGAAAGAGAGAGAGAGAACACATTATTCTCTTAGTTCCTTTAGTATGCTGTGAAGATTGCTTTGCGTGTTTTCATTCTCTACTACTTCCAGCCTTTACAATCTGGAGAATATGTGAATAAGGCTAATAACCATGTAGCCACAACATCCTCATATTAATTACTCTGTAAAGGGTATGATACCAGTTCCAACATGTGTTTTGGGAATAGGGTTTCTCACACCAACAAGCAAATCTATACCAGCTGGCGTCCTACAATTTAACTCAATTCTAACACTATCTACTCAGAAATAGCATGGGTCAGATCCCACAGGTGAAGGGTTCAGTCTCATAAGACCGCCTCTTCCTCCCTTTAGATGCCGGTCTGAAGCCCAGGTAAGTCACCTGCCCTTCCGACCGACTGACTATACGTTGGAGGTCCCAAAGACACCACACCGATCCTTGGGTTGGATGAATTTGCTATAGCAGCTCCCAGAACTCAGAGAAACACTTTACTCACTAGATCACCATTTTATTACAAAGATATTAAAGGCTATTAATCAACAATCAGGTAAAGACATAAATAGGGTGAGGCCCTGGACTAAGGAGCTTCTATCCCTGTGGCATTTGGGCCCAGCATGGTGGCATGTGGAAGCATTCTGTATCACCACCTGGAAGCTCTGTTAACCCTCTCCTTTTTGGGCTTTCATAAAGGTTTTGTTACATAGGTAGGACTGATAAAATTGTTGGCCACTGGTGATTGATTCAACCTCCAACCTCTGCTTCCCTGCCTGGAAGTCAGGGGTTGGGACTGAAAGGTCCGTTCCCCTATCACATGGA
The DNA here is from genome assembly GCA_029783875.1 of Phataginus tricuspis. Lineage (NCBI taxonomy): Eukaryota > Metazoa > Chordata > Mammalia > Pholidota > Manidae > Phataginus > Phataginus tricuspis. The sequence continues at coordinate 3,627,135 of JAQQAC010017683.1, read as the reverse complement.
TTGGCTTTTCTGGCAACCAGCACCCATCCTTAGGTGAGGTCCCAAAGTCACCTTATTAACACAGTAAAAGTCACCTTTATTATTCTCATCACTTGGGAAACTCCAAGGGTTTTAAGAGCTCTGTGCCTTAAAAAGGAAGAAGACCAAATACCTATTTCTTATTATAAATCACAATATCACACTCAGGCAACAGGTGTTTGTTGAGCATCTAATATGTGCCATGGATGCCTGAAGGTTATGAGATGAAAAATAAGTTAAGAGCTTTTTACTGCCCCTTGCCCACAAGGACCCAACTATCTATTTGGGAAATGAAAAGTCACTGTGAAGCTGTTAGTGAACAAGATGATATTACACATTGTTACAGTCGACTGTGTTCTAAGGTGATAATTAATGAGGCAGTAATTATTTAGTGTAGTTATGACTTAGTGTGAAAGGTTTGGTATTGGATAAGTGGTTCATACGAGCTGGAAAACCCTGAGAAGACTCCATTCAGGGTGGAGCTTCAACCAGGACCCAATGCTGAGAAGGGCCCCATGCTTGGCCCCAGTGCTGTGCTGTCTTGAAATCTTATCTCAAAATTCTTAATAATTGTGCATTTATGAAAGGGTCTTAATGTTTGAATGTCTTCTCCTCCAACCCACACAAGGGAGGACAAAACAAGGCACAGAAAGATTACTTGAAATCAGCCAGTTTGGGGGAAAGGCAAGGGTGGGGTAAATGGCAGAATTTCAGAATCTCCTGCTTAGCCTTAGTTCATTTACACATCAGTAGGTGTGCGCCACTGCAGAGCCTCCTCATGGCGTGGGGCAGGCGGTGGAGAGAAAATGGCCATTCTTTCCTGCCCTCTGTTCCTGGCATGTAATTGGCCTGGTGTCTGCCGGTCACCATGGACCTGCCCCTGGCGTTCCTGCCGGAAGGGGAGGGAGAAGAACAGTGTGAGTGGTGGCCAGAGAAGAAGGATGGAGCTGGACCTGGCTAGCGAACTCCAGTGACCACAAGAAATAAAAGCCTTTCTCCCAACCTGCCATTTTCCCTTGACTTATTTTGGTTTTACCGGCTTTTTGGCAAACTTGCCCCTGGCCAGGAACACCTCTCTCCCTGGAGCTACAGCAGGATTCAAACCTGAGATCATTTTTTTCCCTTTCTGGTTCATTATTTTGGGGTTTTTATATCAATCCTTTAAATTCATGATTCATACTTTGAAATAACTTTTGAAATCTTTGAAGGAATCTTTAAAATCTTTGAAAGGAATCAAGCAGCCTACTTCTGTGGCAACTTTACTTCAGAGATTTGCAAATGCACTCAGTTCTGAGTTCACTACACCCTTAATGGCTTAGTAATTTTTTTTCCCTAGGCCAAAAGAAATACTTAATATTTCTGTTTGTGAAGTAGTAAGTTCCAAACACCTAAATAAGTATTTATGTCCTAACAAGTTAGTAGCTGATTATAAAATCATATGAACAAATTGGAAGAAAAAATATTTCGATTTCTTTTTAGCCACAATTTCTTACTAATCATATGTTGGTGTATCTATTGGGTACTAACAGCAGCTAGAACGTTGGAATTAGATGGGACTCACCACTTTTCTTCCACATGTATGACAGCAACCACCAAAAAATTCAGCTTTGCAAATATGTGACATCCTGGAAAGGAATGTAGCAGTCTAAGGGTAAAGCTGACTTACCTGGAGACAGCAGTTCTGAGGGGTCCTACAGACGCTGCTGTGTTTCCCTCAAAAATTAAAAACATTCAGGAGACTCTGTGAGTCCCCTGAGGCACCCAGCCCAGGACACTGTTTATACAAAGCAATTCCTCTTTGCTGGGGAGCAGGTGTAGGTAGATGGGTTTCCTGTACATGATGATATCAGATATGCAGAAAATCATGGACAGGAATAGAGCGAAGAAAAAAAGGGGGTGGGGAATGAAAACAGAATGAGAAAAAGAGCTCCAAAAGTGTATTTTTGTGTGCAGTGCCACAAAAATAAGCTTGCATTTTACTATGTGCTCAATATTAGAATATAATCACAACTGAGATAAATTTCATTATCTAGACTTTCCTATATCTTAAATAAGTGTAATCCCAAGAGAGAGAGCCACTGTTTTCTAATATAAATGCTTTCTTACTTTGAAAACTAGAATTGTAGTAGTGCTCACAGGTATAATAACTTCCAAGAATTAGGTGTTACTTAAACAACTGTTAGCAGTCAAGGTGTTCCTTTGTTTTTTTCCTTCTTGAATGTTGGTATGGGAAAACTGAAACTATATTCAACCACTCAAGTCTAGTTAAATTCAACAGAGGAGAGGAACAATCCTCTCTAATCCTTCTAATGAAAACAACACAAAAGCAATTGTTTGTTATCATTTGTAACCAGTAACATGTTATTAGTGGGTTGTCAGTTGATTTTATCTAGTAGTGGTTAGGTGGGTATTTTTTCTATTTAATTCCATGTTACTTCAAGAAAGATGGATGGATAACTTGGGTTTTGATGAGGGCAGAAAGATTTTTCATCTCATTTTACCGGTTCTTTTTTTTCCTGACCTTTGGATTTCCATGTGCTTATTAAAAAATATCTATGTTGCTACTGCCATCTGTTGGATGGAATGTGAGAGCGACTCAGTCACACGGGCCTTTTAAACATCTAAATACATGTCCCTTCCTTCTTTACCTTCACAGCTTGCTTCCTAAAGATAAAATTCTGCCTTTAATCTGTAGATATGAAGAAAGGCTGCTGGCTGCCAGACTCAGAACGTAATGTATTTCGGGAATGTCTTCTCTGGAAAGGGGTGAGGCACTTTCTCTTTAGTAGTTTAAATTCTTTCAACTGGAGAGTGGGAGGCTTACCTTCTCCACAAAGCAGAGAGCGAGGCAGGCCATGTGTGAGTGAGTGTAGGACCAAGCAGATTTTTGGCACATGAAAGTAGAACCTACAGTGGACTAAGAGGCTGAGAAATCAAACTTCTGTTGCTAAATTGTCGTGCATTTTTTTCAGCCAGTGGTTTTTACTCATTCTTCAGATGAGACGACTGGACTAGAGAGAACTCAGAAAACCTCAGAGCTCAAGATCCACGTGGTTCATCTCTAGGGAGTCATTCAAAGCATGGCAGTCCCACCACCAAAGAGGAATTAAAGGAGAAGTGCCCAAGTCCATCTCCTGACATGAAAGGAGACCCAATATACCAATCCATCAGAAACCCAGGCCCTTTTTTCTCCTTTTCAGTCCTTATTATCCTATTTTCTACATGTTCTCCTTGTCAGTTAGCCTTCCATCACCTCCCCTCTCCCCCCCACCACAGGTTTTCTCTGAGGTGCGGCTGTTTTCTGTCTCCCCACTGCTCCCACTTCCTGTTCAGCCTCTTTCTTATCCTCTCTTCTTCATCTGGTTCCCAGGTCCCATATTTCTTTGCCCATCCTCAGATTCTGCATTATAAAGTTCTAAGAACCCCTTCTCCGCGGGGGTGCTGGGCAGGTAGGCTGACACATCCCCACATCCCCAAGCGCCCACGCGCCAAGAGCCATCCACCCAGGCGTGATGCCTCTGTGGCATCCACAGCTGAATTAACTGATCGGAGTGCGTGGTGGGATTTGTTTTCCTTGAACTGGAGAACTTTGCAGGTAGAGGCTATCTTTTCCGTACCTTAATCCTTGCTAAAGAAAGAAAGATTTGGATCATTATTGAACTCAGTTCTGATTTACTGTCTTAAAATTTGATGTCCACAAAACCTGGAGTTTATTCACTTTCTCCTTCTTTCCCTCCACCATTCAATCAGTTATGCCACTGATTTATGCCAGAGAGGGGAAGGGTAGCATTTGGGAGGAATTCCTGTTTGGTTTCTTCTCCAAGTCTTGGCTGAGCCCTCCGTGAACACAGACAGCATGGGAACCTGGAATGGGGCTGTGCTTCTCCCAGGGTGAGTTCCCCGAGGTAGGGATCACAGGCGGTTCTCAGAACCTGCTCTGGGCTAGGCTGGCTCTTGGGGCCCTTGCTGCCGTCCATCTGTTCCCTGCCCTCTCTCCTTCCCTATAGGTGCTGAGATTTGTGATGAGGGGAGGGAAGGGTGGACTCAAATTTTCATGGGAATGAAAAATAGTCACTTCTTACAAAAGGTCCGGGGATCACCCTAGACGTGTCTCTTACCAGTTCTGCCAGAAGCGAGGGTTCAAAGACCTGCAGTCAGCTGGGAAGGAAGGGAGTGCCAGCAGAATGCCCAGCCTAAGACCTGCCCGGAGGGGGTCTGCTTAAGAAAGTTCCTGTTTGCCATGATGGAGAATAACAGCCAGTTCTGCCTTCAGTGCTGATGACTCATTTCCTTAGTAGAGATTTGGGAAGATTATAGTTGGAATTTGAAAAAGTCATTTCTATATCTGGCAACAAAGTGACTCTGAGTGATCAGCATGTACTGCAAGGGCTTTTGTCATCTTTGGTAATATCACCAATATCACTGTGATGAAAAAATGTAAAATGGAGCTGTCATATTAAAAAAAGAAATTATCTGAACAAAACTCCATGCTCTATAATGGAGATCTACCACCACCAATTTCCTTAGGTTAACTGTACAGGCCGTGTGTATGTGTATATGTATACATGTATAAATATGTATGCATATATTAAAATATATGCATATGTATGCATGTGCGTGTATATTCTTATAAATTCACTCAGCACTCATGCTTTAAAGGACATAATAAAGCAATGAGCAATGCCATATTCAGAACTGCCAAAGCTAGTGTGTGTCTCCAAACACTGTCTGGGTGGGAAGGCTGAGTGCTTTAAGAATGCCCCCGAATATCAACAATGTCCTTTCCAGCTTAGCTTGAGGAAAGGGGTGAACATTTGTTTAGCAGTTTGGCAGTATACAAGGTGAGCCTGCTGGGAGCAGAGTCCATCCACTCAAAGTCATTTCACCTCTGCTGGGCTGGAGGATCCCTGGCACTCATGGTTCCTAGACAGAGAATTCCTGGCCAGCATATATATGTTCACCAGGTCCTTACCCTGGATAAATAGCTCCATTTCCTAACTCGGCCCAAAGGGGCATGACTCTTGTTTCTAGTATCTTCTGTACTGGAGGAGACACTGTGGCGGATTGGCCCATGCAGGTAATCATCTCCCTTAGCTCTTGCATGGTGAATGAACATGGAGGCTGTCCTGCATGTTAGAGCTGAAGGCAGTGGTATAGGTTCCTGACTGCACTACCCACCAGTGCCATCCCAGTCTGTGAAGATGCGTGAATGCCGGGAGAGAGGGCATTGGCCTGTGGACACAGGCTAGACCTGATTCTCAGGCCCTGTGGGGTACAGATTTGCCACTCCACCCTTGGAGCTACACTGTTATAGGCCATCTTCGCAGGAGATGGGGGACAATCTGAAGCATTCAGGAACTCCAATGCCTTTTAAGCATTCTTTCGGGTGGATATAATATAATAATATAGTACAGTATAAGCAAAGGGAGGTAGGATTTTAAGGAATTAAATGTACTTTGACCTAAAGTCTATAGGGTCCTTATTTATTTATATATTTATTGATGTATAATTGACATATAACATTAGTTTCAGTTACAACATAATGATTCAATATTTGTATATGTTGCAAAATGATCAAAAAAATAAGTCTAGTTAACATCTGTGACAAATATAGTTACAAAATGTTTTTCTTGTGATAAGAGCTTTTAAGATTTGTTTTCTTTCTCTTTTAAATTAAGGTTTCACATGAAAAGCATTGTGGTTGACTACATTCACCATATTATCAAGTCCCCCCTACACGCTATTGTCATTACTGTCCATCAGCGTAGTAAGATGCCACAGAGTCACTGCTTGCCTTCTCTGTGCTACCCTGTCTTCCCCATGATCCCCCACATACCATGTGTGTCAATCATAATACTCTTCAAACCCCTTCTCCCTCTGTCCCACAAGCCCTTCCCCACCCTCCCCTTTGGTAACATCTAGTCCCTTCTTGGAGTCTGTCAGTCTGTTGCTGTTTTGTTCCTTCAGTTTTGCTTCATTGTTAAAACTCCACAAATGAGGGAAGTCATTTGATACTTGTCTTTCTCCACCTGGATTATTTCTCTGAGCATAATACCCTCTAGCTCCATGTATGTTGTTGCAAGTAGTAGAGTTTGTGTTTTTGTCATGACTGAATGGTATTTCATTGTGTATATGTACCACATCTTCTTTATCCATTGATCTACTGATAGACACTTAGGTTGATTACATATCTTGGCTCTTGTAAATAGTGCTGCAATAAACATAGGGGTGCATATGTCTTTTTGAATCTGAGAAGTTGTATTCTTTGGGTAAATTTCTAGGAGTGGAATTCCTGGGTCAAATGGTATTTCTATTTTTAGATTTTGAGAAACCTCCATATTGCTTTCCACAATAATTGAACTAATTTACATTCCCACCAGCAGTGTAGGAGGTTTCCCCTTTTTGCATCCTTGCTAGCATTTGTTGATCCTTGTCTTTTCACTGTTGGACATCCTAACTGATGTGAGGTGATATCTCATTGTGGTTTTAATTTGCATTTCTTTGGTAATTAGTGATGTGGAGCATTTTTTTTCATGTGCCTGTTGGCCACCTGAATTTCTTCTTTGCAGAAGTATCTGTTCATATCCTCTGCCCATTTTTTAATCAGGTTATTTGCCTTTTGGGTGTTGAGGTGTGTGAGTTCTTTATATATTTCGGATGTTAACCCTTTGTCAGATATGTCATTTATGAATATATTCTCCCATACTGTACGATGCCTCTTTTTTCTACTGATGGTGTCCTTTGATGAACAGAAGCTTTTTAGTTTGATGTAGTCCAATTTGTTCATTATTGCTTTTGTTTCCCTTGTCTAACGAGATGTGTGCATGAACTCTTCTAAAAACTTTTCTAAGAGTTTTATGGTTTCATGACTTACATTCAGGTCTTTGATCCATTTTGAGTTTACTTTTGTGTATGGAGTTAGACAATAATCCAGTTTCATTCACTTACACGTAGCTGTTCAGTTTTGCCAACACCATTTGTTGAAGAGGCTGTCATTTCCCCATTGTATGTCCATGGCTCCTTTATCATATGTTAATTGACCATATATGTTTGGGTTTATATCTGGGCTCTCTAGTCTGTTCCATTGATCTACGGGTCTGTTCTTGTGCCAGTACAAAATTGTCTTGATTACTGTGGCTTTGTCAGGGAGCATAATCCCCCCAGATTTATTCTTCCTTCTCAGATTTCTTTGGCTATTTTGGGTCTTTTGTGGTTCTACATGAATTTTAGAACTATTTGTTCTAGCTCGTTGAAGGATGCTGTAGGTATTTTGACAGGGATTGCATTAAATCTGTAGATTGCTTTAGGCAGGATGGCCATTGGACAATATTAATTCTTCCTATCCATGACAGTGGGATGTATTTCCATTTATTGGTATCTTCTTTAAATTTCTTCGTGAGTGTCTTGTAGTTTTTAGGGTATAGGTCTTTCACTTCCTTGGTTAGGTTTATTCCTAGTTATTTTATTCTTTTTTATGCAATTGTGAATGGAATTGTTTTCCTGATTTCTCTTTCAGCTAGTTCATTGTTAGTATTTAGGAATGTGGTAGATTTCTGTGTATTGATTTTGTATCCTGTGACCTTGCTGAATTCAGTTATTAGTTCTAGTGGGTTTGGGGTGGATTCTTTAGGGTTTTTTATGTACAATATCATGTCATCTACAGACAGTGACAATTTAACTTCTTCCTTACCAATCTGGATGCCTTTTATTTCTTTGTGATTTCTGATTGTCATGGCTAGGACCTCCAGTACTATGTTGAATAAAAGTGCGGAGAGTGGACATTCTTATCTTGTTCCTGATCTTAAAGGAAAAGCTTTCAGCTTCTCGCTGTTAAGTATAACATTGGCTGTGGGTTTGTCATATATGGCCTTTATTATGTTGAGGTCCTTGCCCTCTATACCAATTTTGTTGACAATTTTTATTATGAATGGATATTGAATTTAGTCAAATGCTTTTTGAGCATCTATGGAGATGATCATGTGGTTTTTGTCCTTTTTGTGGATGTTGTGTATGATGTTGATGGATTTTCAAATATTGTACCATCCTTGCATCCCTGGAATAAATTCTACTGGATCATGATGGATGATGTTTTAATGTATTTTGAATTTGGCTTGCTAATATTTTGTTGAGTATTTTTACATCTATTTTTATCAGGGATATTGGTATGTAATTTTCTTTTTTTTTTGTGGTGTCTTTCCGTGGTTTTGGTATTAGAGTGATGGTGGCCTCATAGAATGAGTTTGGAAGCAGTCCCTCCTTTTCTACTTTTTGGAAAACTTTAAGGAGATGGGTATTAGGTCTTCATTAAATGTTTGATAAAATTCAGTGGTGAAACCCTCTGGTCCAGGAATTTTGTTCTTAGATAGTTTTTTATTACCAATTCAATTTCTTTGCTGATAATTGGTCTATTCAGATTTTGTGTTTCTTCCTGGGTCAGCCTTGGAAGATTGTATTTTTCTAGAAAGTTGTCCATTTCTTCTAGATTATCCAATTTGTTAGCATATAATTTTTCATAGTATTCTTTCATAATTCTTTGTATTTCTGTGGTGTCTGTAGTGATGTTTCCTTTCTCATTTCTGATTCTATTTACGTGTGTGGATTCTTTTTTTCTTGATAAGTCTTGCTAGGGGTTTATCTATTTTGTTTATTTTTTGAAGAAGCAGCTCCTGCTTTCATTGATTCTTTCTATTGTTTTATTCTTCTCAATTTTATTTATTTCTGCTTTTATCTTTATTATGTCCCTCTTTCTACTGACTTTGGGGGCCTCATTTTTTTTCTTTTTCTAGTTTCATTAACTGTGAGTTTAGACTGTTCATTTGGGACTGCTGTTTCCTGAAGTTAGCCTGTATTGCAATATACTTTTCTCTTAGCATGGTCTTTGCTGTGTCCCAGAGAATTTGTAGTGTTGAGTTATTGTTTTCATTTCTCTCCATATATTGCTTGATCCCTGTTTTTATTTTGGCATTGATTGATTGATTATTTAGGAGCATGTTGTTAAGCCTCCATGTGTTTGTTGGATTTTTCATTTTCTTTGCATAATTTATTTCTAGTTTCATACCTTTGTGGTCTGAGAAGCTGGTTCGTACAATTACAGTTCTTCTGAATTTGCTGAGGCTCTTTTTGTGGCCTGGTATGTGATCTCTTCTTGAAAATGTTCCATATGCACTTGAGAAGAATGTGTATCCTGCTGCTTTTGGGTGGAGTGTTCTGTATATGTCTGTTAGCTCCATCTGTTCTATGTGTTGTTCAGTGCCTTTGTCTCCTTACTTATTTTCTGTCTGGTTGATCTGTCCTTTGGAGTGAGTGATGTGTTAAAGTCTCCTAAAGTGAAAGAATGGCATTGTATTTCCCCCTTTATTTCTGTCTTCATTTGTTGTATACATTTGGGTGCTCCTATGTTGGGTGCATAGATATTTATAATGGTTATATCCTCTTAGTGGACTGACCCCTTTATTATTATGTAATGTCCTTCTTTGTCTGTTGTTACTTTCTTTGTTTTGAAGTCTATTTTGTCTGATACAAGTACTGCAACACCTGCTTTTTTCTTCCTATTTGTTGCATGACATATCTTTTCCCAACCCTTCACTTTTAGTCTGTGTATGTCTTTGTGTTTGAAGTGAGTCTCTTGTAGGCAACATATAGATGGGTCTTGTTTTTTCATCCATTCAGTAACTCTCTATGTCTTTTGATTGGTGCATTCATACCATTTATATTTAGGTTGATTATTGACAGATATGTACTTATTGCCATTGCTGGCTTTAGATTTGTGGTTAGCAAAGATTCAAGGTTAGCTTTACTTTCTAACAGTCTTTACTATCTAACAGTCTAACTTAACTCACTTAGTATGCTGTTACAAACACAATCTAAAGGTTCTTTTTTCCCCCTCCTTTTTCTTCCTCCTCCATTCTTTATATATTAGGTATCATATTCTTTACTCTTTGTGTATTCTTTGACTGATTTTGGGAGTAGTTGATTTAATTTTGCATTTTCTTAGGAATTAATTTGTCTACTTCCTTTATTGTGGTTTTTTTCCCTCTGGTAACAGCTATTTAGCCTTAGAAGCCCTTCCATCTGTAGCAGTCCCTCAAATATTCACTGTAGAGATTGTTTGTGGGAGGTAAATTCTCTCAACTTCTGCTTATCTGGAATTTTTTAAATCCTTTCTTCAAATTTAAATGATAATATTTCCAAGTAGAGTATTCTTGGTTTGAGGCCCTTCTACTTCATTGCATTAAATATATCATGCCACTCCCTTCTGGCCTGTACGGTTTCTGTTGAGAAGTCTGATAATAGCATGATAGGTTTTCCTTTGTATGTGATCTTTTTTCTCTCTCTGGCTGCTTTTAATAATCTGTCCTTTTCCTTGAGCTTCACCATTTTAATTATTATATGTCTGGGTGTTGTCTTTCTTGGGTTCCTTGTGTTGGGAGATCTGTGCATCTCCATGGCCTGAGGTCACTATCTCCTTCCCCAGATTGTGGATGTTTTCAGCAACTAAAGACACTTCCTATCTCTTTTTCTCTCTTCTTCTTCTGGTACTCCTATAATGCGAATATTGTTCCATTTGGATTGGTCACACAGTTCTCTTAATATTCTTTCATTCCTAGAAATACCTTTTTCTCTCTGTGCCTCAGCTTCTTTGTATTCCTGTCCTCTAATTTCTTTTTCATTTTCTTCTCCTCTACTTCATCGAATCTGCTTTTAAATCCCTCCATTGTATGTTTCAAAGCTTCTATCCCTTTCTTGAAGTCCTCCCTGAGGTCTTGACTATTTTTCTGTATCTCCGTAAGAATGTTTATGATTTTTATTTTGAATTCTTTTTCAGGAAGATTGATGAGTTCAGTTTCACTTTACCATCTTTCTGGTATTTGTAGGATTTTGGTTTGTACCAGGTTATTTTGACGTTTCACATTTGTAAAAATAACTTGGTTTAGGCAGTGCCATTTAGTGTCCAGAAGCTCTAATCTCTGGAGCTGCTCAGCCCCTGGAGCAATGGCAGGGGCCACAGACAATTGGCATTGGTGCCTGCCAGGGAGGAAAGAGCTCTCTCCTGCTGCATGGCTGCAGCACCTGCCTCCACTGCCAGGGCCAGTGAGCCAAGTGCACAGGGAGGAGCCTCTATGCTATGCATTTGAAGCTGCTGTATGTTGGGGCCGCCCTTTGGCTGGCCTGGGGCAATGGTTGGGGTAGCTGGTTTGCGAATTGGTGCTGGCTGGGAGGGAGGAGCAGCAAGCTGTGTATCATGGTTGGGGGCCTAGGACCTGCATTGCCAGCCAGGTGGATGGAGTGCCTGAAGCTCCTGAAAGTTCCCAACCTGCTGGATTGAGTGTGCTGGGACCATTTTGTTCATCTGTCCTCTTTCTCCTGAGCAGTAAGCTCTGTGTAATCCCTGCCTCTTTAGCAGCCCTCTTGCTGTTGGGAAGTCTCTTCGAGTACTCGCCTTTCTTTTGTCCCAGAGCAGCTGGTTCTAGGTACCTGTTCTCCACAAGCAGCCATAATCTCAGTCTCTCCAATTATTCCACCTGTTTGAGCTTTCCAACCCCACTAATCTCCAGAGCATCATGTAATGTAGGTTTGTTCTCCCAGAGCAGATCTCCAGGGCTCAGTGTTCAGTAGCACTAGGCCTTCATCCCCTCCTTGTTCCATTTCTCTTCTTCCCACCAGTCAGCTGGGGTGGGGGAAGGGCTTGGACCTTGCTGTATCATGGCTTTGGTACTTTACCCTTTTCTGTGAGGTCTGCTGTTTCCCCCAGGTGTAGGCATTCTGCTGCAGCCTTTTTTCCTGTTGCTCTCTCAGAATTAGTTATATTTGCTATATTCTCAAATTATACATGGTTTTGGAAAGAGGTTTCGGTCTCACCTCTCACACTGCCATCTTAAAGCCAATCTTAAGACCTATTTTCTTAACAACTTTCAAATATACAATATAGTATCTTTAGCTATAGCCCCCATGCTGTAAATTACATCCCCAGGACTTACTTATTTTATAACTAGAAATTTGTACCTTTTGATCCCCTTCATCCATTTTGCCCAACCTCCACCCACTGCTTTTGGCAACCACCAATCTGTTCTCTCTTTATCTGACCTTTTTCTTATATTGAAGATGTAAGTGAGATCATACAGTATTTATCTTTCTATGCCTGATTCATTTTACTTAGCATAATGCTCTCAATGTCCATCTGTATTGTCAGAAATGGCAAAATTTCATGCTTTTTATGACTGAATTATATTCTCTATATATCACATTTTCTTTACCTACTCATCCATCAGTGGACACATAGGTTGTTTCCATGTCTTTGCCATTGTAAATATTGCTTCAGTGGACATGGGAATGCATATATCTTTGAATTAGTGTTTTCATTACCCAGAAATAGAATTGCTTGGTCACATATTAGCTCTGTTTTCAGTTTTTGAGGAATCTCCATACTGTTTTTCATAATGACTGCTCCAATTTACACTTGCATCAACAGTGTAGGAGGGTTCGCTTTTGCCCGTATCCTCACCAGCACTTGTTATTTCTTGTCTTTTGATAAGAGCCATCTGACAGGTGTGAGGTGATGTCTCATTGTGGTTTTGATTTACATTTTCCTGATGATCAGTGATGTTGAGTATCTTTTCACATGTCTGTTGGCCATCTGTGTGTCTTTTTAGGAAAAATTTTTTTCCTAAATTTTTAGATCATCTGGCTATGTTTTAATTAGATTGGTCTTTTTGCTGTTGAGTTGTATGAGTTCTTTATATATTTTGAATATTAAACCCTTATCAGATATATGATTTTCAAAAATTTTCACCCATTCAGTTGGCTGCCTTTTCATTTTGTTCATGGTTTCCTTTGCTGTGGAGACGCTTTTTAGTTTAATATAGTCCCACTTGTTCTTTTAGGCTTTTTTTGCCTTTGTTTTTGGTATCAAATCCAAAAACTCATTGCCAAGACTGATGTCAAGTAGTAGCTTACAACCTCGGTTTTCTTCTAGGAGTTTCATGGTTTCAGGTCTTACATTCAAGTCTTTAATTATTTTGAGTTATTTTTGTGTATAGTTTAAGATAGTGCTCTGGTTTCATTCTTTTCCACATGCCTATCCAGTTTTCTCAACACCATTTATTGAAGAGACTCTCTTTTCCCTACTGTATATTCTTGGATTTTTTGTCATAAACTAATTGACAGTATATGTGTGAGTTTATTTCTGGACTTTCTTCTGTTTATAGAATCCTCTTTTTAGATTATATCTCATTATAGAGTTTTTCAAAAAACAGCAATTAATTAGTTAATTAAAACTGCCTACAAGTTGAATTTGAGTTTATTTTAAGTCCATATTTTCCTAGTTTGACAGGGCCTGATGACCACTAGTAAGAACTTAGAGTTACCTCACTAGCAGGTCATCACTGACAAGACAGAATCTGAGACATGAATGATAGTCAATGCATGAATGGTGATAGCTGCCACTCATGGAGCCCTTCTGTGGCTATGCTGAGGACATAATGTGGCTTATCACATTTATTCCCCAAGGCAACTCATGGGACCGGTATTCCCATCCCTACTTACAGAAAGGAAACTGAGACTCAAAAGAGTCTCACATAGAAGAACCAGTCTTGGATTCAGAAATGCTTATCCCAAAGCTTTGTCTTATAATGGGAAACCTTGCTTCTTCTTCTTCCCAGGGCTCTAGCAAGCCCCTTAGAGGTAGTGGATTTCCCTCTAGGGTGGATGAGGTCTCCTCCATTATGATACCAAATCAGTGAGGGACTCCAAATTTATTTGGTAGATGTAGTAGTAGCTATAAACATAGTCCCTGCCCTCATGAAACTTATAGACTTGATAGTTTAATGGTAGAGAGACAGCATCAATGTAAAATAGTAACTATTTATTGGTCACTTACTGTTAATCCAAAAACCAGCATTGCTCTATTATGCCATCATTGCTAGTCTCTTTTATTAGCATCTGCAAATCAAATATATTTCCCTGAATCCTGAGAGATAAAAACTTAAACAGGTAGATACTTCCTTTCTTAATTTTTCTATCCCCTACCCATCCATCCTCCATTCATCCATCCAGCTATCCTCCCAGCCCAAGAAATATTTGTTGATTTTGACTTAGTGTCTGGTACATTTCCTAAAGATTGAAGGCTGTACAAAGATATAAAAAGCAGTCATAGCTTCTTTCCCCAAGGTGCTCAGAGTCTATTAGGGTGAACCCTCTACACAGAGAATTATAACTGTAGGGAGAATGAGAAAGAGTAGAGTTTGTAAGAGAATGAGCTCTCCCTGGTAGTCACAGAAGTCTTGATGAATGCACAGGACTTTGGTGGAGAGGATATTCCAGATGAACAAAGGGGTAAGCATGGGAGACTTGGACTTGTGGGACTTGAGAACGTTAGTGGAGTGGGAGAGCTGGAGCAAGGTTCAAGAGGCAGGCTGGGGTGTGGTCACAGATGGCTTGAGCAGGGTAGGTAGCTTAGGCTGAATTCAGTAGGAATGGGGTCCATGAAGCTTTTAGAGCAGGGAAAATCCATGACATGGGTTTAATAGGAAAAGCATGCTTTTTAGACTCAAGCAGATCCTTGCTGGATTCCAGGCTGTCTTTCAGTGGTGGCCACTGGTAAGTTGCTCCTGAGCCTTAGTCCTCACATGGGTGACCTGAAGGAAATGATGACTGCCTGTGGTCTTTGGAGGACTCAGTGCAATCAGGTGTGCAGTGTCCACTGGGGAGCCTGTCCTGTAGGGGCACTCCATTGAAGGCATCTTATGGGGTTAGGAGAGTGCTGTTTTGGGAAGTCTCACTGTAGAGCTGGGTGGTGGAGCAGAGGCCTGAAGGGAGTGGCAGTAGAAATGGAATAAAAACAGGGCTAGATTTGAGACAAGGAAGAATGGACGGACCCGGAAGCTTGATGGGAGGTGTGATTGTAGCGTAAAGAGGCTGAGGAGACATCTGTGGCCAAAAGGGATTCTGGGGCTGCCTTGCCAGCAGCACCCAGCCCAGGAATGTAGTTATAATGGGGCTGTGAGCATAGAACTGTCCTTCCGTGAAGCCAGACTTTCTCATTCAAGCCACAGCAAATTCTAGGAGTCCCTATTTTCACATAAATTTCTGATGTTTGACACCAGATTTATAGCTTGAGGTGACAAAGGATTTTAGGTTTTTCTGGGGGCTCAAGCCACGCAGAACTGCTTGGCTTCCTCCCATGCAGCCAGGCTGGCCAAGAAAACTATCCTTTGTTTTGCTTTGAATAGAAAGTATGCTACTGTGTGGCCCTTGACGTTTACTTTACCGCAAGAGCAGAGCTTCATCTTGGCGCTCAGTGGTGGTGGGGCTGGAGTTGGAAAGATGGTTCTCAGCAGACATATTTTCCACATTTGGACTTTAGTCCTCAGCTTCAAACTCTTTTATCCCTGATGGCATTGTTTACACCAAGCTTGAAAAACAGAATTAGGGAACAAAATTAACTCATGATTACTGAACTGTGATGAGATGAATGCTTGTAAGCACTTCCCCTATGAGAACCAAGCGGGTATCTACCATGTGAAAAGTGTTTCACAAAGGAAGACAACTAAAAGTTGAAACTAGTTTAATGGATCTGATAGAGGAAGAATTGTTTTAATTATCAGTGCATTGTCTTAATTAAATTGTGTGATGTTTTTTGGACATCACACTTCTAACACTTCTGTGGACATCAGGTAAGAGCTTCTACTCTGGGGGTCTCACAGGGAGCCTTTGGGTGTCCCTGTGAAGAGAAGATCATGATAAAAAACTCAGAAATTTATGCTTAAAATTTTTAAATTAAAATATGGTTTATATACAATATTATATTGGTTTCAGGTGTATAACATAGTGACTTGGCAAGTATATACATTACTAAATGCTCACCATAAGAAGTGCAGTTACCGTCTGTCAATATACAAAGACATTACAATGTTATTGACTATATTCCCTATTTTGTACTCATAATTAGAGGTTTGGACGTGTTTATCCCCATCCCCCCCACTCCCCTTCCCTATGGCAACTACCAGTCGTTCTCTATATTTATGAGTCTATTTTTGTTTCGTTTGCTTGTTTTCTTTTTTCAGATTCCAAGTGAAATCGTATAGTATTCATCTCTGACTTACTTCACTGAGCATAATGCCCTCAAGGTCCATCCGTGTGGTCACAAATGGCAGGACATGCTTTTTTATGGATGAGCGGTGTTGTGTATATATACACCACATCTTCTTTAACCATTCATTTTCTGATGGCTGCTTGGCTGCTTCCATGTCATGGCTGTTGTAAATAATGCTGTGATAAACACAGGGCCGAGTATATCTTTGAATTGGTGACTTTGTTTTCTTCAGGTGAATTCTCAGAAGTGGGATTACTGGGTCATATGGATTTCTCTTTTTGTTTCTGAGGAAGCTCTCTACTGTTTTCCACAGTGGCTATATCAATTTACGTTCCCACCAACACGAGGGGTTCCTTATCTCCACATCCTCACCAAGACTTGCTATTTTTTGTCTTTTTGATAACAGTAGCCATTCTGACGGGTGAGAGGTGATATCTCATTGTGGATTTGATCTGCATTTCCCTGATGATTAATAATGTTAAACATCTTTTCATGTGCTGTTGACCATCTGGATGTCTTTTTTTTGAGAACTGTTTATTCAGGTCCTCTGCCTATTTTTAAATCAGATTATTTGTCAAATTCATGCTTCTTCAACACAAACCCACTTTGCGGCACTTCTAGACCCCACGGAAATGCTTGTGTATTTTATCCAGCAGATGTCACTGTTTACACATAAAATGAAACAGCCTGTAAAGACTTTTTTTCGTTTTCTTAATTCTGAAACAAGACAATCTTATCCACATTGTTTTGTTTCACAAAGCCTTATCACGTGGCCATTTTTGTTCTGGAAAAGAAAATTATTTATTCATTTAGAGAAAAACTGTGGAGGGACTGGCTTACAAGATAAGATGCACACATATTCCCTACTTTAAGTTATATTGAGAAACTCCATTGAAAAATATTGTAGTACACTTACTCTTTGCCTAAAATCAGCTTATGTGACAGGGACACCACAAAACAACTGAAGAGCAGGTCCTCAAAGATTTTAAAACCTATTTTGGAGATATAAGACTTAAATAATAAGACACCTTAAGATCTCAGAAGTTAGGCACTAAAACTTAAAGTGAGGGCCATAGTGTTTCAGGAAGAGGTAGATCAGCTGGGCCAGAGCAGGTGGAAGGCTTTAGAGGAGGAAGCCCCGAGACAGAGAGAGGGAATTCATTTGGGTGGCAATGGAAAGCTACTGTGGGTTTGGTTTTTAGTTTTTAGTTGTTTTTTTTTGCTGAGAAAGTAAAAGTGAAAGAATTACTTTCAGAGAATCCCTTTGATGGAGTTGTGAAAAATGAAATGGAGTGGGTGGTATTATCATGGAATCATGGAGCGTGACCACAAGTAAAACTAAGACCCCAAGGGCCTAAGGGCAGGGGCAGGCCACCATCAACGTTTGACAGGTGCAGTCGCTGTGGCCTCTTATCAGTCCGAAATCAAGACGAGAGGAAGATTTGAGATCAGAGCTGTTCCCAGAAGCTCTCAGATATATGGCCACTGCAAATACATGGAGAAGACACTGACTTTCATCCTTTTGTTGGATGACTGATGAGTGATGGTGTTGCCATTGATAGACATGGAAAACCTGGGGATGGCAGTGGTTTGGACGGAAACATGTCAGGCACAGTGAGATCCACATTGCTGAAACTGACGTGGGCTAGGCTGGCAGAGGTCTGGAGGCATGAAGGGCACAAAGACAGAAATTGGACAAGAATCAGGCAGGGTGTGAGACTGTATTTAGGAACCACTGACCTTGGAATGGAAGTAGTAGGGACAGAGAGAGAGAGAATGCCCACAGTTAAGACGTATTATCAGAAAAGAGAAAGTCAGGCTGTGAAGCAGAAGGAAAGGAAAACCAGGAGGGAGGGAAATGTTTCTTGAAGGAAGTTCATACTAATACTGGTGAGGACCTCAGGGAGGTCCAAGAACTGACCCCACTATTGAGTTTGATGAGAAGATCCTGGTCTTTCTCACTCGTGACTTACTCAAACTGGGTGTAATCGGCCTCTCAAGAGGCCATTGTGTGAATGCCCAAGAGTGTTTAAATATTGCAAAGGGTCTGTACTGGCAAAGTTAGGGATCCTTCCACTCTGAGTTCTTTTAAGTATTCTCAAAGTGCTCTGAGGCTAAGGACATCATGATTTTACCAGGGAGTCTGGTTAAAATGTTGCTTGCTGTTGGGCCTGAGCCTGAGGGTATTTCCATTTCAGTGGATGACAGCTTGGCATTTACCCTGGGTTCGGTGTTGTTTCTGCTGCTTGCCAGCTGACTGTAGTAGGCCCTGACACAACGGGGAGCCCATGGTAAAATGGTGCCAAGAGCCAAAACTACGTCAGAGGGAAAGCACACCTGCTGAACTTGTCCAGTGGGGAGAGAGAGAAACCTGGATAGAAGCTGTTGGTCACCAGACCCTAAGTTAATGTTGATGGCAAAGACCAAACGAGATGCTCTTCATGGAAATACCTCACACACTGCTGCGCACTCTTGAATAAGGCATGATAATCTAGCAGCACTAAATGAAAGCTCCAAAAATATTGCAGGTGTGAATTAGGACCTTCTAATAAGTATATGAAGTCCATGACAGCATCTGTGACATGGAATATATGTTGTGGGAAAAATTACAGACTGAATCAGGCAGGATTTACTTGCGAGGCTCTCCCGGCCTTTTGACTGTGATGATGATAACGGAGGTGGGATGATTGCTTCCTGACCTGACGGCCCACAGGCCCTACATGCCAAGTGCTGCTCTGCGTTGGGTTGCATAGATGCATGACATGCCACCCGTCTGGTACATGGAGCCTCATCCATAAGGCTCATCACACCTCTCAGAACCCTGAGTCACACATCCAGCTGCTTCTGGTCCAAGGATTTCTTTAACACCCTTGTCACACCCCAAATGTTGTTTGCATGGAGCTTGCCTTATGAAAGAGGTTGGGCATGCCAGTTCTCTTGGAGTCCAGAACTGGAGGACCTAGGGACATGTGATGTAGGGAAACACATTCAGGAAAGTGTCATCCATCCTACCTGGCTCTAGTCTTTGCTACTATTGATATAAGGAGGTAAACTTTATTGATTACTTACATGTCAGGCAGTGTGCTATGTGCACTACATACATTAATCCTTACAATAGAGCTGGGAGCTAGTCATTATTATCCACCCATTATACAGGAGAGAACTGAAGCTAAGAGAGGGCAAGCCATTTCCCTAATGCAGCACACTGGTAAGTGAGAGAGCCAGAACTTGAAGACAGATGGTCTGTCTTAGAAGACCTTATATGGAAGCCCTCCTCTACACTAACATACAGGGACAGTTCATATTCCTGACACAGCTTTGGGGCATTATCCAGGTTAGCTGATTTCCACCAGGGCTTTAGAGTCCTCTCCTCTGTCCCCTGCCCCGACCTACCCACCTGCCCACACTAAGTTGATTGAAGAAAGGCATCCATTTTTCTTGCACTGCCGAATGGAAGGCACATGGCAGGTACCTGACAGATACTTGTTGAATGATTGCATGTCTGCGTATTTTCTGTGGGCCACCAAAGAGTATTCATCCAGTTGGAAGCTCACAAGTGAGGCTTGGATGACTCTCAATGTGCAGATAAAACCCCTGAGACACAGAGGATACCACTTTGGAGGCTTATTACTCTCCACTGAGTTGTGGTAGCCAAGTTTCATTTTATCAAATTACATGTATAATAAGGAATATTTAGGAAGGAAGATAACTGGAAATGCCATTCCTTCTCCTGGTGTGGTGTGTTCTTAAGCACAGAGGTTCCCTCCAACCCCTTATTCTTGCTGGGTTTATATCATGAGAATTCATGCCCAGAAGCCTTCAGCCTGCATCTCTCTGCCCATCCCTGGGTCTCCCCAGGACTACCTGGAACCCCTGTGTCCCTCTGCCAATCCGCCGCCTGACATACTTGCTCACCCATTCGGATCTCCAGGAAAGCAACTTCTTAGCCAATGTGGGAAGCCTTATTCTTGATACAGTTCCTTTCCTCAGTCTTATGGGGAAGGGGTCTCTTTTTTTTCTTTTAAGATTCCATTTTCCTGGAGGCCACACATGTGTCTTTTCCTATTTGAATGTTAACAACATCCTACTCACAGACAGGTGGGTGAGAAGTCCCCAGTCTGTCCTGTCTCAGAGGGGCAGGATCACAGAGTAATGTATGTGTGATGGCCATCCCTGTCCCTGTGGCTACTGGACCTTGCTTGAGGGGAAAAGAGTTCTGCTCCTCTATCCTGCAGCACTTAATGCTCTGTCGGTATTTAATCAGTGTCAGTTAACACCTACAGGATGCAAAGATGATGTCAGCTTTCCCCACAAAAATGTCATAATTCTCTAGGTATAACCACATTTTTATTCTGAGCAACCCTAAGGACAATGAAGTCTTCCTAAAATAATGTATTTGATGGGATAATTGTTCACTAAGAACCAGGCATATTTCCTGTCTTGGAAGAAGCACACTCTTCCTTCGGTAAAGAGGTGTGGGTGGGCATCCCCTTCTGCTCGGAGTGAGGAGGGGCCTGTTTGCTCCAGGTCTCCATTTCTGTGTTCTTATCACAGGATGACAGTCTCACGCCCACGGGTTCTTGTGACCATGGCTGATGGAGCAGTAACAGGAAATGATTGAGAACTTGGGCCTTCAAGTTGGACAGAACTGGGTTGAAATCCTGGCTCCATCCTACCTTCTCCATGGACTTGCCGCTGACCCTGACAGGCTCCTAACTAGATCTGTGCCTTAGTTTGCTCACCTGCAGAATGGGGAGAATGATGCCTGCCTCTCAGGTGGAGTAAGGAGGGACACATATCAAGCACAGTGGGATGCTCAGGTCAGCGGGCATGGGCGGTCTTCATATGGGCTGGGTGGGGAGGGGTCCGGGGTCTGTGATACCAGCAGGCAAAGGACAGGCCCCAGAGGGGGTGCTCTTCAGTTGGCATAACTGATGAAAATGCCTGTTAAATATGTGGCCGAAGATAAGAAATGTATGGGCATGAAATCTGCAGCTCTGGTCACTCAGTCTATGAGTGTGTTCTTCTGTCTAAAACCCCTGTGGACTCATCTTGTTTTCAAAGAAGGGTTGTAGGATTGCCAGGCCGACTGCGAGCAAGAAATCAGGATGCCAGGAAACCTAATGTTTTGTGTGAGAATATTGGCCTATTAATCATAAAATAGCAAAACAAGGCACTTTTATCTATAGAAAACTGTTGCTAAGCAGATAATAAGGACCCCTTTCAGAGGTTTTTGTTGTTGTTGTTCGCAGAAAAGTGCTTGGCATGTACAATGGTTTTTCAGGTGAAATAGAAACCCCACAAGTGCATGAGCCCTGAGTGTTTGTGATTAGACTAAGATCCTTGGCATCTGCCAGCCCAAGCAGGACAGAGCACGAGACCTGGAGTAATCCTGTGAAGGGAGACCAGGGCATGGCTATCTCACATTACCAGCTGACAGGCTGCATGAAGACCTTTTAAATTGGAAATGAGCAGGTAGCTCCAGGAAAGCCCACAGGAGCTATTGCACCGTCCTCTTCTGTTCTCTGAGAAGTTCCAGGCCATCCCTGCCTTTCTGGGAGGCGGGGAGGCATATCCATCGCTCAGTTGGAATTCCTCTCCTGGGTCCCTGTAGAGGTGGATGTTGCTTCTTCTAGGAAGTTTATTGGGGGACACACATTCACAAAGGTCCACTTGTGCTCAGTCCCTGCTAAGATGATCTCCAAGCCCTTTGGGATCCAAGGATTGAACTTTTGCAGTTTCTGGATAGAGCAGGTGCCTAAATATTCATGGAACTCATGAATGACTTCATGCATGCATTTGAAATCTGACTCCAGTAATTAGAATATGTGGTAGGCTGAAAAATTTCCCCGAAAATATATCCACACCCCAATCCCTGGAACCTGTACACATTACCTTTATTTAGAAAAAAGCTCTTTGGAGATGTGACTGAATTAATGATTTGAAATGGGAGATTATCTTGGGTTATTGGGTAGACCCTAAATGCAGTCCCATGCATCCTTATTAGAGGAAAGCCAGAGGAAAATTTTAACTACAAACAGAAGAGGAAAAGTTGTGAAAATGGAGGCAGCAATTTGGTTTAATGCAACCACAAGCCAACGATTGCCGACAGCCACCAGAAGTAGAGGAGATTATCCCCAGGGCCTCTGGAGGGAGAGTGACCTGCTGTCACCTTGCCTGAGCCCCTTCAGACTGACTCAGTACTTCTGGCCTCCAGAACTGTGAGGAGTAAATTTCAGCTGTTTTAAGTCACCAAGTGTGGGGTAGTTTGTTAGAAACAATTCCAGAAGACTGTCGTTTCCTCCTAGATAACCAAACTCTACCTTGTTTTATGAAGCCAGAATAACTGATATGAGATGCTTGTGTCTCACGCTGGTGTTACTGGGTGGTAACTGCATGCTCTTCATATCTTTTTCTCCAAGAAGAGAATCCTTTAAAATAGTTTTAAAATTTTTTATAAAAGTAAAACACACTTATAGTAGAAAAAGAAAGCAAAGAATGTGGTAGAGGATAAAAGGTTAAGAGTTAGTGTGCCTTCCACTCCACAGTCTCCAGAGGCCAGACCCCTGTTTTTGTATTCTTTAAATTTTCATGAATAGAAGTATTTTTACATCTCCCCATTTTGACACAATCCAGGCCAGTCATTCACACCATATGGCTCCTTTTTGTTAATTTAAAAATATATCTTGGGAGATCTTTCCATATGTATATATAGATACTTCCTCACTCTTTTTCAACACATGTGCAAACACTTCATTGTATGGCTATATCATAATTTATTTAACCAGTCCAAAATAGAGAATTATTGAAGTAACTGAATATGCTTTTGTTTCGACAAGGACAGGATGACTTTAAACTGTAGTTAAAGGAGCATATAATATTTTTTCCCCCTAAATCACGGCAAACTGTTGTGATTGCAAAAGGCAGCAAGGTAATTGAAAAGGTTCTGCATGGTAATATGCATTGGGGAAGTCTGGGACCCACTGAGTACCTCTCTTATTGCTCCTCTACTCTTATACCCCCAACAAACACAACAGCAGTTTGTTCATCCATTCCTTCATTTAACCACTGTGTTTTAGAGCCTTGCTGGCCCCAGATCTGCATGGACATCTTGCAGGTGACAAAGATGAATAATACAAAAACATCCTGCCTCAAGTAGCTTGATATCAGGAACAGCAGAATAATCCCTAACACAGTTTGAGGGTTGACTGTGAGCAGGCATTGTTCTCAAACACTCTACATCCACTACTTTACCCAAGTCTCCTGTTATTGTCATCCCATGTTTCAGATGAGAAATCTAGGGCAGAGAGAGAGGTCAAGTCACTTACTCGAGGTCTCAGTACCAGTAAGTGACCATGGTAGGGTGTTAACTGAGGCTGGCAGACACCTAAGCCCATCCACTCTCTTCCCTTGTAAAGACAAACACTCTGGCATGTGTTGCTACATTATAAGCTATCCAAAAATTCAGTGGCTAAAAACAACAGCAATTGTTTATTTGTTTATGATTCTGCAATTTGGGCAGTGCTTGGTGAGGACAGCTCGTTGTTGCTCTTTGTTGTGTCTGGTTGGGCTGAATGTCCAAGATGGACTTTTAACTCATGTGTCTGGTTCCTCTGCTGGGTGTTTGGAAAACAGGGACAGGCCAGACATCAGTCCACGTGGCCTTTTCATATGACTTGTTTGGGCTTCCTTACAGTAGGCGGGTATCAGGGTAGTTGGCCTTCTTACATAGCAGCTGGCTTCTCCAAGAGCATAAAAACAGAAGCCACAATGTCCTCTTAATTCCTGGACTTAGAAATTCAAGAACATAATTTCTGCTGCCTTCACTGGGCAAAGTGATGACAAGACAATCAAGGTCACATTGCAAAAGAACAGGTGGAATGGGAGATATTGTGAGAATCTTTGTAAATATACTTCAGAGTGGGTGATTAGCCATGCAAACAGTCATCACAGGAGAAGGAAGAAATACATGTTGCAAAAGGGGTAGAGTCTGTGAGATTGACAGATTTCTTTCTAGCTTGCAGGACCATAGAGATTCATGGGGGTGCATTTTTTTTAACAATTTTATTTTATTTTGGTATCATTAATCTACAATTACATATGCAACATTATGGTTACTAGACTCCCCCCATCATCAAGTCCCCACCACATACCCCATTACAGTCACTGTCCATCAGCATAGTGAGATGCTATAGAATCACTACTTGTCTTCTCTATGTTGTACAGCCCTCCCCATGCCCCCCCTACATATGTCTGCTAGTCATAATGCTCCTTTTTCCCCCTTGTCCCTCCCTTCCCACCCATCCTCCCCAGTCCCTTTCCCTTTGGTAATTGTTAGTCCATTCTTGGGTTCTGTGAGTCTGCCGCTGTTTTGTTCCTTCAGTTTTTTTTCTTTGTTCTTAAAACTGCACAGATGACTGAAATCATTTAATACTTGTCTTTCTCTGCCTGGCTAATTTCACTGAGCATAATACCCTCTAGCTCCATCCATGTTGTTGCAAATGGTAGGATTTGTTTTCTTCTTATGGCTGAATAATATCCATTGTGTATATGTACCACATCTTCTTAATCCATTCATCTACTGATGGACACTTAGGTTGCTTCCATTTCTTGGCTATTGTAAATAGTGCTGCGAGAAACATAGGGGTGCATCTGTCTTTTTGAAACTGGGCTGCTGCATTCTTAGGGTAAATTCCTAGGAGTGGGATTCCTGGGTCAAATGGTATTTCTATTTTGAGTTTTTTGAGAAACCTCCATACTGCTTTCCACAATGGTTGAACTAATTTGCATTCTCATGGAGGTGCATTTTAATTTAGTTTGTGGGTAGGTAGCATGAGACATAGGCACATGGGAAGGAGGTTCCAGGAGCACAGCATGAGCAAATGCCAGAGGTGGAAGGGTGGTGTGTGTGTTTGTGTGTGCAGGACCCCTGTGCTGCTGTGTTTGGGCATAGGACACGGCAATGGGAGATGAGCCCATGAAGGCAGGTAGGGCTGGAACAGCACGATGCTGCTTTTAAAGGAGCAAGGACAAGACTGAGGCCTTGAAAGGATCACTCTGGCAGGATTGATTGGCAAAGAGTAAGTCTGGAGAGAAGGCAATTAGGAGACCAGTGGTAGCAGCCCTGAGGACTAGTGAGTGGTAATTGGGATAACCAGTAATCACTTAGATGTGCCAGTAGGAAGGCGGACTTAGAGATAGTTTAAAGTATGTGTGTGTGTTTTAATCAAAAGATAGTAAAAGTGTGTAGGTGTGTATTTTAATCACTAAATATGTCACTAGAAGGGCAGACTTGGAAATAGTTTAAAGCATGTACATGTATTTTTTAAAAAAACAAGAAAAGGGTTGAAGAGCTGGGTCCAAATGGTCTGTTTTTAACCAAGAGATCAAAGGCGGAGCAGAGGCGATGGACGAGCCTGGCTCTCCGTGGTGCTGGGTTAGCAGGTATGGGTTCCCAGGTACTGTTAATTCAGGCCTAGGCGAAGACTCCCCTTTCCTTCTCCCCGAGCCACGGGCCGCTCACAGCAAACAGCTTCCGCCCTGAGGACTGTTGCTGGGCAGTGGTATGTGTCTGTGCTCCCGTGCAGGGCCCTTGGCCCTGAGCTGAGCTGAGAGGGCTCCCACCCAGGAGCCCGCTGAGTCCCCCCCGAACTCCCTCCTGAGCCCCCGGGAGCTGCACGTGCAGACAGGCACAGCTGCTGTGTCAGCGCTGCAGTAATGACGGGACGAATATGCTAATGAGCAGATGCCTGTGATTAACTTGCTTTTTTCTGTTCCTGTCAAGCCCAGGGAGCACTTGTTGGAAAAGATAATTAAATTGGAATCAGATGCCTACAGTAAATATTTTATCTGGAGCTCTACTTGACAATAGAGGAAGCTGACCTTGAAGTCCAGCTGCAAATTCCCACCTTTTCCAAAGCCTGGGCCGGAATCAGGAGTGAGCTGGAGTCTGCTCGAACGGGCTCCTTGTTAAACAGTCAAGGGTTCAGTGGTGCTTATCGCGCTTACTAGCTTATTAATGCGAGAGTATTAGAGTAAAGCCTATTTGCTCCCCTCAGACTGCACAAAGCTTGACTTGGAACGTGTGGAACCCAGAGCGCCACTCGGGAGCCCCACCTTTCCCCGCACTCCCGTTGCTCAGGTTTGGCTCTGAAGGTCCGATGGTTCGGCCCCCTCTCTCGCAGAGGCTGTGCCCGCACCACCCAGGGGTTCAGCTCAGTGTCTGGCCACGGGTTTCTGCCTCTCCAGGGCACATTTCCCTCTTGCTTTGGCAGGCGATGGTCGTGATGGTGACTGGGGTGCGAAATGCCCGCCATGGATCCTGCCAGGGTCCCTTTCCCACTGTGCTGCATTTGCCATGATACACCTGGCAGAATGGGAAAGCGAAAAGTGCTTGGGTGGCAATTGGATATTTCTTTTGGGTCCAAATGGTAGTTTTCTTTAAGGACTTTCCATGAGGAAAAGACTTGTAAAGAGAAGCCATCATGCCCTCCACACCTTCCTCCTAATATGCCAAGTGGTGTCACCGTCCTTGTGGTGCTTTGCTTCTTCCCTCGCCCTGGGAACCTGGGGAGGGATAGTAACAGCTCTGGCCCCTTGTTTGTTAGCAGTGGAGAAAGGAGAGCCAGAGTGCAAATAGCAGCTGAGAGCTCACCTGTCAGACACAGAATCAGGACCTCGTGGTCTCCACTTCAGTTGCGGGAGTCCCTTGCTTTCTACACACGTTGAAGTCAGCTTTCCTCAACACACATGAAAGACGAGTCGTTCCCATGCTCCACTTTAATTTATAATCAGATATAGGGAGAGGGGACTTTCTCCCACCACCTCCTTCTACATGTCTCTCTGCTAAGGAAAAGAGTGAATGCATGTAACGGTAGACTTCCTTAATGCTAAAGGGCTCCCCCCATCTCTTATGCCTTCAGGCTACCTTATTTACAGAACAAAAGAATTCGGATAACCAGTTGAATCCAAATATAAATTAATGAACTCAACTTTCGTGGGTCGTCTCCTGTGCCATGCAGTCTTTGCAGTGCTGAGATGCCGGGCTGAACAGGAGAGCAGGCTCTCTGCCCCCATGAAGTTCATACTTAGTGCAAATAGAAAATAGACCAAACACAAGCCAGCTTGGCCTGGCAGGGTCTCCCGGTGATGGTGAAGGCTCATCAGAGGAGAGCAGTGCACAGATCTGCCTGGGGCAGTTATGCAGCCTCCACGATCAAGACAACTTGCTGTTGTTCACCCCAAACACTACAAATGTCAGCTAACAGGCAGCGTGCTAATGTTTTACTTTCCTGGACAGACCCTGTGACTTCTTTATGTATCTTAAACGTCTTATTGGAGAAATCGAGTAACTTCTTTCAAAGGCATGTCCTCAGTGTCCTTTTCTGTATGGTGCTTGGCAGTCCTGCTCTAAGACTCAAGGTGCACCTGCCATCCACTGGACTGTACCCCGTCTGAGTGTGCAGGGCCATCAGGTCCTTCTCCATCGTCCTCACCTATGAAGCAAAGCCTGCCATCTGCAGTGTAAGGAGTGAGGTGTGGAGGCCCCATCACTGTGTCTCGCACACCCCTCCTTCCTGCCTGTTTCGCAGTTCTTGCAAACAGCAAATTTGTTGTGATGTTCTGAGACAGGGGTCTTTTCTCCTTGAGCAAGCTTAGTTCCTCCTCTCTCCACAGAAGTCTTCTTGAAAAACAAAGTAAAACAAACCCCCTGGGAAGTCAGTGTGCTGAGGAAAGAAGGGAGATCTGGCAGCAGCAGGTGGCCCAGAACTTTCCGTGGGGCAAAATACAGGAACTGTGAAGGGGGAGGACATCCTGGCTGGCCTGGGGCTGCACCCACCCGGCACCTGCCTGCAGTGTAGGAAGGGGGAGACTTCAGGGGCTGGGCCAGCAGGCTGAGTCCAGCATAAGGAAGGGAGATGTTGCCTGAATACTTCTAGGATATAGCATTTACCTGTGAGTGGAAAGGGCTGGCAGAGTCGCCTGCAAGGTCCTGGGGGAGGTGCGGGAGACCCACTAAATGTCAAATGGGAAAAAATACCTTCCCTGTAGCAGTTTTGAGCAATTTGAATATCGCGTAAGGTGAGCAAAGCCTCTGCTTGACAAGGACTCCTTCCTTAACCAAGCATTAAGTCTTCTCTGAGCCATTTTTTCCACGAGGCCTCATCCTAGGCCTTGACATTTACCTGCTTAGTCCAATTTTAATAAGAAATCCTGCTAAGTCAGTATAGCAGAGCCCTTCCACCCTTGATATATTCAGCCAAGTTCCTAATCCCACCCCCCCTTAATATCTAACCAAGTTCTTCTTAGTAATTTTCCATCCATTCCCTCACTCTGCTCTTTGGCTATAAATCCCCACTGTCAGTTTTATATTCAGAGTTGAATTCAAGCTATTTCCCCTGTGGCAGTAGTTCTGAATCAAGTCTTTCTTGATGTCTTAACAAGTGTCAGAATAATTTCTCTTTAACATGGCTTAGTGTCCAACACTCCAGAGGCCCCATTAATGTAATTATTTTTTCCACTCAGTTGAATTTATCTATTATTTCTCCTCTGCTTCCTACCCTTGTTCACCTCCAATAGGTACAATTTAAAACCATGCTACATTAAATGCAGGTCTATTTTACTAGAGCCCAGTTAGGGAAGATCACTGTACACCTATGTTGTCAATTTGGGCTGCTGCAAGAAGACAGCATACATAAACCGGGTGGCTTTAACAGCATAAATATATTTCCCACGGTTCTGAATGCTGAGAAGCCCAAGATAAAGGCACTGTCAGGTGTGGTGTCCGGGGAGGACCCACCTTCTGGCCGGCAGATGGCCGCCTTCTCACTGTGCTCATGTGGAGGAAGAACAGAAAGGGCGAGGCAGCCCTTCTGTTTCTTAAGACACTGATTCCGTTTCTGAGACTCTGCCCTCGGGACCTAATGACTTCCCAAAGGCCCCACCTGCTAACAGCATCATACTGTGAGGTACGGATTTCAACACATGAACTTGAAGGGATATAAATATTCAGTCCATAACAGTGCCTTTCTTGTCTATCTAGGAGACCTTTGAATATAGCACAACGGGAATGTTTTTCTAGGTTGATTTGTCTCTGAGCGTGGTTCACTTTTCAACATAAAGAGCCTGTCCAATCCCTTAAAGCTGCTAGAATAGAATGGATAGTTAAGTGATATTACTGCCTGTCAAGTTTCTGAATATGCCACTTTTTTGTATTTTATCTTGTGAAATTCACTGACACTATCTAAGTCCACCCCTCACATTAAACTTATCAGCACCACATACTTTGTAAGCTATAGCAAGCCATTGGGTGAGAAATCGGGAGCCCATGCCTTTGGCTTGGAAGAATTCATTTCACACCCAGTTGAGTGAGTTTATTCTTAGAGATCGTAATTAACGGTTTTACCAAAGTTACCAGTTAATGGACGTAATATATTCACTACAGACAAGAACTGTGTCCTGGCATGTTATTTACGAGGTAGTGGCTGAACTCTGAATCAGAGGTAGGGAGATCACAAACAAAAGAAAAAATAGAAAATATCCCAATTTTCTGTTCTGAAATCAGCTGACGGGATGAGAACAACAAGTGTATATACAACCTTCACCTGCCACCAGGTGCACAACTGCATTTAGACTTAGAGGGAGATCTACTCTGAGGCTCGGGATGTTCAGCAGCTCTATGTTAGAGTCATTGTTAAAAGGCAGACATAACCCTAGCTTGATGAGGACAGTTTGAGTTTACACTGTTGTTCCAGAATTGTTATTGATAGGGTCTCTTTAACTCCCAGAAACATCCAGTATTGGCTGATTTTAAATCATAGAATCGCCCTAACCAGAGCATGTTGGTAAAGATGTGATTTACTTCATCATATAGAGTTCTCTTCATGAGGATTCAGAAATTATTTTCCCATTTTATTAGTTCCCAAGGCCAAGGATGTTTCTATCACTTCTCAATAACGGTTTTGTTATTATTTTAGGGACTAGAAGACTCATGTAACCAATCAAGTTTCTATTTTTTTCCTTGAGTTTATGGGAAACTTGGGTCCATTTCTAGTAATTCTACATATTTTTTCTAATTTTTATATCATCTTACTCCATTTGCTCCAAATTCTTGACTGCGTGCTTATAGCATGGTTAGAATTTGTAATATTTCTTTGAATCAACTTTGGAACAAGGCAATTATAAATTATTCATAATGGCTAAAACACACAGCACCTTTGGTAGCATTCTGGAAACCATGTCTTATTCTGCTCTTAGAGTTGTCATAGGTTACCATATTTACAAACTTAAAAAAATAATAATTGTATATTGTTTTCTAAGGTCAACACTGGTTAACCTTTGCTCTCAGGAAGCTGTAGTAGACATACTTTTTCCCTATTCTTCCCACTGAGTACAAATAAAATCCCTTGATGTTATGTATAAAACACACACAAGAAAACCCTTAAAGGTGGAGAGCATAAGATAAACCTCCTAGAGACCTCAGGACACAGAAAACAACATGGTGGTGAATTCCTAGTGTTTATTTCCACCTCATATATCCCAGAATTGGAGCTAAAGGAGTCACGACCTGAACACTCCAAAGCGTACACACAATCTATCCCCACAAGCCTGCTTTCTAGCCTCCGGATCCAAAATGAGGCACTCTAATGAGATAGAGAACTTTCAGATAACAACTGCTCCACTACAAACAAACACCATGCAAAAAATGTGCCCATTCCTAACCATTCCAAAAGAAGCCTCGTGGAAAGACTAGATCTCCACCTTTCCAAGTCTGCAATTAGGTGCTCCAATACACTGTGGTGGTCTTAGTAAAGATCAAGTAAGGAATAGAGATCTCCTTTCCCATCCCCTCCAGGGTGCAGCTATGAGTCACTCCTACACTTCCCAGCCAAGGATGTGTAAATGGAAGCCTAGTTAGTGGCTCAGATTCTCATCCTTATCCAACAGTAACAAAGAGTCACTTCCTCCTTGGTTGTCAAAAGAGGGCAGGTAGGGAATGTGAACTTCCCCCAACATCTGACAATAACGAGGTAGTGACCCATCCCTTCCCTTACTAGAGTTAGGTTAAAGGAAATCATCTAAAAGGGGGATTCAATAAGACCCAGAGTCTCATAATAATTGTAACATCCAAGTTCCAATTAAAAATCACTTGTCAGACCAAGAATCAGGCAGACCTCAAACTAGGTGATAAGACAATTAATAGATGCCAACATTAAGATGACAATCAAGATACGTTAGAATTATCTGGCAAAGATATTAAAACACCACAATAAAGATCCTTCAATCAGCAATTATGAACAGTCTTGAGACAAATGAAAACAACAACAAAAAAGAAGATCCTAGCAAAGAAATAGAAACTACAAAGAAGAACCAAAACCAATTTGGAAAGAAAAAGTGCAAAGAATGAAATAAAACACTCAATGAATGGATCAAGTTAACAACAAAGGGAAGACAGGTTCAATGACTTGAATTAGAATAGAAATTACCCAATATGAAAAAAAGAGAGAAAATTGGGGAAAAAAGAGCAGAGTATTAGGGCTCTAAGACATAATCTAACATTTGTGTCATCAATTCCAGAGAACAGGAGAAAGACAGCAGGGCTGAAAAAGTAATTAAATAAACAATGCCTGAAAATTTCCAAAATCCAGAAGACATAACCTACAGATTCAAAAAGCTGGGAGAATTCCAAAAACGATTAAACAAAAAAAAATCCACACCAAAATGCATATGGTCAAAAATAGAAACTAAATAGAAAAAAAAATCTTTAAAAAGCAGCAATAGAAAAATGACACCTTGCCTTTGGGGGAGAAGCAATTCAGATGATAGCGGATTTCTCCTTAGAAATCAGGGAGGCAAGAAGGAAGTACACATCGTTTTAAAGTGCTGAAAGGAAAGATCTGCCAACCTAAAATCCTATATCTAGTGAAAAACATCCCATACTAATGAAGGGGAAATAAAAACATTCTCAGATTAAGAAAGCCTAAGACAATTTGTTTCAAGGAGTGTTACCCTAAAATAATGGTGATAACAGAAGGGAAAAACTAAAGAACTCTTAGAACATCAAGAAATAACACAGTAGTCAAAAATATAGGCAAGTGCAATAAACTTTCTTCTTGTTTTTTTCTAAATTATGTTTAATATTTGAAGCAAAAATTGCAATGTTGTGTGATGTAGTTCCTAATTAATATGTATATTATAAATGGAGAAGGATAGAGGAATATAAAGGGGGAAAAGGTTTTACATTTCATGCAAACTGGTAAAATGTCAACGCTAATGACTATGTAAGTTATGAATATTACATAACATCTAGAGCAGCCATTAAAATATTATACGGAGATGTACTAAAAATACAGACAAAAAATGAAGAAATTCTAAAAAAACAAACAATTCACAGCAAGGCAGAAAGGAAAACAGAGAAATAAATACTAGAGAGAATAAACAGAAAAAATGAATAAAATGGTAGACTTTAGCTTAACATATCAATAATTACATCAAATGTAAGTGGTCTAAGTATACAGATTCAAAGACAGAGATTACATGTCAGTGGTCTAAATACATCAAATCATATTTTTAAGAAATTACTAATTCCATGCTATCTGTAAAAAATTTACTTCAAATATATAACAGTATAAGCAGATTGAAAGTAAAAGGATGGAATAAGATATATCATGAAAATGTTAAAGAAAAACAAGAATGGCTATATTAATATCAGATAAAGTAGAATACGGAACAAAGAAAATTACCAAGGACAGAGAAAGATATTATATGATAGTAAAAGTTTCAGTCCGCAGTGAAGGCATAGCAATCTTAACACCAAAACAACAGAACTGCAAATATATAAAGGAAAAAGTGGTAGAATTGCAAGTAGAAATAGAAAAAGCCACACTTATATTTAGAAGGATCAAACACTCCTTTTTAGCAGTTGATAGAACAACTAGACAGATAATAAGGTAGGGTATAGAAGAACTGAAGAATGTCAGCAGCGAACAATATGTAACGGACATTTGTAGAACATTTATAGACTACTCCACCCAATAGTAGCAAATTTTATACTCTTCAAGTGCCCATGGAACATACACCCAGATAGATGATATCCCAACAGATTTGAAAGAAATGAAATCATACAGAGTGTGTTTTCCAACCACAGGAATCAAAGTAGAAAGAGAACAGGAAAGATAGATATAGTAGGAGAGCAGGAAAATATCCAAACACTCTCCTTAATAGTCCCTGGGTCAAAGAGGAAATTTCATGGAAAATCAAAGAATGCACTGGAAAATGTAAAAATGTGCTGAATAGAATGGAAATGAAAATACATTACATCAAATTTTGTGGGACTGAGCTAAAGCAGCACTGAGATAGAAATTTATAGCACTAATATTTTTTTCAAAAAAGGAGCAAAATAAAGAAGAGAAAGAATAAAAAAATAAAAATGAGTAGAAGTAAATGACTTGAAAACAAAAAAGCAATGAGGAAATCAATGAAACAAAGAATGGGTTTTATGAAAAAATCAATAAAATTAACAAAATTCTATCAAGACTAACAAAGAAAAAGACAGAAAACACAAATCACCAACATCAGGACTATCAGAGATGATCAGATATCCCTCTGATTCATGCAGAAATCAAAATGGAATAATATAAATGGTGAAGGGCAAATAAGGGAGTACTGTGAATAACACTACAAATAAATTTGATAACTTAGATGAAATTGACCAACTACTAAAAAAAAAAGTCAGAAATTACCACTATTATCAAAGAATTTCAATTTTTAGTTTTTAATTAAGAAACTCCCAGAAAGAAATATCCAAGCCCAAATATTTCACTGGAAAATTCTATTCAACATTTAAAGAGGAATCAACACCAATTTTATACAATTTCTTCCAGAAAGTAAAAGAGGAGGAAATGAAATGTAATTTCTTCCAGAAAGTAAAAAAGAAGGAAATGAAATGTTATCTGAAATATTTTATGAAGCTAGAATACCCTGATATCAAAACCAGGAAAGAAAATACAAAAAACAAAAACAGAAACAAACAGCACTACAGACCAGCATTAAATAAAAAGCATAATACACCATGACCCAGTGGGGTTTATTTCAGGGTACAAGGCTGGTTCATTATTTGAAAATCAATCAGGATAATCCACCGTAGTAACAGGCTGAAGAAAAACAATCACATGATCATACCATTTGGACAAAGTTCAACTCCGTGCATGATAAAACCCCAGGAAGATGGAAATGGAGACGAACATTCTCAACATGATAATGATCATCTACAAAAAACCCTAGTGGTAGCATTATATTCAATGATGAAATACTGAATGATCTCTGCCTAAGATTGGAAACAA
Organism: Phataginus tricuspis; assembly: GCA_029783875.1. Classification (NCBI taxonomy): domain Eukaryota; kingdom Metazoa; phylum Chordata; class Mammalia; order Pholidota; family Manidae; genus Phataginus; species Phataginus tricuspis. Next base: position 3,592,686 of record JAQQAC010017683.1, on the reverse strand, counting down.
TGTAAGATTGTCCTCGCTCTCATATTCAATATAATCTGGAAGTTCTGGCCAGTGCAATAAGGTGAGAAAATGAAATAAAGGTTTACAGATCAGAAAGGAAGAAATAAAACTACCTTGATTTCCAGATGGCATGGCAATCTACATAGAAAATCCCAATGAATCTACAAATATCTCCTAGAAGTAATAAGTGAGTTCAGCAAGGTCACAGGATACAAGATCAATGATGTATCAAAATAAAGTATATGTTATATACTGGCAATGAACATGTGGACAATACCATTTATAATAATTTTTAAAAATGAAAGTTGTACATCTAACAAAACAGTACTTCTATGTTGAAAACTCCAAAATGTCAATGAAAAGAATCAAAGGAAATCTCAAGAAAAAGAGAAACCTACACTGTTCATGGAATAAAGACTCAGAATAGCAAAGACGTCTGTTGTCCCCAAATCATACATGGGCTTAACACAACTCCTATCAAAATGCCATAAAATTCTTTGTAGATAGACACAAGATTATTTTAAAATTCATATGAAACATCTGGGAATTAGGATAACTAAAACGTTTTTTTAAAAGAAGAATAAAGTGGGTAGAATTGGTATACTCGTTTTCAAGACTTACTATGTAGTTATAGTAATCACAGTTGTGTGATATCAGCAGAAACATAGATCAATGGAACAGACTAGAGATCCCGGAAATATACCCAACTCTTTTTGGAAAAAGATGCAAAAGCAATTCAGTGAAGGAAAGATGGTGTTTTCAATAAATGGTTGAGGAAATTGGACATCCATAGGCAAAAATTGAACCTTAAACTAAGTCTCTCATGTTACCTAAAAACAAAGTAAAAATGGAACACAGACTTACATGCAAGATGTGAGTCTATAAACCATTTAGAAAAAAACATAGGGGAAAATGGAAAATCTTAGAGGTCTAGGGTAGCGCAAAGAGTTCTTAGACTTGAACCAAAAGCAAGATCCATAAAAGAAAAAAAATCACCAAGTGGTCTACATCAGATTTGAAAACCTTTTATTTTCCCTGTTAAAAACCTTGTTAAGAGAATGAAACAACAAACTACAGACCTGGAGAAAATATTTTTAAACCACGTATCTGACAAAGGGTTTAGATCTAAATAAATAAAGAATTTCCAAGATTCAACAGAAAACAGCAATAACAATCTAGTTAGAAAATAGGAAAAAGACAAATATTTCACCAAAGAAGAATATTCAGATGGCAAATAATGCATGAAAGATGTTCAACATTACAATCAACATTAGGGAAATGCATATAAAGATGCAATGAAATCTCATTACGCACTTATCAGAATGGATTAAAAAAATGTAAAATTCTAAATGCTGGCGATGATGTAAGGATGCACACACGCTGGATCCCTTATACATTGTTGGTGTCTATGCAAAACAGCACAGCCACTAAGGAAAACATTTTGTCAGTTTCTTCAAAAGTAAACATTCAGCTACCATATGACCCAGCAATTATACTCCTGAGGATTTATTCAAGCTGAATGAAAATTTATGTTTACAAAAACCTGAATGTTTATAACAGCTTTATTTGTATTAGTAAACTGAAAGCCACTCCGCTTCCTTCAATGAGTGAATAAACAAACTAGCCCATTCATGACATAGGATATCAGTCAGCAGTAAGAAAGAGCGAAATACTTATGCACCTGAAGTACAAAATACCAAAAACTACTGATACACCTGGATGAATCTCTAGAGAATTATTCTGAGTGAAAAAAGTCAATCCCCAAAAGATACATACTGTATGGTTCCATTTCAATGTTCTTGAAATGAAGAACTATAGAGATGGAGAAGAGATTAATGGTTGCCAGGGCTTGTTAAGGAGGGAGAAGAAGTGGGCGGAAAGTGTTGCCGTAAAAGGTCAACTAGGAGGATCCCTGTGCTGATGGAAACGCTGTGTGTCTTGACTGTGCGGGTGTCACTCTCCTGGTTGTGCGAGTATACTGTAGTGTTGAGGAGCTACCATCCCGTTTCCATAGCAGCTGCGTTTCCATTTCCTCCAGCAGCGTACAAGTGTTCCAGGTTCTTCCTGGGCAGGCTGTTCCAAGATGTGCCGCAATGGCCTGCTGATCACTTTGAATGAAAGTGACTGAAGGCACAGCTGGTGCCAGGGAGATACTCTGGCCCCTTCTGCCTGCCCTCTGAGACCAGGAGATAAATCTCCCCTGTGAAAGTCGCCCTCCTTGTGCCAGAATGACAGAAGGCATCCCCATCACCAGAGATAGGGAATGAGAGCCACAGAGGCTGAATAAACAAACCGTGGTATTTTTTTTTATTTTACTAATTCACTACGCTAGCCCAAATGCTCTTTAGAATACTAATTTAAGCTCCGAAACATAAGTTTTCTTTGTCCTGTCAATTCCTCACAGATCTATCATCTCTGTCTAAAATGTATAAAAACTGCCTGCCTTGGTCCTATCTTTGGGTCTCAATTTCATGATTGGACATTTGTGTGCATGTTATTAAACTGTTTTTTTTTTTCTCCTTTTAATCTGTCTCATGTCAGTTTGATTTCTTGATTCGATGCAAGAGCCTTGAAGGGTAAAGGAAAACTTTTCCTCCCCAACATCACCAGCACTTGTTATTTTCTGTTCATCCGTTTTGTCTATGATAGTCACCCTCAGAGGTGTGAAGTGGTTGTCCTCTAGTTTCTCCAGATGCCACCATTGTGGTAATCCGAGGAAGGGGCACATCGGATCTCTTTGTATGTGAATTTATAATTATCTCAAAATAGAAAGTTTAATTAAAAAAAAAACATCCTGCTTCCCAAGTCAGACACTAATGAAAAATTAAAGAAGAAAAAAAAAATCACCCATAATCCAATCCCAACTGCTGAGATGAGGTGACCTTTGGTGGTTGAGAACGGGGGTGTTGGAGACAGACGTCTTCGGTGTCATTCCTTGCCCCACCATTTATTAACTCCGTTAGCCTCTGCTTCCTTATCTATCAACTGGGAATACTATTGTCAAGAATTGAAAGGGGTCTAGAAATTTACCTTACTTGCAAGGGAACAAATCACCACAGTTCCATGAGTGCTGGCAGAAGAACTGTGATGCCTGGGCCGGAGACAAGAACTTTATTACTTACAGCAGCAGAAGTTCAAATATGAGTTAGATCATCATTTTCAGGCCTCACTGCCCGCAGGACAACACAAAGAGGGCAAGCAATGCCTCTGTTCTGGTGGAAGAACTTAGGGAACTCAAATCTTTTATAGCAGGTAGTAGCCTTGCTCGATCTCAGCCCTAGAGGGAGATATCTTCATGATACTGGACAATAAACCCAGTTGCCTTATTTCTGTCTTCCTAGGCTGTGTGCTATATAAATGCCACTGAAAAGATGAATGCAAACAAAAGGGGATCTCAATCCCTTTTCCTGCAAATCACGCAGAAGCTCAAAGGACACCTGGAGAACTGTCTGCCAGCTATTACACAATTCAAAAGGCTTTTGTGAGGTTGTTTGCTTTCTTTGGGGAGAAGGAAAGGTAAAGGTTTTGCAGGTAAAGGTATAGCACGGTGCCTGGAACATGGTGAGAATTGAATAAAAGTTAGTTGCCAATTTTTTAAAACACTTCACAACCACATACATTTCTACCAGTCCGTTGATCATGTTATATATCTTCCCACTTACACTTTCCATCAAATTCCCATGATCTCTGGCCTATGTCTAAAATACCAATGTTTTGAACTTATTTTCCTTCATCTCCTTGTTTGCCAAGGAATCGAGATGTTCCAAAAGTAGTTGAAAAGGATGTTAGGAAGCTCTGTGCTGCCAGCTTCATTTCCCAGGATAAAGCTGATGAAATTATCTGTGATTCTAACAGCTTTTCAAATTGCAGAAGATTAAATTCTTTATACTTGGACCAGTAATAACTTTAAGAACTCTCTGTTCCTGAGTGGTTTCCCAGTTTATTTTTGGCTTTGATCTTACTGTAGAAGTATAGATTTAAGTATTTTTAAAAATAGGATGAATAAAGATGTGGATGTGCTCATGAGAATTCAAAGGAGGAGGCTTGGTGGGAAATGGGTTTCAAGCAGAAATTTATCTTTCATTCCTCTGCATTTCAGTGTTTACTGGTGACCAGAGGTCTATGTAGGAAAGACTGGAGTATGTAAGACTTTGACTTGTAAACAATTATTTTTCTTTCCACCTTCAGGTTTTTCAATTCTGTACAAACAAAGGCTTTGAACATTGTAGAGTAAAATACCAAGTTATCAAGATCCCAGTTCTTAAAAAAGTATAGTGAAGATTTATTTTTAAAATTTCTCTACAAATAACTGTCTCTGATACTCTTTGGGATTCCTCTACTTAAAGGTCCGAACTGAAGAGAAAGTGAAAATAATCTTAGGCTTTTAACAAAACAAAATTCTTGAATACCCAAGGTGCTCTGTCATCTACTTCCATCCCTGCCCCAGGTTGGCACAACACCCCAGGCTTCTGTTAACTCTAGAGGGAGAATATTTTCTTTTGGTTATAGTTTTCTTATGGTGGAGAGTAGAGATACAGAAGGCATATCTGTTCCCTTGGAATCAAGAAATTTCATAGATCATCTTCATAAGTTATTAGCTTAAAAGAAACTTTAAAAAAACCCTTGATGAGCTTTATGCAAACAACTATAGGGGCTGCTGTAAGAGAAACAGAGGCAGCCTCAGTCTCTACGCTTTAGGAACCGGTACTGTCATTGAAAGTAAAGGAAACATGTAAAATACAGTCAGAGCAGATGAGCTGCTGGGAGGATAAGGAAGCCTGCAGGCAAGGGTGTCTGAGGGAGACCACCCCAAGTGAAGAAAATGCCAAGGCATGAAACCCACCCTAAATATAAAGATACTTTAAGAAGTAACTACAGGGAACAGATTAGAACAGACAGTAGGAAAGGAATTTCAAAGTAACTACCATTTAATAAACTAGGCAAATGATTTAAAGAGAGACAATTTAATGGAAAGGGAATGATTTAACGAATAGTCTTCCACATACATGGTTACTTGGGGTGATTAAAGATGAAGAGAAGGATGAAGGGCCTTTTGGCGCTTGGGTAGTGAAGGGAAAAAGAAGTAAAAGGAAAAAGTGTAGGCCCTGCAGGACAAAAGATAACCACAATATCTGAAGACTCATGACCTTTCCACAACTATTGAAATAAAGAATCAAAGAAACAAAAACCCATTAAACTACCCAGTGTTCAGTAGAGAGGAAAGGGTGCCACTAAGTTAGAAATCCTGCAAAACACTTCAACATCACACAAATGAAGAAGAGGAAAATTAAACCCACAGAGAATTATTGGTTTAGAGAAAATGAAGACATCAATGTTTTTACAAATCTGTCCTCAACAAAGAATCATAAGGCAAAAGAAAACTGTAAGCCTCATTCCAAATGGAATTGTATATACTCAAATAAGCATTTTAGGACATAAACCACCTGGAATCAGAAACTAAGGAACTAAAAACATAAATAGCCAGCAAAAAAAAGGACAAGTTTTAAAAAATGCTTATTGAATTCAGGAAAGAAATGAAATAAAAAGACAAAATTATCTCAGAAATGAAAAATAAGTTACAAGATACCCAAGAAAGAATGGTCTGAAGTGAAAATTTAATAAAGGGCAGCAGAGAAAGGCAGGAAAACAACTAACACAAAGAAAATGGCCTAAAGAAAGAACCAAAATGGATGGGAGAGAAAATAGTGGAAATGGCAGATCGGTAAAGAGGGAATAGAATTCCTATCAGTGAAATCCCTGAAGAAGAAAACAAATCAACAGAATAGAACTAATATTTAGACTATAATCAAATAAATGTTTCCAGAATTAGAAAAACACCGGAATCTAGACATTGAAAGGACTGCCTGGTTACCTGGGAAAACTGACAAAGAATGACCAACTCGGAGGCATTTCCTAGTAAAACTACTAGCTTTAAAATATAAAGGTAAAATATTCAAGGTCTGCAGGGGGAAAGGACAGATAATTTTTTAAAAACAAAAGAATTAGACTGTCAACTAACCTTTCAAGACCAGCATACGAAACTAGGCAATAATGGAGCAATCTTTTTAAAAGCTTAATGAAAGAAAATATGAGTCAATGATTCTCTATTTCCCCCATTCTGTATACATAAAAGAATTGGAATACTACTATGAAGAAGAGCTATCTCTTCTTTTCCATCTATTTATTTATCTTCATTGTTTAAAAGCACTGATTTTATAGGAAAACAAGGTAACCATCCATTTCTAATTGAGGCATTTAGGTAAAATTGTACTGTAGCTTGGTGTGTTCATGGTTGGGTGTGAAGAATTAGCATAATAACTTAGCCCGTATGCAGCTGCCCTGGTAGGCCTGTAACATGAAGGGTGTAGTCTGCCATGCAGCACTGCCTTTGATGCAGGTCTTTCTGCCAAGGGCAAAAGGCCAATGTCTGCCTGTCAGCCCAGAAGGGTAAAGACGTTTTGGTTGCAGTCTCACTCAGCATATTCCTCTACTGAGTAGGAACTTCTTTCCTTTATTGGAAAATATATGCTTTGATACCTCATGTTGTTACAGTATTTTTACTCAGGGTCCTCATGCAACATTTGCAATCTTCATTAACAAAAAGAATAGAAAATTATAAATACAAAGCTAGGTACAAAAAATAATAGTTATTTATGAGAAAGTAAATTTCAACAAATTACAAATTTTAAGAAGCTGAAAAATATCACTAAATCCAGGAAAACATATTTTTATGAATTTCCCGTCTTGTGTCACACATTTATTGACTACACGCTCTTGGATCAGTTTCGTCATCCCATTTGCATAGCGATATTAGAAAGTTAATTCAGTCGTTCTTCTGACTGATTTACATTTTTAATTATTAGTGATAGTTGAGATGCAAAAACCATGAAACTCCACATGTAGATGTACCCCATTTCTAGTACTGATTGAAACAAGCTTATAAATACAGGAATTCTGATGAATACTTTTTTGTGCAATTCCCACTTAAAAAAAAGGAAAACCATGCCATCTGTATCATGCCCCTTATCAAGTGTGTTCCTGAGAAGAGAGACATTCTATTTTGACTGTTGTCTATGATAACTGACTCTCATGCTTTCTATTCTCATGTTTAGGTCTGAACATTTCACTGCTCATACATTGCTGTTGCGGGGACTATTGTATCACATTTCTGTCATGGTATGTCCTCTGTCCGTACCTAGAACGGTTTCATTTCAGCAATTAAAGTGTCCAATCCTGTGTAAAAGGCACCAGACTGAACTCTGTGAACTCCGTCCAGGTTAGAGCTCCTGTCTGCCTCAGGCCTGGACGTTCGCGGCATGAGCAGGGGGCTCAAGTTCTAATTTCAGACCTCCCTATGGCGGTGCCCCAGGCAAATGGAAAAAGCATTAATTTCCCTGGCTGCAGTGTGCATTTTGGTGTTGGAACGTCTGTCTAGGTGACTGAGTGCTCGGCTGACCCTCTCATGGATGGTTCTGTGGATTACTTAGAAGGGCTCCCAGGGCATCCTGTAATGTGGAATATGTTTCCTTGAGTTGGTCCCTTTCAGTTTTTTGTCCTCTGTGCTTCTCAGCTACTTCCTGCATCCTCCTCTTTAAGTCATTTTACCCTTCCAGGTGCCATTCTTGAGTAAGTATCCTTCAAGTGGCTTCAGATTGGCTCCTTCTGTGGGTCCTATGCCTAGTCCTTGGGAAAAGTGCACATTGGAGCAGTAGAGCTTTTACCAGTGAAATGTCACTCTCTGTGGCCTCAGGCTTTAGAAGTCACAGTTTCTCTCCTGTATTAATTCTTTTGCTCCAGACTGAAGAGTGCGCATGCATCCAGATGAGCTCCCTGGCATAAGGTGATGGGGATGAAATACCTTCCTTCCACCACTGGATAGAGAGAAACATCTCAGCATCCTCAAAAGAATGCCCTCTCTCCCTTCAGATGCATTCGTTCATAGCCAGAAGGGTGAGGATTCCTCCTGGCAGAAGTGGTTTTAAATCACTTAATAAGTTCAGCATTGGTATTTAGCAGCTCAGTCTATAAGATTATAAGGGTGTTTGCCATCTATTCTATTTTCTTCAGCTGAAACTAAGACAAAGCAATTCCCATTTAAAGTGATATTACGGAATTTGTATCTCTATTTTTCTTTTAGTCATTCAGACTATATCTTTATATATTACTGTACTTGCACTACTGATCTTCACCTCTGAAAAGTCCCTACAGAGCACCCCTTCATCCCAGCCTGGTTGTTATTTTAATTGTCCTCACTGCTCAGGACTGTGTCCTACTCATCTTTTGTTATGTTTCCATTTCTGCCTAGCACCACATTGGCTGCAATGCTGCTCCCGAACAAGAATACAGAGGTTTCCTGTGTCACAGAACTTAACCGAATCTCAGAAGGTTTCTTTGCAGTCACACAAGGTGAAATGTGTGGGTGGTGGTGATGGTAGAGGGGGTGGGCTGGTGGTGGAAATGGTGAAAGTGGTGTTTGAAGTGTTGGAGGTAGGGGAGGGTGATGGAGGTGGAGGTATTGGTGGAGTTGGGGATGGTGGTGGAGGTAGTGTGTTGTAGAGGTGGAGATATGGTGGAGGTGATGTAAGTGATGCTGGAAGTGGAGGTGGTGGGGTTGGTGGAGGTGGAGAGAGTGGTGTTTTGGGAGGTGGTAGAGGTGAAGCTTGGGAGGCTGTGGCAGCATATACATGAAGCAGTCCTGAAGGACCCTCTGTGCTCCAGTGAACAGACCTCCACAGAACAGTCTCCGCTGAAGACGAGCTTACAGTAAAACAACTACAAACCATGGGAGGAAATGAATTATATGCAGGAAGGTCTTCAGACAAAACAAATGGGAGAATTTGCATTTCCAAGACCCAGATTTAAGATTTAAAAGAGATCTTAGAAGGATAGACTTGAGATCACTGTAAGAGAGACCATTCGAAAGGAATTCACAAGTCTTCTGATTGTTGAAACACATAAGTCCTGAGCCAAATAAAATAAAAACAATCCACACGTGGATATATTGTAGTGGATTTTCTGAACTTCAGAAACAAAGAGAAAAACATAAAAGCCACTGAGACCCAGGACAGATCGGTGGAAGGAAGCGGGAGGGCGGCCGGTGGTCGTCCAAGGACTCTGGATCCTAGAAAATCAGCGACTCAAAGTTCAAGAAGAAAATGAAATCATACCTTAAAAGTACTGGGGAAACTAACTGCTGGGCACAAATGCTATTTTCAAACACAGAGATTCTTCAAGTGTACATGCTAGTCAAAGATCTTCACGTAAATACAAAAAATAACTATGCTTGAACTTTAGCCTAAAGGAAATTAATCCAAAAGGGAGAGTGGGGCCTCTAAAACAATAATAAAGAACTCCATGAACATGTAGGAAAATCCAAATGAGTATTAATTAAAATAATAACATTAGAACCTGATCTGGGAAGATTTTAGAAGAACATTAGAGCTAAAATATTGGGAAACTAATATAGAGAATGAGAAGAATTTACAGGGAATGGAGCCTGAGAGTCCAGTATTCTTTAGGGGCAGAACTGAAGATATCTATTAATTTTCGACTATGTTAAATAACCATGTTTTACATATAAGAATAATCTCTCAAAGAATATAAATGGGATGTCTGACTTCCAAACCAGTTGGAATAATATGCAGACAAAGAAAAGATCAATAAAATAGAAAGTAGGAAAGGTCAAGGAAGCAAAGAAAATGCTGGTAAGTAAAGCATAAATGAGATGGGAGAAGTCATTCTTGCTGGGTTGTGGCAAGGCCAGGTGTGGGGTGGTGGGAGGTCTCTCCTGAAGCACCTGGTTTAGCACCCGTTCAGGGTGATAGGGTCAACTAGGAACCCCACAGGGCAGGGCAGGGAATTGGAAGGAGTGCCTGGACAACAGCAATGAGCAGAATCATTGGTCTGCCTATGCTGGGTTTGGCTTCTGCCTCCACTCAACACAAGTATCCTTTCTTTGAGCTCTTGTCCTTATTTTCAAACCAGTACATTGTTCTTAATTATCTCTAGGCATCTCTGTAGCCCCCTTAGTGTGTGATGTATTACTGGGTCCACAATCAGCTTGGACTGATGGAATAATCCAGCGGGTCTGACCAGAGAGGAGTGTATGCTACGTGTTTTCCTTTCTTCAGAGGAAAGAAGACACACACAATATAAATTTACTGTCTCTTCTCTGCTCATCAGTGCTCTGGGAGCTTTTTGGGGACACTGCACCACCCCTGAAGCTTCAGAAATAAATGTACGTCTTTCCAGCTAAATGTGGATGAAAAGCAAAGGATGGGAGGGTGTTTGGTGACTGTGAGAAAATGGATTCCTTTTTGTGCACATTTCAGATGGTTATAGAATTTTAAATTGGCTTCTTAAAACACACGAACTCTATAACCCAGATATGGTACGACCTGTTCCTATTTTAGGAAGCTATTTGAAATCTGTTCCATCAAAGGACAAACCTTTCACTCCCTCCCTGGGCCCATTTCATCCTATCTATTTGTTGCCTTTCTTTGAAAAGAGATTCAAAGAGAAGGCAGGAATAAGTACCTTCCCACCTGAGCCTCTTTTCTTGCATTGCAAAAGATCATTCTTGCTAGCCTGGAGTGAGAAGAAAAGAAACCCACAGTCGGTCAGCAGAAATAGGTTAGCTTCCTGGGGAGACCCTGGAGTCAGATTTAAAGAGACAGTCTACACAAACCTCTATAGGTTGTGAGTGATCAGCCAAGCTATCAGTGTTGGGGGTATTTGGTTATTTATGCATGGGGTGAAGGCTCTTAGTGTCAGCTCCCCTTCAGCATTTCCTCATGGGCCCCGCTGGCCTTCCTCAGGCTCCTGCCCGACAACAGGACTCAACTCCTTGCTCTTTCGTCAAAACAACCCACAAGATTTTCCCTCATAAACCTTAAGTGTCTTTCTTGCAGGCAGTCCCTCATTTTCTCTCCCTCCTTTCCTCCATCCTTCCTTTCTCCCTCTCTCCTTTCCATTTCTTTCCTTCCTTTTGTTTTATTGCAGTAAGAACACTTAACACGACACCCTCTTTCTTAACACATTTTAAAGTGTACAGTACAGTTTTGTTATCTACAGGCAAAATGTACAGTACACCGCTAGAGTTTATTCATCTTGCTTGGCTGAAACTCTATATGTGTTCATTAGTAACTCATTTCCCCCCAGCCCTGGCAACAACTGTTTCACTCTCTGATTCTATGAATTTAACTATTTAAGACCCTCATATAAATGGAATCATACAGTTTTTGTCTTTCTATATCTGGCTTATTTCACTTAGCATAATGTCCTCAAGATTCAGCCAAGCTTCAGAGTACAGAATTTATTTGAGAATGGATAATATTCTGTTTATATATATATGTATATATTCTACATTATAATATACACATATAATATATACTAATTTATATATTATATTAAACATATAAAATACAGATAGTATTTTTTTAATCCATTCTTATGTCATTGGACATTTGACTGTTTCCACACCTGGGCTTTTATGCATACTGCTGCAGTGAACATGAGAGCACAGACATCTTTTCAAGCTCCTATGGAAACCAGTATGGAGGTTCCTAAAAAAATTTAAAATAGAACTACCATATGATCCAGTGATTCTATTTCTAGGTAATTATCCTCTTCTCTTCTGTAAGAAGCATATTTTTAAAACATCTTTACTTTTTTCCATAAGAAATGTCATATACCCTTTTAATATTTTTGTGCAGGTTAGCAGCAATACTGTGTATTGAGCTCTCACTGTGTGCCTAGCACAGCGGACGGGCTGCCTTCATGACACAGCCTCAGCATGCTAAGGAGCTGTGGAGGGATGCAGGACCTGGCTAGCACACAGTGAATGGACCGAATTTGCATTTTCATGAGTTCATTTTTAATCTTGAGGTGCTCTCATCCCAACTGAATATGCTTCTAAGAAAGATCCCCCCACACACAAATGTACAATAGCTGGCCGCTGCCCGGTAAGCTACCAGTGTTTTCCTTTAGTCTTTATTTTTATTTTTATTTATTTTTTTCTTTCATTCCTAGAGATCCTTTTTTCTCTCTCTGCCTCAGCTTCTCTATATTCCTGTTCTCTGATTTCTATTCCATTAACAGTCTCTAGTCTTTATTTTGAAAAGGACCTCGAGATCCTGAACTTCTTTCTCTTTGATTTGTGGTCTTGCTTCCTGCTTATTAGGAAGGAGCTGGCTGTTGGTGTTTTGCTGGCATATTGGCCAATTAGTTCCCCATCCTCTGCATTATACCCCTAATTTCCCTAAGGTAATCATGCCATTAGCCACAACACAGTCAACAAAAATTAACACCAGGCCATTAGATAGACAGGGTGAGCAGGAAGCACCTCTGGACAGGGCTGCAGGAGCTTCTCTTGTCTTCATTTCCCTGCAGAAAACACTGTCAACATCTTTACAAAGCTGGCTGTGCATTACAGGGCATGTCTGCTGACTTGAGTCTACAATATCCTCTTGTCCTTTTTGCAACCAACTGTGTAGTCTGAGCATGCAGTGTGTATTAAAGAGGACTGTTTTTCTTTCAGACTAGAGTGCTTTAAAGAAAAATTGCCAGCTCCATTGTTGACAAGGAAAGCTCATTCTTCTCTATGTAGGTCTCAGGTGATACAGTCCTCAATTCTCTTTTGAGCACCAAAAATAGAATAGTCCAAGCCAAGATAAGCAGATGTCTTACCCCCAAATCCCAAACAAGGTATTTAAACCCTGGAATTAAATAGCAAATGGTGCTGTGACTGAATACTCCTCTCTGGGTCTTCATACAACTTGACAGAGAACAGGTTTCCATTATTGCATGTGATACATGCACTAATTAAATACTGTTTTTTAATTTAAATGTTTGCAATTAATCTATTTTGGAAGTGGGGAGCTTATAATTGAAAGAATTGTATGATGAGATCTCTTTCTAAAGCAAAAACCCTTTATTTATTTAACTGTAAAAAATCAATAGAATAGAATTACAAGAAGCATCAAAAAGATAAAAATTAATCATCTGCAATCTCCTAACTTGAATGTGACTCATTTCAAAGACGCTTTTTTCTAGCTTTTATGTACTAGACACATATGTTTTACTTAACTGAAACTGCAAAATCCATTAGCATCAACTTTTTTTTATACCACCCTACATCCTTATATTTTAAATAGTACCCACTTTTTTATTATTGTACATTGAACTTGTTTCTAGTTTTTCACTGTGGTGGTAAATGGGATTCATGTTTTGGGTCTCTGCACCCCCACTTATCTGTGATTCATTCACAGTGGCAGCAAGAGGGTAAACACGGCCATTTCGTGGGTACACATGGGCACCAGGGTGATACTTGGAAAAAACTTGATTGCAAATCAAAATAACCCCTCCCCACATTCTTTAGTCTTCTGTGGAATAATATTCTTAATATTACTGGCATGCTAGGCCAGAGAATCCTTTTATCATTAACATCTTAAGTCTGAATTTTTTATGTTTTGAGTTTGTTTCAATGGGGCAAATGACTGTGGCATAACATTTCCTCCTTCCTTTTCGCCATATGGTTTCCTCTGGTTAATAAGGACGGCCTCATCTGAACCTTTCAATCTGGTATCTTTTACCTGGAATGTGCATGAATCAGGTGATTTTTACAGGGCACGGTTTCCAGAAACCAGTGTGACAGTTGAGACTGAGCATATCACACTGGTTATCAGAAGAGACACCTTTTGTTGGGAAATGGAGGCCTAAGCACTGATTCCCTGCCCTGTCGGATCCCAAAGCAGAAAAAAGTCTCTAAGTTCTTGGATGTGCCATTTGGAGTCAGTGTGTGTGTCTCCGACACTGGGCCAGGCACTCACTCCGTCCACCTTACTTCCTACAGGGGGTAGCTAATTAAAAAGAAAAAGACAACACAGCGGATCTTCTCATAAGGTAGTTATTTGTTAGAGGCTCTGGAGTGAGGCTCCACACACTTCCTGTCCTGTATTAGGCAGGGGTGAGGTTCTTTCATCTAAGCTGAATTATTGGGGAAATCGTGCTTCCCTGAGACGTCTATGCCTGGGCTGCAAGCAGTGAACCTCTTGTGGGGGTGGCTCTGAGAATCTTGCCTCTTTTTCTTATTAAGCAGTATGTGAGTGTGTGTGTGTACACGTGCATTTGTATGTGTGTGTGCGCGCGCGCATGTGTGTGCATTTGTGTGTGTGTGTGTGTGTGTGTGTGTGTGTGTGTGTGTGTGGTATAACATATTTAGGGAAAAGTGCACACACCCAAGAACAAGTATCTCCTAAGGAGCCCTTGTCTCGTGATTACATAAGGTCCAGAAATAGAATACTTCCAAGATCTCCCAAGCCCCCTTTCCCCTCCCTCCCTCCTTCTGAAAAGGGACTATATTTGTCTTCTATTGCTTTTGTAACAATTATCACATCTGTGGCTTCAAGAGCCCAGATTTATTACCATACAGTTATGGAGGTCAGAAGCCCTGAAACCAAGGTGTCAGCTGGACTGCTTCCTTTCTGGAGGTCCTAGCGGGTAATCTGCTCTTGCTGTTGCCAAATTGTAGAGGCCCCTGCACTTTTAGGGCTTCACCCCTTCTTCATCTTCAAAGCCATTGCCGTGGCCAGCTGGGTCTTTCTTACAAGGCAACCCCCTGAGCCTGCTTCCCTTGCCACATCTCTGAGTCTGATTCTCCTGACTCCTTCTTTCACCTTTAAGAATGCTTGTGATTATTTTGGGTCTGTGGGATAGTTCAAGACAATCTCCCAATCTCAAGATACTTAACCTTAATTACATCTGCAATGTCATTTTTGCCCTATTTATGTAATCACAGGCTTTGGGAGATGAGGGAATGGACATCCTTGGGGTATGAGGGAGGCGTGAATCTGCTAACTATTTTCACTTCTTGCATTATGGTTTGTATTTGCTGAAATTACACTGTATGTACTTTTTGGTGTCTGACTTTTTCCCCTCCATACTGCATGAGACTCACCAGGTTGTTGTATGTAACTCCAACTCATTTTTTCCTTGTTGTAATATTCTACTATGTCAAAAAATTAAAATTTATGTATGGAATCTAAATGGATGGGTATTTAGATTGTTCCCAATTTGGGACTCTTACTATGCTGCACCTTCTTGAGCCTCTGTCTTGGCCTTCCCAGGAATACCCCACAATTGAGGAACAGACATCCTAGTTTGCCTGGAACAGTCCTGAATTAAGCCTGTCCTGGTGTCCTTTCTGGTTAGAGCTTCCATTTGCTCTCCAAAATATGGTCACCTTGTCATGGTGAATACTTATTTCCAACTCCAGTAATGATGCCAGATAGTTTCCAAATTGATGGTAATTTTTGCTCCACATCCTCACCTGTACTTGTGATCTACCATCTTTTTCATCAATTTGAGAACCTTTTCATGTATTAATTGTCTAATTAGAACAATAAGTATTTTGGGAAATCCCTGGTCAGATCATTTGCCCATTTTTTCAATCGAGTCATCTCTCTTTTTCTTTCTGATTTATTAGGAACTCTTTTGATAATATGCATATGGGGCTCTTGTTGGTCACATGAATTGCAAATATCTGCTTTCTGTCTGTGACTTGCCTTTTCACACTCATACTGGTGCCTTTCAAGGAGCAGACATTCTTAATTTGAATGTAGTTCAAATTATTTATTTTTTCCTGTATGACCAGCCCTTTTTAATATCCTATTTAAGAAATCTTTCCCTGCCCCCAGCTCATGAAAATATTTTCCTTTACTACCTAATTTTGAGGATACGCCTTATATTAAAGGGGGAGACAATTTTAATCCCCCTTTTAATGATTTTAAAGAGAGGATATACAATTGACCCAGCACCATTCATCTAAAATACTATCCTCTTTTGTTTTTGCATTGTTTGCTGTACAAAGTTTTAAAAAAATCAAGTGTTAAAATATGCATTAGTTTGAGATGGAGGGATTAAAGATAGCTGCATGAGAGGTGAGATAGAGACCTCCTCCTAAAACCACATATAATATGAAAATATAATTAATACAACTAATCCTGAAAGAGCAACAGAAAAAAAGGCTGTGTCAGATTGCATACACCTGGAGGAAAGAACAAACCTCACAGAACAGGGTAATGTACCAAAGCCATGACCTGGTGGGATCCAAGCCCTTTCCCCACCACAGCTTACCAGTGGGAGGAAGAGAAACGGAGCAGGAAGGGAGTGAAGGCCTGGGACTGCTGAACACCTAACACTGAAGACCGGCTCTGGGAGCACAAACCTACATTGCATGGTGCTCTGGTGATTAGTGGGGTTGGGAAGCTAAGACAGGCAGAATACCTGGAGAAACTGAGATTCCAGCTGCTTGTGGAAAACAGAGATCCATATCCAGCCAATCTGGGCATGCAGTCTGAGAGACTTCCTAAAGTGAGACAGCAACTAAAGGGGCAAGGATTGAACAGAGCTTACTGCTCAAGAGAAAGGACAGGTAAAGAAAATTGTCCAGGTGCAATCCACGCAGCAGGTTGGGAACTTTCACGATCTTCAGGTGCTCCATTCCCCTGGCTGGCTATGCAGCTCCAAGGCCCCCTACATGATGTGCAGCCTGCTGTGCCTTCCTCCAGGCCAGCCCACACCTGGCTCACAAATAGGCAGACTCTGCCCTGGTGTCAAGCCAGCCAGAGGGAAGCCCTGCCTACAGAAGCTGCAAATGCAAAGAATAGAGGGTTACACTTGTGTGTTTGGCCCACTGGTTCTGGCAGTGGAGACAGGCATAGCAGCTGGGAAATAGGAACAGCTCTTTCCTCCCCCAGGCAGCAGCACCACTCCCCTCTGACCCCCGATATCACTCCCGGGGCTGAGAGTAGAGCTTCTGGGTACTAGAGGGCACCACATGCAAATATGAAACATCAAAGGAATCTGATTCAAAGCAAAATTCAACACCAGAAAAAGGGTCGAGTGAGACTGAACTAACAGATCTTCCTGAAAGATATTTCAAAATAAAAATCATAAACATGTTCCTGGAGGTACAGAAAAATATTCAAGAACTCAGGAATGAATTTAGGATGGAGATCCAATCACTGAGGAACACAAGGGAGGGTATTAAAAGGAGATTAGACATGGTGGAGGATACGATAAATGAAATAGAAATTAGAGAAGAGGAGCACAAGGAAGCTGAGGCACATAGAGATAAAAGGATCTCTAGGAATGAAAGAGTACTGAGAGAACTGCGTGACCAATTCAAATGGAACAATATTCGTATTATAGGGATACCAGAAGAAGAAGAGAGAGAAAAGGGGATAGAAAGTGTCTTTAAGGAAGTAATTGCTGAAAACTTCTCCAATCTGGGGAAGGAGATAGTCTCTCAGGCCATGGAGGTGCACAGATCTCCCAAAATAAGGGACCCAAGGAGGACAACACCAAGACATATAATAATTAAAATGGCAAAGATCAAGGATAAGGACAGACTATTAAAAGCAGCCAGAGAGAGAAATAAGATCACATAAAAAGGAAAGCCCTTCAGGCTATCATCAGACTTCTCAGAAGAAACCTTACAGGCCAGAAGGGACTGGCATGATATATTTAATGCAATGAAGCAGAAGGGCCTTGAGCCAAGAATACTTTATCTGGAAAGATTATCACTTAAATTTGAAGGAGTGATTAAAAAATTTCCAGATAAGCAAAAGCTGAGATAATTTACCTTCCACAAACCATCTCTACTGTGTATTTTGGAGGGACTGCTATAGATGGAAATGTTCCTAACATCAAATATCTGTCACCAGAGGTAATAAAAAGGGATATACAAAGAGTACAGAATTTGATACCTAATATATAATGAATGGAGGAGGAAGAAAAGGAGGGAAAATAAAGAACCTTTAGATTGTGTTTGTAATAGCATAGTAAGTGAGTTAAGTTAGACTCTTAGATAGTAAGGAAATTACCCTTGAACCTTTGGTAACCACAAATCTAAAGCCTGCAATGGCAGTAAGCACATACCTATCGATAATCACCCAAAATGTAAATGGTCTGAATGCACTAATCAAAAGACATAGAGTCACTGAATGGATAAAAAAACAAGACCCAATTATATGCTGTCTACAAGAGACTCACATCAAACCTAAAGATATACACAGACAAAAAGGGAAGGGATGGAATAAGGTTATTTCATGCAACTAATAGGGAGAAATAAGCAGGAGTTGCAGTACTTGTATCAGATGAAATAGACTTTAAAACAAAGAAAGTCACAAGAGACAAAGAAAGACATTACATAATGATAAAGGGGTCAATCCAGCAAGAGGATATAACCATTATAAACATCTATGCACCCAATACAGGAGCACTTACATATGTGAAACAAATACTAACAGAATTAAAAGGGGAAATAGAATGCAATGCATTCATTATAGGAGCCTTCAACACTCCACTCACTCCAAAGGACAGATCAACCAGACAGAAAATAAGTAAGGAGGCAGAGCCATTAAACAACACATTAGAATAGATGGACCTAACAGACATCTACAGAACTCTCAACCCAAAAGCAGCAGGATACACATTCTTTTCAAGTGCACATGGAACATTTTCAAGAATAGATCATATACTAGGCCTCAGAAAGAGCTTCAGCAAATTAAAAAAGATTGAAATTCTACCAATCAGACTTTTAGATCACAGAGGTATGAAACTAGAAATAAATTACACAAAGAAAAGGAAAAATCCCACAAACACACAGAGGCTTAACAACATGCTCCTAAATAACCAATGAATCAATGACTGAACAAAAACAGAGATCAAGCAATATATGGAGATAAATGACAACAATAATTCAACATCACAAAATATGTGGGATGCAGCAAAGGCCATGCTAAGAGGGAAGTATATTGCAATGCAGGCCTACCTCAGGAAAGAAGAACAATCTCATATGAACACTCTAAACTCACTATTAATGAAAGTAGAAAAAGAAGAACAAATGAGGCCCAAAGTCACTACGGACACCACAGAAATACAAAGAATTATGAGAGAATACTATGCAAAATTATATGCTAACAAACTGGATAACCTAGAAGAAATGGACAACTTTCTAGAACAATACAACATTCCAAGGCTGACCTAGAAAGAAACAGAAAATCTGAACAGACCAATTACTAGCAATGAAATTGAATTGGTAATCAAAACCTACCTAAGAACAAAACCCCTGGACCATATGGCTTCCCCGCTGAATTTTATCAAACATTTAGTGAAGACCTAATAACCATTCTCCTTAAGGTTTTCCAAAAAAAGTAGAAGAGGAGGAAATACTTCCACACTCATTCTATGAGTCCAGCATACCCTAATACCAAAACCAGGCAAAGACACCACAAAAAAAGAAAATTACAGACCAATATCCCTGATGAACATAGATGCAAAAATACTCAACAAAATATTAGCAAACCAAATTTAAAAATACATCAAAAAGATCATCCATCATGATCAAGTGGGATTCATCCCAGGGATGCAAGGATGGTACATTAGAAAATCCATCAACATCATCCACTACATCAACAAAAAGGATAAAAACCACATGATCATCTCCATAGATGCTGAAACAGCATTTGACAAAATTCAACATCCATTCATGATAAAAACTCTCAACAAAATGGGTATAGAGGGCAAGTACCTCAACATAATAAAGGCCATATATGACAGACCCACAGCCAACTTCATACTTAACAGTGAGAAGCTGAAAGCTTTTCCTTTAAGATAAGGAACAAGACAAGGATGCCCCCTCTCCCCACTTGCCCCACTTTTATTGAACATAGCTCTGGAGGTCCTACACAGGGCATTCAGACAACACAAAGAAATAAAAGGCATCCAGATTGATAAAAAAGAAGTTAAACTGTGACTGTTTGCAGATGACATGATATTGTACATAAAAAACCCTAAAGACTCCACTCCAAAACTATTAGGTCTAATATCTGAATTCATCAAAGCTGCAGATACAAAGTAAATACACAGAAATGTGTTGCATTGCTATACACTGACGATGAACTAGCAGAAAAAGAAATCAGGAAAACAATTCCATTCACAATTGCATCAAAAAGAAAAAAATACCTAGGAATAAGCCTAACCAAGGAAATGAAAGACCTATACTCTGAAAACTACAAGACACTCATGAAGCAAATTAAAGAAGATACCAATAAATGGAAACACATCCGTGCTCATGGATAGGAAGAATTAGTATTGTCATAATGGCCATCCTGCCTAAAGTAATATACAGATTCAATGCAATCCCTATCAAAATACCAACAGCATTCTTCAATTCTTTCCTGAACTAGAGCAAATAGTTCAAAAATTCATATGGAACCACAAAAGACCCCAAATAGCCAAAGCAATCCTGATAAGGAAGAATAAAGCGGGGGGAATTACACTCCCTGACTTCAAGCTCTACTACAAAGCCACATTAATCAAGACAATTTGGTACTGGCACAAGAACAGACCCATAGACCAATGGAACAGAATAGAGAACCCAGATATAAACCCAAGCATATATGGTCAATTAATATATGATAAAGGGGCCATGGATATACAATGGGGAAATGACAGCCTCTTCAACACCTGGTTTTGGCAAACTGGACAGCTACATGCAAGAGAATGAGACTGGATTACTGTCTATCCATTTACACAAAAGTAAACATGAAATGGATCAAAGAGCTGAATGTAAGTCATGAAACCATAAAACTCTTAGAAGACAACATAGGCAAAAATCTCCTGAATATAAACATGAGCAAAATGAACACATGGGACTACATCAAACTAAAAAGCTTCTGTACAGCAAAGGACACCATCAGTAGAACAAAAAGGCATTCTACAGTATGGGAGAATATATTTGTAAATGACATATCTGACAAGGGGTTAACATCCAAAGTATATAAAGAACTCACATGCCTCACACCCAAAAAGCAAATAACCCGATTAAAAAATGTGCGGAGGATATGAACAGACAATTCTCCAATGAAGAAATTCAGATGGCCAACAGGCACAAGAAAAGATGCTGCAGATTACTAATTATTAGGGAAGTGCAAATAAAAAGCACAATGAGATATCACCTCACACCAGTTAGGGTGGCCTGTATCAAATAGACACTAAGAACAACAAATGGTGGTGAGGATGCAGAGAGAGGGGAATGTAAGCTACTTCAACCACTGTGGAAAGCAATATGGAGGTTCCCTCAAAAAACTCAAAATAGAAATACCATTTGACTTGGGAATCCCACTCCTAGGAGTTTACCCAAAAAATATAATTTGTCAGATTCAAAAAGACATATGCACCTCTATGTTTATTGCAGCACTATTTACAATAGCCAAGATATGGTAACAACCTAAGTGTCCATCAGTAGATGAATGGATAAAGATGTGGTACATATACACAGTGGAATACTATTCAGCCATAAGAAAGAAACAAATCCTATCATTGCAACAACATGGATGGAGTTGGAGGATATTATGCTCAGTGAAATAAGCAAGGTGGAGAAAGACAAATACCAAATGACTTTCCTCATTTGTGGAGTATAACAATGAAGCAAAACTGAAGGAACAAAACAGCAGTAGACTCACAGACTCCAAGAAGGGGCTAGCAGTTACCCAAGGGGGGGGCATGGGGGAGGCTGGGTGGGGAGGGAGGG
>JAQQAC010017683.1:3515677-3570988 GCA_029783875.1 Phataginus tricuspis | reverse complement strand
AAAGTAAAAATATAGGGAAGAGAAATCACTTAAAATTTGAAGACTCTTAAATGTTAAAAAATGTTAACATTTTGGTGCATTTTTCCAATCATCTCTGAAGCTTCCAGTATATTTTTATGTAATTGAGGCAATATTGCACAAATACAGACAACTGTATTTAATGCTCTTTATACTCTACATTATAATGGAAGCAATTCCTCATGTTATAAAAATGTAAATGAAAATTTAATACCTGTGTGTATATTTTTAAACTCCTTAAAAAATGCTTCCAAATCTGTTTCTTTGCTATTCTTGAGCAGTTCGTACTTGCTTTGTTTTTTCCTCTTGGGGAACACAGCGAAGTATACTATCAATCTTCTTAACCTAATATTTCCCCACTATAGCAATCTCCCGCATAGAAAAAGTAAAACGTCAGTCAAGCTGCCTGCTTACAACTTTGACTTCACAAGGTTTCCTCTAGCGAGGGAGCCGCTTGATTTGGAGAACTTGTGAAAGATCATGATCCTTCCTTTTCCTTGTAACTGTTAAATCAAAATTTGTCATGAATAACAACGAAGCAAAACTGAAGGAACAAAACAGCAGACTCACAGGCTCCGAGAAGGGCTTAACGGTTACCCAAGGGGAGGGGTGAGGGAGGGAGAAGGGAACTGAGGGGTATTATGATTGGCACACATGGTGTGGGGGGGATCATGGGGAAGACAGTGTAGCACAGAGAAGGCAAATAGTGACTCTGTGGCATATTACTACACTGTTGGGAAGTGACTGCAGGGGGGTATGGGGGGGCATAACATGGGTGAATTTAGTAACCACGTTGTTTTTTCATGTGAAACCTTCATAAGAGTGTATATCAATAATACCTTAATAAAAAATAAAAATAAAAATAAAGAAAACAAAGAAATGCGTTAGTTTGTTTCTAGGCTTTCTATTTACTTCATTAGTCTATTCGTCTATCCTCAAAAAAATATCACTGTTTTGACTACTGTGACTTTTTAATAAATCATGATATGTGGAAAAGGAAATCCTCCCTCACTGATCTTTTTTAAGGGTGCCTTCCTGTTCTTAGCTCTTTGCATTTCCATTTACACTTCAGAATTATATTATTAATGACCTTCAAAAAATTGCTGGGATTTTTATTGAGATTGCCTAGATCAACTTAAGGACAACTTACACTTTTAACAGTATTGTATTTTTCAGTGTGAAATTGTTTTGAAATAAAGAATGAACAAAGTCTGCTCTTTACACAAATGCTTTCCTCAGACTTCCTCCAATAGGTGAACATGTCCCTGTACCAGAAAATTTGCCCTTTTGTAGTAGTGGTGGGTGAGGAAGACCGTAGGAGAAAGCTGGTGCTGGGTGAGTCTTTCCACGGAGTGAGTCTCAGCTCCCAAGTCTTGGGCCAGGACTCCAGCAGGGCACCATAATGAAAATCACACTGGAATGGGCTGTAGCTTGGAGACTGCTGAAAAATCCCATTTCCCCTCAATTTTCCTAAAAATTTTCTACGGTCTTTTACAATAAATGAAAAGTTTAAAGTTTCACCATCTTGTTTCCTAAGTCTTCATTTGAATTAAAATTTCAATTTGATCCTTTAGAAATTTGCACTAGAAAAAAGAGCAGGTGATGCTGATACCCTAAAAGCAGATAACTTCTTGTGTTTGTATTTCCCCATAAAAATCAGCACAGTAGAGTCCTGGATAGAAGAGAGATTCAGTGAACATTTATTGATGTCAGTTGAATTGATGTAAAAGGAGAATAAGAAACGGATCTATTTGACATTGATAAAAATGGACAATGGAAAGCATAAAAACATCTATATAAAGTGACACCCCAAATGTGGACAATTGGTTGTGCGTCTAAATTTATCTCAAGATTAAAGTCTTCACAAAGTATAAAATCTCTACACTGATCATTAGCACAGCAGCCACCCCAATCTCTTCTCCCCACCCACACTTTAATAAAAAATTTGGTCCCTTAAGTAGCTCTGGCAGGTGGCCAGCAGTTAATTCAAAGGATGAATCTTTTTTCCTTCAAAGAGAAGCAGTATGAAGATGCAGGATTGGAGTGGGTCTGCTCACATGGGGTTTCCAACATACTTTTCACAATTTATGGAACACAAGAATAATTTAGATTATGTGTTCCATGAGGACAGAGAGGAATAGTCTTTGCCTGAGAGTAATATAAAGGCAGGGTGCTATCTCAAAATACTCTGAGCTTTTGCATGAAGTAGGTGGTTGATAGTGATTTTGAACCAATCATGAGTTTGGGATGGGAAGAGTTGATTCATTTCAGAAAGAAAAGAAGGAGAGAAGAAAATTAAACATGGCTTAGAACTGAGAACACTTGTCTTCCTTTTCTAATTTCCTCACTAATTGTACAAAATTTAGGCAGGCCATCCCATCTTCCAATGCCCAAATTGAAATAGGAACAAGAGAGCATCTTTCTGAGTTTATCCTAAGGGGCAGTGCTCTGAATTACTTGAGGGAAACTGTTTTGCTTTGTTTTATTTTATTGTTTGAAGATGCCTTACTGTCTTTGTTTCATGCCCCTCTAGTCTAGCCAAATTACCTGGTCTGTTCTTCATCTGCAGGCTGCACTGCTTAAATGATGATGACCTCTATCTGAGATCTGGGCTGCGAGCCAAGGTTTGGTAACATCTAACTGAAGAGGTGAGAGTCTCATTCCTCTTCTCTGTCTCATTTGGGTCAGGCTGTAAGTGGCATCCGAGGCAAAGAGGACACATTCATCCACTGTATTGCCAGTCTTTGAAACAGCTAAGGAGGAGGGCCCCAGTCTACTCAGGAGTCAATGGGACATTTCCATTAGCCCAGCCACCCGCTGGCTTCTCCCTAACCAGCTCCCTGACAATCACTCTCCCCACCCTCTGTCGGGCTTCGGCTTCTCGTTCTTCAAGCCTGAGTGAGTCAGTCCTGTCTTCACCTCTCCTCTCCTCTTTCCATCAGTCTATCCAGGTCCAATGCCCCTTTCTTCCTCCTCTCTGCTTGGTGCCTTCCTTTTCCTCGCCCTGATCTTTCTCCTTGATTCTCTAGTCTGTCCTTTTCCTCTTTGATCTTTCTCTGTGTTTGTGCCTTAGAACTGCTGGCATCACTCATGGACCTTCAAGGAATGTGCAGTGTCACAATGGGCAGGGATCTTTAGGGCCAGTAAAATCAGCCTAGATGTGCTTGGGGACAGAAACCAGGAGGTCCTGAAGCCCGACAGTGCCAAGAACACAGACCATGGGAGGGGCTGCGGTATTAAATCAAAGTTGTGATTGTGTCTCTACATCTGTTCCTCATTCCTCGACAAAATATTGAGGGCCTGTTTCTTCCAGATACTACACAAGCACCAGGGTATAGAAAGGAAGATGTTATTTCTGTCTGAAAGGATATTAAGTGTGTTCTTACAGCCTTTCTCCCCTGTCCAATTAATCCTCATGGTTTGTATATAAAGAAAAGCAACATGTATGGGCTGTACCAGCGACATACACAGTCATTAAATGATTTGAGCACATGTCCGGGGATTTGATCATCAACACAAGCAACAAGAAACTGTTTTAAGCCAAAAAGTTTGTAATTAAATTAGGACAGACAAGATCTGGATGGGATCCCAGTTGAATTATATTCTCTCACAGGTGACTTGAGACCACCTTCAGAAATTTACATGTAATTCTTTAAATGACTTTTTATAATGCGGTAAGGCTTTCCATAAGTCATTAAATATATTCATAAGATATAACCTATATCTTTTGAAAGAAATTTTAATATAATTTCTGAAGTGAGCCATAACTCGGATGGCCCTGCTATTCTTCCAAAGAAAGTAACTTTTAAACAATTTCATTAGTTTATTAAGCCATTTAAACAGTAATTATTGTGAACCTGTCAGCACCTTCTGCCTTTGCCAAGGAGTATGTAATGTAGTACCCTGTCAAATTAATGGAATTTCTTGGTGAAATCAATATAACACCTCTATGCACCTACTCATTTTGGTTTCAGTTCCATAGAATTACTGATTTTGCTGGGAAACTGTGTCACAGTCAATCCCCTTCAACTATAACCTCCATGTTTTCAGTGGTGCAAAGAAGGATTAAAACTGATTTTTAATGTACAGACTCTTTGGCAACATAAACATATTAGAGGCATTTAAACGATTTCCATCTCCCAAGAGCTTGTCACAGATGAGCGCCTATCTCAACTCAAGCAGGTGACTGATAAATGAGAATAGTTGACTCTACCTTGTACATCAATTAATCAGATTGAATCGTTTTCCAATAGTGTTGATCAAACTTCCGCCATGCATCTGATTTTTCAGAACTCACTATTCATGGGCCAGTGAGTCCCTGTCCTTCCACCCACATGCTGACATCCCAGCAGTCAGAGGGCTTCTGCACATCCATGGAATGCTTCGCCAGGCAGGAGAGTGAACCAAGGGGAGGGCAAAGCTGGGTAAAGATGATAATGAACCGTTAAGGTAAAAAATGGTTTTAAGTCAGTGAGTAAAATATTTGCACTGTGTTAAAATTAAATGTTAATCTACTTAAAGTCTCCTGTAACAAGCACATGGAAAATAGATCAGGAATAAGGAACTTTAAAGAATTTCAAGATTTCAATCCCAACAGGACTTGGTACTATAGATATAGAAATGGAAAGAAAAATGAAGATAAGGACATAAGGAAGTCAGGTCAGCAGAAAGGAATTAAAAGTGAGAGAAAAGACTAGAATGTCCTTGAATTAAAGTTCTTTGCTGAAAGGCAAAGTCCTAATAGAGATATTATTCTTACTCTGTGACTCTGATTACAAACCAACATAATGAATGTGCTCCCCCCACACAGTGAGCTCAGCCTTGATGGAATATCTGTGGTATTCAGAACATTCTACTCCAGCCGTACAGAAAAGGGCAGAGGACCCTCTTCTTGCACGTCACTCACCTAATCTCTAATATGGGGGGAGAGGGGAAGAAAAGGCAGAGGAAGAGGAGAATAAAAACTTAAAGAGGTACCAAGCATTTAACTAGTTTCTTTGTGTGTTGTCTCATTTAATCTTCAGCCTAAACCCACTCACTGTTTTGTATTTGGCATTATTGGGGTGTCACTGGCTGCACAAATTTGAAATGTGTAATTGGATGAGGCTTATAAAATAACCCCAATCAAGATAATGAATATATCTATCATCCACAAAGATTTCCTCACGTTCCTTCATAATGCCCTTTTGGCCTCTTCTAGCAACAATTTCCCCTGTTCCCAGGCAATTTCATCGTCTTTCTGTCACTACAGATTTGTTTGCATTTTTTAGAATTTTCACATAAGTGGAATCATACAATGCATATATATTTTTTGGTCTGCTTTTTTCTAATCAACATAATTATTTTGAGATTTGCCTATGTTGCCCCACAGATCAATAGTTCATTCGCTTTTGTTGCCGAGTGATATTTTGTTGTACGGATGCACATTCTCATGAACATTTGCAGTTTTTCAAATCGGGCCTGGTACAAATAAGCTTCTATGAATGTCTGTATGCAGTGTCTCTGTGTGAGCCAAATGCGCTTTTCTTCCCCTTGGGTAAATGCCTTGGAGTTGGATGGCTGAGTCCTATGGTTGGTGCCTGTTTAAGTTTTTAAGAAACACCAAAATGTTTTCCAAAGTGGTTCATTTTTCATTCTAATCAGCAATGTATGGAATGTTTCGGTTGCTTCACATCCTTGCCCACACTTGCTAAGGTCCAACTCTTTCACTTTTGCTATTCTACTTAGTATGTAGTAGTAATATTTTTCTGTGCTATTTATTTGAATTTCCTTAATGATTTATGGTGTGGAGCATCTTTTCATGTGCTTTTGGCCATTTGTTTATCTTCTTTGGTGAGGTGTTTGCTTAAGTATTTTGCTCACTTTAATTGGATTGTTTGTCTTTTCTTATTAAATTTTGAGTTATTTATGTGTTTTAAATAGAAGTTTGGTGGTACATATGGGTTTTGTAAAGACTTGGATGACCTTTTCATTTTTGTAACTGTGTCTTTGAAGAGCAAAAGTGTTTTTATTTTGAGTAAGTCCTATTCATTGATTTTTTTCTTTTATAATTTGGACTTCTGTGTTATATCTAGTAAATACTGGCCAATCCATAGTCACTGAGATAGTCTCTGTTTTTCTTTAGGAATCTTTATAGTTTGAGCTCTTACATTTAGGCCTAAGATCCATTTTGAGTTAATTTTTGTACATGGTGCAGTAACGGTCAAGGTTCAATATTTATTTTGATGCTCACTTATTCTAGCACAATTTGTTGGAATGACCATATTTTCCCTACTGAATTGCCTTGGCACCTTTAATCAATCAATGCCAATCAAGAGAAGACTTCCATTTCTGGAATGATGGAAGAGATGTACATTTCTGTATCTCTCCTACTAACTACATCTTAAAACTATGGAAAAGTGGCATGGCGGTGAGTTCCCCGGTTGTGTTTTTGCTTCATATAGTCTAGACTAGAAACTGGAGAAGCTGGCAACCCAGAAACACCAACAGGTACAGACCAACAATAACAACAAAAAGCCCAAGAAAAGCTTTATTTCTAACCAAAGGGTTAGGAAAGGGGAAATCTTGCCAGACCAAAATCTTCTAGATAACAAACACTCTACTCAAGCCACACACTACAGCAAAAAAAGAAAAATGAGGCCCCACCCCTACCTTCACCAGCAAATATAGAATGAAGAGTCTAGGCTTCCGCATTGGCATTCCTACTCCTCTTCCCCCACCAGGGCGATGTCAGAGATGGCCAGGTAAGGAGCCGGTTCTCCACTCTCCCACACAGTGTCAGGGGATACCATATGGGGGGCTTAGAATTCCACCCTCCCTCACTAGGTGCTGATGAGGCAGAACTACCCGTTCTTACTGGGGTGGTAGAGCTAAGTGAGAGCTCTACCCAGCTAAGAGAACTTTTACCACTGTTCAGTGGTATTAAGGTGACCCACACATGATTTCAGTGGAAGCCACTTGAAGAACAGTAACAAGATGTCCCATCCCCTCCCAGTGAGGGAGATCTCAATGGAGGTCTGTTTGAGGCCTACTGGCCCTCCCAGCAGAACCCACAGTAAAGGGGAATCAATGTGTCAGTGGAGGCCAAGTAGTAAATCTGGATCTGTACCCACGTTCAACAGTAGTGAGGCAGTACCCACTCTCCCCCTGTTCGAGTGGTGGCCAAGGAAGTTAGTTAAAACAAAGTTTAAATATGATCCAGACTCTTATAACATAACCAAAATATTGAAGTGTCAATAAAAAATAATTCATCATACAAAGAACCAGGAAGATTATAATAATAGAATAAGGAGGAGAGAGAAAAGAAGTAAACTTGATGACAGAACAAAAGAAATTGCCCAATTTGAACAACACAGTAGAAATAGAATGAAAAAATAAACAGAGCCTCCGGGACATGTGAAGAAGAGGATAAGGTGGATGGCAATGAAAGATGATTGGAAGAATGAATGGCCGAAAATTTCCAAATGGCAAAAGCCATAAACCTATAGCTTCATAAAACTGAGAGAATCCAAAATAGGATAAACCTAAATAAATCCACATCAAGTTACATCATAGTCAAATAATATAAACTGAAAAATATGAAAAAAAATCTTGAAAGCAGTCAGAGAGAAACGATGCATTACATGGAGGAGAGAAACAATTTGAATGACAGCAGATTTCACATCAGAGATTGCAGAGGCTGGTGGCAGAGAGGGGGAGTGGCACATTTTCCAGTTCTGAAAGTAAAGAATTTTAAACCCAGAATTCTATACCCAGTGAAAATATTCTTCTGGAATGGAGGGGAAAGCATTCTCAGAAGAATGGGCTCTCCTAGAGCCACTGCAGCCTGCCAACACCTTTTTTGGTCCAGTGATACTGATTTTGGACTTTTGGCCTCCAGAACTAGAAGGAACAAATTCCTGTTGTTTTAAGCCATCAAATTTGTGGTAATTTCTTATAGCAGCCACAGGAATCTGTGGCTGGATTAGATTATAATCTAATCCAGTAGATTTATATTTTTTTCCAAATTTGAGAAGTTTCAGACATTATTTCTCTGAATACTTTCAGTCCTTCTCTCTTTCTTTCTTCTTCTCTTGGGACTTCAATAATTTAATGTTAGCCCTTTTTATTATCCCACAATTCCCTCAGTCTCTGTTCTTTCTTTCTTTTTTCTTTTTTAGCAGTCTATTTTCTTTCTGTTCTTTAGATTGGGTTAATTCTACTGATCTTTCCTCTAGTTCATTGATTCTGTCCTCTGTCATCTCCCCTCTATTATTAAACTCATCCAATTAGTTCCCATTTTAATCACTGTATTTTTCAGTTTTGTAATTTGCATCTGGTTCTTTTCTTATAACTTTTATTTCTTTTCTGCAATTTTCTGTTTTTTCAATTTGTTCAAGAGAATTAATACCTGTTCGTTGAAGCATCTTTGTGATGCCTGCTTTAAAACCCTTGTCAGATAATTCCGACATTTGAGTCATGTTGGTGTTCGTCTCTGTTGATTGCTTTTTTTTTCTTTCAATGTTTGATTTTCCTGGTTCTTTTCAACTGTATCCTGGCTTCTTTGGATATTATATTACGAGACTCCGGATCCTATTTAATCATCTTTCTTTAACAGGCCTCCCCTGTGGAGGTATAGCGTGAGGACCCGCCGGGTGTGTGCATTCATCTTCTCATTGAGCTCTGCCAGCCCCACACCACAAATATGCAGCTATGCTGATTACCTGCCTGCGTGCAAAGCAGTGCGGGGAAAGTTCAGTTTTCCCTTCTACTATTGACTCCTTCTAGGTGAAAATGGGGCATCACTTGTACCACTTTATTGCCTCCAAGTTGAGGGGTGTAGGCTTACCTCTCAGCTGTGCCCTATTGACCCCTGGGAGGGAATGCAGAGGTCTGACACACACCCTTGGAGTGAAGACTCAGCTGACCATGATGGGACTGGCAGGGGTGGGGTGGATGGGTGTTCTGCTTGTGTCCCTGTGTAAGAGATGGATAATGAGCTCACGGCTCCACCCTGCAACAGGAGGGCTGCCACATGCTCGTGCTGCAGGGGGCAGTGGGAGACCAACTGCCCCCTAGGCCGCTGAAACGGGGGTGAGGAGTGACTATTTTTCCTGTGGCATCTGGCTGGAGTAGGGTGGATATTACCAAAGGTTTTCCGTCCATGGCTCAGCCTTCCCGGCCCTGCCTTGGGGCCTTCTGAGACTGTTGTTGAAGCACTGTGGGGGTGCAGCTCTGCAGCCACCACTGGGTTTGGAGGAAGATGGGGTTCCTGGTCCCTAGTCAGCCCACCCCTGTTCTCTCACCTCCATCCTCCCAGGTATGTTTGGGGGTTATATTTAGGGCTTTTGTGAGGGGAAAGCTTGAGAGGAATGGGGTTGCTCTCTCTTGGTGGGACTAGAAGTAATAATGTGGTAAAATTTTTGTAATATTTTATTGGGAGGAGGACCATATAAAAACTTGAAAACTGCTCTAAAACCCCTCTGGGGACTAAAACTCTCAGTCTTTGGCATTTCAGCTCGACTGGATGCAAACCCTTTTCTTCATTCTTTGCATCCCAGGCTTCATGCTGCTGTCCAGACAGGGAGCCGGTGGTTTAGATGAAAACATCTGGCTTCATATCCTGGCCTGCCTGCCTGCCTGCTAGTGACTTTAGGCAAGTTACTTAACCTGTCTTTGCCTCAGTCTCCTCATCTTTAAAAAGGAGATAACAGCTTTAGAAAGTGTCTGGCAGGGAGTAAATACTGGAGCTTAACTGCCCCTATTATTAATATTTCTGAGTCTGTGAATTTTATACCCATGAATACCCTCCTCCTTCAGAGTTCTCTTCTTTTAATTCCGTTCCATTTGACTGGTCTTTGTATTTCCACAAAACCCATAGCTAATAGGCTGGAGTACAGCCAGCATTCTGCTCTGACTCTTTTTGATCTAAATTAACACAAACTTGGAACTGAAAAGGATCTGGTACAGAAAAGGCATGGAATTAGGGACCTTTTTCTGTGTGTCAGGAGCAAGAGATACTCAGGAACTGCCTGGAAGAGGGATGTTGATGGTGGGTCACCCTTTATTCACTTGAATGTTTCTATAGAACTCTAACCAGGAACCTCATGAAGACACTTGATATAAGCAAGTAAGTTTTACATCTTTATAGTGAGTATCAGTTCAAATAATATTCTCCTAACAGACCTTCAAAAATGCCTTTCAACTTTCTTGTCCATTCAGCAAAATCTTCTGGAAGTGGGCAGCCAAGTGGGAATTAATCATCTCCCATGACCCTTCCTAAATGACTGCTCAATGCTTACGGAAGGAATGGGTGTTTGGGAGGAATGGGGACCTCCCTCCATCTGCTCTGTCATGAGTGATCTATGGGACATTTTCAGCTCAAAGGATTTGCTTATTTTAAAGATATTAAAAGTAAATCATTTACATAATTCTTTCATATGTTTATTAGAAGAGCCAATATTTGCTGAAGGATTATTAATCAAATAGAATTCTTATTTTTGTTCTTGCGTTTTCGTTTATGGGGAAGCAATGCTCCAGTCACTTTTAAAAAGCAAATAGCTTTCTGTATATTATTGAGGAAATCGATGGGAAGGAAATAGCCAAAGCAAGCATATGTAAAGTCCTGGGGCTTTTTGTATCAGTAGAAGCAAAATGCAGGAGGGTATTTCAGACACCTTGGACAAAAGACTAGAGGCATTGTTCTTTTCTGGGTAAGTATCAGGATTCCCGAATTTGAATACACCTATGTTCCTTCTTACTATCTGTTTATTGAAAAACTGCCACTGTCAGAACAACCAGATCGGAAGTACAAGAGAGTCACTACTGTAAAATTCTGGGTAGGACTGAAGTTATAGGGACGACCACATCCCAGGCTCCCCCGCTCCCATTCATACGGATGATCTTTCCCTCTGCCTTTGTCAGACCTCGTGTAACAGATATAAGCAACCCATGCTTGACCCACTGTACCACTGGCTGGAAATGGGGAAGGGCCAGAGGTAAAAGGACTTCACCCTGAAGCATGGGCTCGTTGTCAACCTGACCTCTTTGTTGGGAAGTAGCCCCCCCCAAAAAGGACTAGTTTTCTTAGAACTACTAGATAGAAGACAGCTGATGTTATCTATACATCTCAGCAGGACCACACTTACCTGATGAACATCCTTTGAGAAAAACCTTATTTTCTTCATTCCCCCTGCAATGGCTAGAGCATCGCCTGAGGAGAATCGCTTCCTGCTACTTGTTACGGCAGCTGCACACACTCTGGGGGATGCCGCGGCTTCCCAGGCAGCCCTCACTGGCTGCGACCTCGGAAGTCACATGGGGCTCCACCCTGGGCGTGATGCTCTGCTGCTGCCATCTTGAAATTCTTAATTGTTTTTCATGGAGAAGTCTTACATTTTCATTTTTCACTAGGCCCCACAAATTCTGCAGCCAGGGTTGAATTGATGTGTTATGTTTTTCATCCATCAAGGTCTTTCTTTCATGGACAGGAATACTGCCGTGTGCTCCCAGCACTCGCCTCTCAGGATCACACTGATACCTCGGCTGGCTTTCCTTTTACTCCTTAAACTTATGGAGAAGAAAAATGGGGCTGGTTTACCATTTTATCTCCAAATTCTAGCCAGAGTTCTTTTACGTAATTTGTCTTTAATAGATGGCTGAGTGCACGAATAAAGGCTCCCTGACATCTTTATTTGCAAACTCTTAACCAGCCTGGATTCCGTAACTGCATAACCATACACACAAACACACACACATACACACCCTCTTTCCTCTGTCTTCTAGGTCCCTAGGTCTATTGACTGAAAATAAAATCTGAGTTTAAATACAGCATAAACGCCTTTAACTTGTAGACCATCTCAATTGTTGGCCCCAAAGAAACGCTAGAAAATGCAAAACGGTAGCACATTCACAAAACATTCCCAAGTGACTTGAGAGTATATAGTACAACTTGGTTTTATTTACCTAATTATTTTTGACTTGTATTGCTAATGAATTCGAGTTTCCACAGCAGATGACATCCCAAAAGGTGGTGTGGGGGGGCCCCAGGGTTCTGCTAGGAGAAGGCTGGGCCTGCTGATCTGTGTCATAGAAGAATGCCCAGAAGAGAGAGCAATAGGGAGCCCCAGAGCCCCAGGGAAGCAGGGGTGCTGCTCCCACCCCATCAAAGGGCTGAAGGGGGCCTCCAGGTGAGTGTAAGTGATCCTACCTGTACAAATGAGGTTGGTAGTCTTGGATAAACGCAGTCCCGTGGTTCATCCCTTGGGTAGGGTGAGAACCCAGTGCTGGGCCTTTGTGTAAATGGTTGGCCCTGGCCTTGGCCGAACTGCAGAACAGGGTGGACGTGATCCTGTCTCTCTCATGGGGGGCGAGCCCTTCCTCTCCCTGGCACTCCTTCCTCTTATTCTGATAAAACCACTTTAAGGTTGGGCTTCTTAGACACATTTGCATTTCACAGGGGCCCAAAATTGTCTAAAGTGGGGTTTCAGCAGGGCAGACGGGGCTGCGGGAGGAGCGCTGTCCAGCTGGAAGGGTATGAGGTCCCTTGGGGAGTGGATGGGACGACCTCCCAGAAAGGCTCTGCGTCACTGCCGCAGCTGCCTCACCGCACCGCTGCAGCGCTGCTCCTGAGCCAGGGAGGCTAAAAAGAGCCGCGCAGTGGGGTGCGCTGCAAGGGCGACGCATGGCCGGGCTCCCCGCCCGCAAGGACTGGAGGACGCAGGCACCCGCGGCTGCCAGCTCAGGAGGCAGGGGCCAGGCCACCGAGGAGGGGCACAGCGAGGGGGCTGTGGGCGGGGCTCGTGTCATGCCCTGTGTTTCTGGGCTCGTTGTGGAGGAGTAAGCCTGTCAATTAACAGAATCCGAAGCCCTGTACCCTTGGTTTTACCTAATGGGCTAGTCCTTTGAGAAGATTCTGGGTTTATGCATCTTGAATTGTTTCAGGGGACAAAAGCAGCTCCCATATGACTTCGGAGAAGCGTCAAAGACAATTTAAGCAAACATAGGGCACCCCAGAAAGAAAGTGGGATTTAAATGTTAAGATAACTAGATGTAGAGTGAGGAGAGAAAAGCCCAGAAGTTATTGTCCTGCCCCCTCCTTTAGAGAGCATGCGGTGGGGGTGGGGGACGCGGGGCCGGTAACGGTGCAGCGTTCACTGAGGATAGCATGCCTGCCTCTTAGGGCATCCTGGGATGTGTTGGGACTTTGTGTAATTTCTGGAAGAGGGGCTGCCTGAGAGGGCATCTTCCTGAATAGTGGAGACAGAGGTGTGTGTGTGTGTGTGCATGCACATGACAGGACTGGAGCAAAGGATTCTAGGTTTTCTACAGCTCCCCAATTCTATGACTCTGAACAGCATTTTCACATTAGTGATTCCAAACTAAGAGACCAAGTAGACAAAGGTATGATGACCGACCACACATATATAAATAGAATTTGGACCCACAACCTGCAGCAACCTAACTAACCAACCCTCTTATCTACTCTAAACAGCCCTGGAAGCCAGCCCAGTCTCAGTCAGACTTGCAGGAAGCCAGATAGCTATCTCTAGTCACATGAAAATCCAGAAAGCTAACCAATAATTTCTGTAACAATCAGCTAAAATTGACCAGGACTTGATTAATAACTGAAAGTTTCCCTGTTCCCTGCTTCCAATTTAGAACCAACTAGAGAAAACCAAATATGCATCCCTGACCAATTACTAGGACACCCCCTCCTAGTTGGCCCACCTCCAGCCTCCCTGTGCAGCAGCCTCCCATCAGGGCACACTGGGAGCCGCCCCTCTTCTGTACTATAAACCTTTCCCACTCCTCCACGTGCCTTAGAGTGTCTGCCAGACTCAGGTGGTGGTGGCTGACTCCCTTGCTACAACAGCTCGGCCTTTGATTTTTTCTCATTTGGTTGGTCTTACTTATTTCCGCAAATTCCCGAGCTGAAAGGCTGGGGCACAGTCGTCATTTTGTGTTCTGGCCTCCCTCTCCATGAAGTCAGTCACTGGGCACCTCCATCCTGCTTTGTAGGTGGCCTGAGTCTCTCATCTCAGCCACAGATGTGCAACGAGAAAGGATCCTCTCCCAATATGTAATCGCTGAGAAAGCTTATGTCTATTTTCCAGTTTTACTTGGCATAACCTGTGGATATGTGTAATATGAAGCCACATTTTCCCTTGTTGACTTATCATGATGGACATAATTCTGGTGGGAATGCAGAAGGCAACAAAAAAGTTACATGTCTGCCAATGCTTATTTAGAGTGTCCTGTGGTATGTATGCCAAACACAAGAATGAACACAAAGAAGAAAGACATTGCTCCACCCCACCACCGCATTTAGGATGGTCACAGTTTCGAAAGGCTGCAGGCTGTAAACAGATTGTTATATTACAGCCTGCAGCTGTCCCAACGGTGTGGACAGAGGGCATGAGGACTTCTGGAAGAGTCACTGAAGGCTTCTCCCAGGGAGTAGCATCTGTGTGAAATCTCAGAGGACGCGTGGTTAATGTACCAGGTGGAGAAAGAAGAGCAGGCTGTTGGGAGTGTCCGCACAGTGTGTGAGTCTCAGAAAAGCAGATAAGGGGGAGCTGGAAGATTGTGGAAGCTGCATTGAACGGCAGGGTGGGAGGCTTCCAGAGCAGGAAGATGTGGGAACAGTGGTGGCAGTGGCCTGCAGAAATCCACAACCCCAGGATCTCTAAGAATCCCTTAAACACTTTCTGGTCCTTTACTTCTTGGGCTGTGTAACTGTGGGGTGCCACTTTCAGAGTTTTCTTCTCAGAATAGAGCCTCTTTGTTTCTTTAGGAAATTCATCTCTTAGTCTGGACAATCACTGGGGCTTTGGAGAAGTGAAATAACTTGGCATGAACAGGCAAAGATCACGAAGATTATGAAGTAGCAAGGCATTGGAGGGGAGGGTCGTGGTTCCTCGGAGACATCTGTGCCCCGTGGCCCCCAGATGGGGCTCTCGGATGTATGCAACAACTGCCTGTGGTCTGCAAAGCAGGGTAGATTGTCCTTGGCTGGCATCTAAAGTTTTGTACTTATTCGTCCACTAACTCCTCTGATAAATATTTTGCTCCTCTGTTGCTTAAATCAATTCCGGAAACATTTATTGAGCCCCTACTATGTGCCCAATACTGTGAGCAGATTCTGGGCATCCTGATGAGAACTGACGTTCTATTATTGTTCACATTAGTGATTTATGAATGGAACAATACATGTTATCATTCAAATTAGTGGATTTTAACAGCAGTTGGGGGATGAGATAGGTGTGCAAATCACATATGAGGCCTTTCTGCTGTCTTTCCCCACCAGATGGGGCTTTTTGCTATTAACTATAGGAATGTATCATGTTCCATAGCAGACTGGAGGAGCAAATGAGTTGAGAACCACTGTTTAGGTGCCAAGGCCAAGAAAATAAAATATGAACCATAAGGACAAGAACCATGTTCAGGATATGTTACAAGAGTTTGGGGCAGTGCTTCCCAAAGTCCTGGAAAACCAGAATCTTTCTAAGGATTGCATCTATAAGGGTGAGCTCAGGGATCTGGGCAAGGGCCCTCCCTGTGAACCATGGGCATGAGGCCTTGTCATGGGACATCACTCCTGCCTGTGGAGGTCAAGGACGGCTTCAAGGAGGAGCTGCAGTGAGCAGGGCCCACAGAGGGGCAGCTTGGAGTCCAGGCAGCTGGACTTAGGACTGGGATGGCTCTGACCTGCTCAGGACTAGCTGGCATGGGTCTCTCTGGCAGGTTCTGTGCCCTTCTAGGTTCAGCCTCCTCAATTATGAACCAGCAGCCTGAGGAGTGATGTCAAGGCCCCTTCTAGCTCTATGAGTCCATTATCGCAGCTGCCTGGCTCCTAGAGTTGCCAGCTGCCTCCCAGCAAGCCCACCACCTCTACTGTTGGGAGCAGTGCTCCCTGCCTCACAAGGGTCCTATCCAGGCTGAGCCCAGTGTCTGCTGTGGGGCCAGACCCGCTTCCTCTCCCCGCTTCATCTCCTTGGTGGTGTGCAAGAGTATGGGCTTACTGCTCTTCCCTGTCCTCTCCTTATGGGCTCTGTAGGCTGGCGGAAAACCAGCCTTTGAAGAAAGAATTTGAATAGCAGAGGGACTGTAAAATAGAGCATCTTCCCACTTAGCTATCACTGGCACCCTTATCCTGAATCATCTCAGATTTCCTTCCACCTGGAAGGAAGTGTGTGCTGCCAAAGGCTTCATGCCCACGAGAAGGACACTGGGAACACGATGATCCTGCCATCTTAGGAGGGACTGCGCAAGTGCTGGGAGGCTGCCAGCCTGCAGAAAGGCTCTTTCCAACTGCTGTGCCTCTGTGTCCAGAGAAGAGTGCGCCTCTATGGCACAGGGACACAGGTCTATAGTGTTGCCACCCATGAATGTACAGAAACATGTGTGTGTGTCTATATATACACATATATATAAATGTACATATATATGTATATATGGGACCAGTGCATGTGCATACAGCATGTATAAATGTATAAATGTGTATATATATGTATGTATATATATAAATGTACAGAAATCTACATATGGGACCAGGGCATGTGCATACAGCATGTGCAGTGGGTATGCAGTGTAAACACTATATATAGGTAGTGTGTTGGGAGCCGGGCAGGCTGATAGACTGATAAACAGAATTTGCCATGAGCAAGGAAACCTACTTGACCTTTGATCTTCTAGTTGTCACCTGACTTGAAGACAGCTGCTTACATTTTTTATTTAAAAAAATCTCCAAAGCAGCAGTCCCCAGGGGCCTGTCCCTGCATGGTGCGATGCTCACCGACCTCCGTCAGAACAGGGGAGTCGGGACAATGGGTTTTCAGAAAAAAATAACATAATCAACTCAAGATTATGTCTTTTTTACTCTTTTGATGTAAAGATATCCTTTATCAAATCAAATGAGGATGACAATAAATATTTTTATAAATTTCAAATTTTTATTGGAAAAATATAAAGATCCCTTCATCCTCACTTTTGTTGCTGAATTGTGAAAGTCTGTAAATCACTAATCTGTGGGGCAAAATTCCATTTGGGCTAATATATTTGGGTTTTATATTACATAGTTACTGAGATGAGGGAAATTTTGATAATGCTTTATCAGCACGGAGAGGCAGCTTTTTCATAGAAACCTATATATGTGGCCCGCTGGACCTTTCTTCACAACCTGTAGTCCTTTTATTTCATTGTTGGCAGGATATTGTCTAATTTCACGTACGTATGTAATTTTTTTTCTACATCATCCTGCCGTCTCCTCCCCTTCAGACACATACATGTCTTTAACTACACACATTTTCAGGGCCTGGGGAGAGTGTAACCTAGTAACTAAGACTAGGCTCAGTCGGCACAGACACATTTCCAAGAGCTAGGCCAGAGACAGGGAGGTTAAAGGGAGAGAGGGGCCTATACTCCTGTTGCCAGAGGAAGTCCTCAGGTATTAATAGGAAGAGCTGCAGGCTGTGGCCATGCGTTGGGCCCCAGGACACAAGGGAATGGCCAGCCACTAGCATGTCAGGTTTTGCTTAGATGAATCTCAGGGGCTCAGGGAGGTCCCCATCCTCACTGAAGGAAGGCTGTCAAAGGAAATCAGATTTCCATAAACAAGGCAGGAAGAGGGCAAAGGCATCTGCCCCGGCCACTGGGGAAGCAATGGCTTGGAGGACTCTGCCCTGAAAGGCTTGTTCACATATGTGTTTCTGAGACTGTCAGGTACCATAAGAGGTCAAGGCAAGTCAGAGCTACAGGCTCGCCAACCCACTTTGCTCAGAACTCCGAAAACCACAATGATCCTGATAAGCAGATCCTGAAAAGAATTGGAAACTATATTTGTTGTCTCTAAGAAGCCAAGCATCTTGAAAAGAGAGGGGATTTTGTCATGAGTGGTGGTATAAGGGTGTAAAAATTCAGTCTGCAGGCTGTGGATAATATGCACCTTCTTCTCAGTGGCCTCAGGCATGGGGACGGACGTGTGCACTCCTCATACAGCGGCATGTAGAACGGTTGGGGGAAACAGAATATTTTCTGTTTGCCAAAACAATCATATTGAGGAAGAGAAGCATTTCATTTGGTGAACCTTAACATGGTGATGATTAAACGCACACACATACATACATACGCAAAACACTACCATTTTAGTTGCATGTTGGAGTCTGTTGCAGTATTAATCTTAGATCCGAGTCAAGTTAGGATGCTAATCCTTTGCATTTGTAGGGAATCTCACAGGGTAACTCACCACAAACCATCTGCCCCGCTTCTCAGAGCCTGCCCTGCTCTGCCCTGGACAAATCTCCCTGCTGCCCATTGGCCTTGTTTTCTGGCTACCAAATTGGGTTGATCGTACTCACATGACAACTTTATTTTGACGTTTGGATGAAACAATGTATCTGCTAAATCTGTATGTGTTAAAAATGCTAATAAATGGGAACTCAAAGTAGTCCAAATACTTTTAAAGAGAGTTTGGCAGGGATTTTTTTTTTTACAGAACTAAGTCATATTCTTACTATACAGTTGTGGGTAAAATTGCAATATTTCCAGAATCTCTTGCCTGGCTTTAGTGCATCTCCATATCAATAGGTGTTTCCAAGGGGTGGAGAGAAGTCCATCTCCGTATCAGTAGATGATTACAAGAGGGAGTGAGGGCATATCTAGACCTGAGAGGTTGGGTGTGGTGCCTTTTTGCAGCTGGGTCACGAGAGACATGGGCGAGCAGAAGTGGACAACTGCTTGTAAGCAATAAATGGGTTTCTCCCACTTTATTTCTCCCTTTGACTGACTTAGGTTTCAAAAGTAATTTGCCCTGGGCTGAGAACTTTTTTTCCCCAGAGTTATAACAGTCCAGCAATTATGGTCCTTGCCATTTACCCAAAGGAGTTGAGAATTTATGCCCACACAAAACCCACCCATGAATGTTTATAGTAGCTTTATTCATAATTTGCCAAAACTTGGTAGCAAACAAGATGTCCTTCAAAAGTGATTGGATGAATAAACTGTGGTATAACCAGACAATGGATGTTATTCAAGGCTAAAAAGAAATAAGTTATCAAGTATGAAAAGACATGGAAGTACCTTCAATATATGTTAGTAAGTGAAAGAAGCCAATCTAAAAGGGCTACATACTGTATGATTCCAATTATATACCATTCTGGAAAAGAAAAATCTATGGAGAGAGCAAAAAATCAGTGATGCC
This sequence comes from Phataginus tricuspis, assembly GCA_029783875.1. Lineage (NCBI taxonomy): Eukaryota > Metazoa > Chordata > Mammalia > Pholidota > Manidae > Phataginus > Phataginus tricuspis. The sequence goes on along the minus strand of JAQQAC010017683.1, from coordinate 3,551,793 downwards.
AGGGATGGGGAGTAGGAGGATGGGTGAATAGTAGGGCACAGAAGATTTTTAGGGCAGTGAAACTATTCCATGTGACCCTAAATGGTGGGAACATGTCATTATACATTTGCCAAATTGATGGACTGTGCAACGCCAAGAGTAAATTAGGGACTTGAATGATAATAATGTGTCCATATATGTTCCCAGATTGTAATAAATGTGCCACTTGGGTGATGTTGGTAATGGGGGACACTGACACATGTATGTGGGTAGGAGACATAGCCAAAATTTCAGGGCCTTCTGTTCAATTATGCTGTGAACCTAAAAATGCTCTAAAAAATAAAGCCTATTAATTTGAACAATGCTACTAAAGTATTGTATTGATTGGTTATTACTGTTTCATCTCCGAGATGTGGGAATGGACTCAGGGACACAGAATGACCACAGTGAAGGAGAGTAGCGGATGCCAGAAAGACATCCATCACTGGGGGTGTGCTCTGTGCTGTGTGGCCTATGTGACCCCAGCCCTACTCCTGGGGTGTGCTGGCACCAGAGACATTTAAACCGGTTCAACCTCAGATCTAAACTGGGTGCCCATTCAGCATGCCTGCTCTGGAGCAGCCCTGGGACCGTTATGCCGCAGTGTTTGAATCATTCACATTCTGAGAGCGAGCTCTGCCATGCGGGCATGCAGACCCTCCTGCCCTGCAAACAGCAGGGGCCCGGCAGCTGGCTGCCTGCCGGGCCTCACAGGTTACTTTTAGGCTGGTGCTGCCCTTTCTTCCATCACTCTTTCACCCTAGCTGGTAAGACCTGATTAGTTTGATAGAGTGAACAATCCTATGGGAGCTTTAATCAGGAAGAGAAACCCCAAGAATAGCATGTTTTCTAGGCAACACCAGCTGGCTCAGCTTAATGTCTCCTTTCTGTACTTTATCCACAATAAATTGGGTTATTAATCACAGAACCAATTTAAATTTTAAATGCCTTTTCAAACCTGTTTTTAAAAGATTAATATGAAGGCAGATAAGAAGTGGACATCAGAAGTCCCATATCCATAAAATACTAAAATATGATCAAATTGGATTGAACAAGAAAACTGTGGAGGCAGAAAACCCCATTTACTGAACATCACCCTCTGCCCTATGACTCTATATTTAGCAGCCAAAGAAGAAGGGAGGAAAAAAATGCCTTCTCTGAAAGTTTCTTTTAATGCCGTTTTCTAGTGTTTAAGGGAATTTTTGAGAATTCCAACTAAGACAACGAGCTTGCTGGTAATCCAGAATAACAGGTATTTATTGTGATTTTTTTCTTGGTTTAGTTTTCTTCGCTGTCATTAAAGTTTATTGTAAATTCTTGAATTACAACCAATGACGGCATAGGAGATACTGTGTGTGAAAAAACAACCACATATGTCTTTTTAAAACTGTATGTGCTCTCTTTAAGATATTTAAACAAAGAAGAAACATGCAATGACCTCCTTTAGGAAATATTCTGTGTACAAAGCAGTAGACCAAACGTTAGACTCAATGAGTACAGCTGAAGTAGCACTCAGAAGAAACTGTCTGCCCCTAAATGCTTATATCAGTTGAAAGAGAGAATAATAATTAATAAATTAAATAACCAACTCAAGAAATTAATGTGGCATTGTGAAATATCTGTATCTCAACTCGAAGGCAGTGTCATATTTAATGGGGAACCAGAGAAGCAGCTAGGGACATCAAATCAGGAATAGAACAAATTCATCTTTTATCACCACTATTAATATTATTCTAGGAATAGTAAGACAAGCAATTATAAAAAAGGGAAAAGAAAAAGAGGTAAGAGTTACAAAAACTGGAAATAAAATTATTTGCATGTGATATAATTCTTTACTTAAAAAATCTAAGAGTACTAAATAAAAACAAAATTTTCCAATAATATCAGCATTTAGTTGGGAGTCTGAGCAATAAAATTAAAACGCAGAAATTTGAATATTTAGTATATGACAAGAAAAAGATATAAAGGGTAAAAACATTCCATTTATAATAGTTTTAAAAGAATAAAATAGGTGGGAATAATATAGCCAGAAAACTGCAACAAATATACAAAATCAAAGATTTTTGTGAAATACTAAGGAAGCTTCTAAAAATGGAAAGATGTAACATGTCACTGTATGCAAGGACAAAGCATTATAAAACAGCCAATTTTAAGTTTTTATTCCTAAATTATTATTCTGATTTAATTATAATTCTAAATTAATATCAATAGGATCTTTTTGGGAATTGAAATAAAACTGGTTCTATACTTTATATGACAAAAAAGCAAAGAATAGCTAGGAAAAATATGTGAAAGAAAAATAATGAAGGAAGAATAATCCCACTCAACATTAGTTTAAACAAAAGTTTAACTTAAAGTGGCAATAACACTGTGACTGACTGGAGCATGAATACATTGGCAGATCAATGGAATAAAGTGTAACATCCTGAGTATATAATTACTACGAAGTAAGTGGAGGACAAATATGGATTTTTAAAAATAGAGTTGGGATAACTGGGGAGAAATATGGGAAAAAAGCTTGGATTACTACTTTTTATACTTTACAACAAAAGAAAATGAAGCTTTTTAAGTGAAAAATCAAGAAACATAAGAGCTCATTTACTATCTCTACTCAGAGGATTACTTTCTGGGAATAACTGAAATCCAAGAAGCCAAAACACACACATATACACAAGCACACACACATATACACACACACATATACACATATGCACATACATGCACACACATACACATATACACACCTATACATACACACACACATATACACACATACACAAATACACACACGTATACATACACATATACAAATGCACACATACATACATATATACACACACCCGACATATACACATATACATACAATACACATATACACACACAATACACATATATACACACATGCACACATATACCTACACACATGCACATGTAAACTCATGCGCACATATACATACATATATACACATCACACACATATACACACACATACATGCATACACACTTATACACACTCATATACACATATACATACACACATACACACATATATACACAATAAACACATACTTACACACATATACCTAGGCACGCACACACACACACACAGGGAAGGAAGAAAGGAAGCGAGGGAAGGAGGGAGGGAGGAATATTGGCTGATAAAGGCAAAATAGTTGGAAACCCGCCACAAAAAAAAAAACCCGTCCATCTTTTTGAATCCTCCTTTTTGGAATACTTTTCAGTAAGCCTTTCCTTCTCCTTCCTTCAATAAGCGTTATATTATGTTTGTGGGTTTCTCTGCGGCCGAATGGAAAGAGAACCCCCTTGGGGGTTGCTTTCCCTTGTTTGGGATTCCACAGGTATTGTCCGGGAGCCTTGGAGCAAGATGTACGTGCTGGTGTCAGGCAAGGACACCATTTTCCGTTCCAAGATTAGAGACAGATGTTTCCATCCCAGGAGCCACCATTCATGTTTTCTTTATGGAAGGACAATGGAAATTTACATTCTGCAGCCAACAGGTCAAAAGTCTGTTAATGACCTTTAAAGCCACTGTGGAAACAATAGTCCCGACTGGGACATTAAGTTATTGGTGATGGCGGGAATGAGAAGAAAAATCCAGGGGTACTGTGGGGAATGCTGGTCTGAAATCTATTGTGGTGATCTAAAGAGCAAGGCTTTAGGACTCAGTTTCAATGCAATTAAAGGGCATTACTTGACTGCCTGCTAATTACTAGATATTGAGCTAAGTCTTGAAACAGCAGAGAATAAGACAGGTTGAGTTTTATCCTTATGGAACTTTTCATCTAGTGAGAAGACAGACAGGAAACAGGTGTAATGAGTACACATCCAACATACAATTCCACTGTTTGAAAACTCAGTTTCTGCTTCAAGTTCCTCCTCCCTGCTCTGAGGCCCACACGGGCCTCTGCTGAGGCACTCTTGTGCCCGAGAGCCTGCCAGTGGCCCCTCAGCTGCCATTGGTTGTCCAGGGCTTCTAGGGCCCCCGAGGTGAGGCATGTTCCTGGGGCCTGTCAGTGCCTTCACAGGGAGCTGTGGGTGTGGGCCACTCTCCAAGGGGTTATTGCAGCCTGTGGGAGGGCGGGAGCATGCAATCTACTGGGAGTCCTTTCCTCCACCACCCTGCAGTCCTGGCTGTGTGAGGACATTCCCTTGAAGCACTCTGTATCTGGCTGTTTGAGCCCAGTTGTGAGGTCAGAGTCTCTGCTCCACCAGTCAGGGTTTCTCGGTATTTCCCAAAAGGCTTCTCCTGAGCCCAGGTGGGCCCTTGATGGCCCCACATGCCGGAGGCTTTGCTTAAAAGAGCAGTGGTGTGAGCTGACTCCCCTCATACAGCTCCACGGCACTTTTTCTCATACTTTTCACTCCATTTTTGCCTGCTGAGTGCATAGCCCCTGCCTCTGCATTGTCCTAGGAGCCTGCAGCTCACCGTGGTACCTGCAGGAGTCCTGTGAGTGCTTCCAGTGAGAGGCTCCGAAGCACAAGTGGGCCCTTCCGAGACAGAGCAACAAGGCGGACATGGGCACGGCCTTCAGTGCAGAGAAGCCGCCTGAGCAACGGTCCCTCTAGGGCTTTGCTTCTCTCTTCTGGCTCGTGACATGCTTCACGGCAGTTTCCCCTGTCACGACAGTCATGACATTTCACTGATCGGGCATCCTGGGAAGACCTCTGAGGAACAGGCAGGGATCTGGGATAGAGACTGAGGGATAGAGCCATACAAACGGAGGAGGCCTGTTTTGGGCAGAGCAGCATATCATTAACTAACATTATTTTGCATGATCATTTGTTAAATGGTTGGTTGTCTGACTCTCCCAGCTCAGCTGCTGGCCTATGAGGGGAACGACCTGGTACTGTTCACTGTCGGCGCCGCACTGCTTACAGAGGTGCCTGGCGTAACTCAGATGCGTCAGTACATGTGCACCGGAAGGTCATTCACCCAGGCCAGCTTGACAGGCACTTTCTCAGCTGTGATGCCAAAGAACACATTAGGGTACCGTTTGTCCTCAGCAGAGGTGGCACCTCCAGGGTATGGGATGGCTCTACACCAACACAACTCACTCTGGGCCGGGCATGTGCCACTGCCGGCCTTCTGCCCCAGGACCCTGCAGAGAGGAGTTCTGACCTCTGCTCTTGTCTGGTCTTGGGCCTTGGGACACAGCTGGGCAGGTAGCCCAGGATTCTCATTAGGAGAGGAGGTTGGCTGGGCTGCGGGTTGGTGGGAATTAATCACTCTGTATGTATGTGTGTGTGTGTGTGTGTGTGTGTGTGTGTGTGTGTGCATAAAGATGTAAGTTAATTTTTTTTTAATATTTACTTTCCTGGACTTCATCTTATTTTATTTAAAAAATAGAGTCAAGAATCTTTTCAACTAAAAGATCCTCCCTTTTCATTTTGTATAATTATGGCAAGAAACATCAGTTTGTTTTTCTGTTACTTAGACCTACAGTTTCCTTGCTTTACTGAAGTTGCCAGGTTTTCTCCTTGAAACCACTGACCCGTGAAAAGACAGAATCTCTCTGTGATGAACTTGACATCAGGGAAGGTACTCACTACATTCCCTGTTGAGGATTCACATGTTCAGGACATCAAAGACTGCCCTGATTTCTGTTTTTGTTCTTTTGCCAATTGGCAACCAATGGAATTTTTTAAAGTTGAAGTTAAAAATTGTAGAATCAGGTACAATTTACAGGAAGTCTCTGAGGTGGTATTGGGTTGGGGGCATTGGGAATGAACAATCTGTAGATTGAGACTGGGTCATTCCTTCCCCTTGGGTATGAAGAGAGAAAGTGCCATCTGTTGCAAGCCTGAGCATCTCAACAGAAACTTGAACTTTAACCTGCAGAAATGAAAGGCAGATTGATGCCTTTTGATATGGAAATAGCACGATTTGATGTAATGGGGATTTCAACTTGTAATGATGTAAGGGAATTAATATGCATCAGTGGTGAATTTGAGGAGGATCAACAGAGGTTCCTGCTGGAAGTGCCCTGCGTGTGTTCCTATATGGTGTGTCAGGCCACGAGGAAGCTGGAGCTTGCAAGCTCATCCCTAAGCGGGGTCCTGGAGGGCTGTCCAGATTGCAGGGAGCATGAAGACATCCCACATGAGAAAGTTCATGAGAGAGTGCCAACCACCGGTACTCACGCTGTCATTGTGAGGACAGCTGAATATGTTGGGAAACTAAATGCACAGTGTTGGAAACACAGGAGTAATTTCTGTGGTTCTAAATCCCACTACAAACCCATTACTTTATATGACACCAGAAGAGCATGTCACAGAATTCTTTTAAACCAGGTTCACAAGAGCGTACATATATTTCTGAAACTAAGTGGAAAGAAAAGACATATTGGAGAATTCCACAAGACTCTTTTGCATGCTCCCTGTGGCATATTTCCTTGACAGCACTGTGAAGTTAGTGACTTATTTGGGGCCAAAGTCATTGCCAATGGGAGGCAGCACCTGGACCCTTATACCCTTGAACAGAACTGAGCACTGGCATGCACTTGCAGAAGGTGGACAGTGTGTCTCGGTGCCTTCAGGACAGCAGAGATGCTCAACCCAGACAGCGGACATTTGCCTTCATCAGGAGGGGCACCTTTTAAATCTTAATTTAGAAAGTTGGCTGCTCACACAAGGGATAATTTAAAGAACTACTGAACTGCTGAGAACAAGCAGATAAGATAGCACTCAGACGAGTGAGTGACTGATAGGAGGAACCAGTGTATATTTTTGAAGTGCAAGGGCTTGCTGCCAGAACTCTTATTTAAAACATGCCTCAGAATAGGCCAGCGTGGGTGCCAGCAAGACCAGTCTAAGAATACTTTGGAATAACCCTATGCTTTCATGGTCAAAGTTGTACATTTCTGAATGCTAGGTTTCTGCTTGAAACTTGTCACTGTGACCTGCAGACCGTGCTGGCTTGTGGCTGCTGCCAAACCCACAGTAGCTAAGTTGTTTTCTGCTTGAACATCCAGAAGTGGATGCCCAGAATAGCAATGAACATTTTGAGATATTTCCTTACCTCACAAATGAAAGTGGTAGCAATCACTTCTGTTAAGATGTAAAATACTTTTGGTTGAAAGTAATAGAATACACCCAAATTCTAGTTCCCTAAGTCATAAAGGGGAGTATTGGCTTGACTATCAGTCTGGAGGTAAATTTGAGTGATAGGCATTCTTAGCTCTTAGCAAAATCTGCTTTCCAGGCATGTACCCTCTTGGAATTAGGCATATCACATGACTGACAATAAAAATAATGTGTGTTACTTCTAGGGGAACATTTAAGAACCGGTGTGCAAGTCAAGTCTTCATGCTCTCTTCACACGCTAGGATGATCATGAAATAATGTGTTGAGGGCGCCACAGGTCAGTGCAGCCTGGAATCCTGAACCACCACTGGAGGACCACTATCCTGGAGTATAACGTAGGCCCACGGTCGACTGTATAAGTAAGAAAAAAGCTTGAAAATTGACATTGAGATTGTGGTTTAGGATGATACATATTCTTGCCCTTCCTGGGTGGTAGACAGTTTCGAGGGTGAATTTGGTTCAGTGATTCAACAGTGCCACCATGGGAAAATGCCTACTGTAGTTCCAGACTTTAAATCCCACCATCCAGAAGGTCCCCAACAGCCCTCTTTCCATCACATTAGATTGATCTGTGCACTCATTTCAGAGCCCACCTTATTGTCCTAGGAATGCCATAGACCTTTGTAAAGGACCAACCACTGAGGAAAGACTGGATGGAGGGCAGTGGTAGACTACTCAGGGCCCCTGGAGGTGGTCATGGGGATGCCCTGAGGCATATGGGAGAGGGGATAGTGGGAGGAGGGGAGAGCCTGGTTAGGATTTATTCTGAGGTTTTCCTGACTCCTCTGCAGTATTGTGGAGGTTTCATTTTTCTTAATATCAAGCAGAGAACTTTGCTTATGAATATGAATATGAAGCAGAGAACTTTGTGTTCACAGTAAAGAACGGACAAACACTCTACTAAGTCCATTAAGAAAATGAGAAAAAAGTTGGGCTATGTATATTTTTAAAGGGGTAGCATATTTAAATCAGGTGCAATATTATAAAGTCTTATTGTGATACCTGTTTTTATGGGACTAGTCATACAAATATGGGAGGAATGGGGAATTGCATAACCTTCAGCAGCCACTACGCTGGTCAGTCGGTAGCCATCAACATCAAAGCAAGACCCTCCACAGCAAAAAGATTATGACTTGCTAACAGCTCAGATGTCAGTTGCCATTTTTTAGCAATTAAGTATGTTTTAATTAAGGTATGCATATTTTTTAGACATAATACTAAACGGACTTAATGGACTACAGTATAGAATAAACATAAATTTTATATGCACCGGGAAACCAAAAGACTTGCTTTATTGTGGTGGTCTAGAGTGGAACCTGCAATACTCCAAGGTGTGCCTGTACTTTCAGATATTTTATTGTTACTAATTAGTGCCCTTTCTTTTCAGCTTACGAAAGTCCCTTTAGCCTTTCTTGTAAGGCCAGTGTATTGGTGATGAACTCCTTTAACTTTATTATGTCTCCTATAACTCCTTTAAGTTTGATAACTATCTCTCCTTTAATTCTGAATGATAACTTTGCCAAAATGTATGTATTCTTGGTTGGAAGGTTTTTTTCTTTCAGCACTTTGAATATTTTGTGCCACTTCTTTCTGGATTGCAAAGTTTCTCCTGAAAAATCTGCTCATAGTCCAATGGAGTATCCACTGTATGTAACAAGCTTTTTTTTCTCCTGCTGCTTTTAACATTTTTTCCCTGTCTTCTGACGCTTTAGTTACAGTGTCTTGTGTGCATCTCTTTGGGTTCATCTTATTTAGGACTCTCTGGGCTTCTGTATGTCTGCTTCCTTCCTCAGGTGAGGGAAATGTTTGGCTAGTATTTCTTCGGATGAGTTTTCTGCCCCTTTCTCCCTCTCTCTTCGCCTGGGACCCCTGTAACATGCTTGATGTCGTCCTGTAAGTCCTTTAAGCTATCTTCACTTTTTGTCCTTTTTGTTGCTTCTGCCAACTTTAGCCAGGTGAGGGAGAGTAGGAAGATGGTGCCCATGAGCCTGCCTCCCTGGAAAGTGCCCCAGCAGGCCCTTGAGATAATTTTAAATGCTATAAAATTAGCAAATGAATCTTTTTCACATAGTATCTGGACGCTTTTTAAAAGGCTGCCTTTGCACTAGGCCCTGGGGCTGGCGAGTGCACTTACAAGCCATTTCTCAGTTTGCTGCAGTCTTGCAGATCCCATAGGCATAAGCCCCGCTAGTCTTCAGTGCAGGATATTATGGGGGCTTATCGCTCAGAGGCCAGTCTTACTACTTAGGGTGCCTGATGAGCATCAGGGGAAGGGCAGTGATGAGATGGTTTCTTAGCCATTTCTGCCCTTCCAATGTAGTTCCCTTCTCCCCCACCTGATGTGAAGGGATCACTCCACCAGTTTTTAGTCTTTTTTCAGGGGAAATTCTTCTATGTAAGTGTAGATTTGGTGTAACCATAGGAGGAAATGAGCTGGATCTCCCTATACGATGTACCATCTTCAACTGAAGCTCTCTCATATCTTTTTTAAAGAAATATTAATTAGAACTATTTTGACATCCTTGTGTGTATTCCAGTTTAAATGGCTATCTTCATTGACTGTTTATTTCTTGATGTGTTGATCCTATTAAGCTCATTTTAGGCTTTGTTAGAAATTGATCTATTTCAGTTTTGATTTTAGTCCTGGAGTGTAGCCCTTATTCCAGGACAGTCCTTACTCCTAAGCATGCCCATGCTGGAGTCTCCACTGAATGCCCAGTGTTTTGACGAAGGTGTCTCAACTCTGGCTGAATGGAGTACCCCTCATTCTGCAGCACTGCAGCGTTTCTGAGATCCCCGCCTCACATTCATTCTCCCAGTAGCTGTTCTCTTCCAGGCCTCCTGGAGTCTCACCCTCCACTTGTGCAGCTTCAAATCAGGACAAGGAACCAAGTGGATATTGACCCAGAGTTTTGAATATTCTTTGTCAGAGGTTCCTTCCTTTCTGACACCCTACTATTCCAGCTGCCTTAGAAACTCAAAGCTTTGATTTCTGTCTATTCCACCCACTGAGACTGCTGTTCTCTGTGTGAGATCTGTTTGTCTGCATTGTGCTGCCACTGGAAAATGCACCTGGGACACAACAGATGGATGTCGGCTCATCTTATGTGCTCTCCTTCTTTAGCTTTAGATCGTAGCTTTGCACTGACTAATGTTTAAGGCTACCATTCAGTGTCCAGTTGTTTTACATATTTCTTCAAGCTTTTATAGTTATTTAAAACAAGAAGATGCTGGATATCAGCTCCTTTGGAAATGGATTGGGGAATCAGGAAGTAACCCATTTTCTAAAAATGCCTTGTTTGTTTCTTTTACTGTGCCAGGTGTTACTGCATTTGCTGTGTATATTTAATATTTTATTTAATTATTTATTTACATTCACTGCATATGTAAGAAGTAAATGTAATCTGTATTTTACACAAATAGTATTAATACACAAACATATTCATTAGTGAGCTTGTAAGTATTAAATTATTTATGACTTGATCTTTTCAATGCCACCCACAATACAGAAATACATGCTGAGTTGCTATGTATGTGTTAAAGGTGGGGAAATCAGTTGAAGTTTTGAGATGAGGTGAGGAATGCATTATATCTTACATTTAAAATAATGGCTTCTACTTTCTGAAAAGTCCTCTCAAAATTATTTCCAGGAATGGATTCAATTTAGATAACGACAACAAAAGTTTGTCTGTCCCTGTTTCCTTGACTTTTTACCTTGCAGAATCATTACCAACCCATTATTAGCTTAACCATAGGAATCGCAAAAGCTCTGCGATCTGTGGACTATAAATCGCCCTGCTTCCTGTTTGCCCTGCGTGCCTGTTTTATTGCTTCCTGGCACCTTAGCACTTGCTCCGTTTTCATCTTCCCTAATTTCTAGATTCACCTTATCCCCTTGATGAAATGTAATCTTTTTACATTACTAAGGAAACAAAGATTATTCTTTAAAAATGCTGTTGTCTCATTTCTGTCTTGCACTTCCAGATATATTCTTTTTGGCTTAGTAGAAGGGTTATTCTGATTAACCAAGTCATGTTACTCCTTCTCCAGAGCAGAACTGGATTCTCTTTCTCTCTACTGATGTTTCTTCCTTTGCTTTCAACTGTGGGTCACCCTTCTGTTCCCTGAAAAAGTTTATACTTGACCTTGTTATTTCCCATATTAATATCTTCTTTCTCCACATTCATTCACTGTTCAAAATAGTTTGGCAGTCTCTTAAAAAACTAAACATACACTTAACCATACAATTCAGCAACGGCACTCTGGGGCATCTAGCCTAGAGAAATGAAAATTTACCTCTGCATGTCTGCATGGTTGCTTGTAGCAGCTTTTTGCAATAGCTAAAACCTGGAAACAGCAGAAATATCCTTCATTTCATCTGTGGGTAAGCAAACTGTGTGACATCTATTATTCATACCACAGAATATAAGGAATGGACTATTGATACACACAACTTTGATGGATCTCAGGTTCCACCTGATAAGAGTTATGTGCATTGCAAACTATTTCTACACTGCCTCTTGCTTTCTGCTTTGGATGCTGTCTGTGAATATGTAGATTCCTGAAGCAATGGCAGCCGTCTAAGACCATGAGGAGAGGTGTGCCCGACATATGGCAGATCGAAGGGTCCTGCACAGGAGATAATGTTGTCAAATTCCTGGTTTTGATAGTGTTTTAAATTATGTAAGATGTAACGACTTCTCCACTATCTTTGTAAGATCCTCTGAGTCTATAGGTATTTCAAAATAAGAAGTGTGAAAAACAGAGAATGTGGTAACAGCACTGGGCAAGTCAGAATGCCTTAGCCATGGAGGCAACATGGGAGCTGAGCCCTGAAGGTTCAGCAGGGGCTTTCAGTGGTGGCAGGAGCATTTTAGGTGGAGATCAGAACAATCTTTCCAGAAACACAGAGGTGGGAAAGGGCAGTGCAACAGTCAGGATGCTTTTGGCCAAAAGTAACACAAGACTCACCTAAAAGTGGCTTGCGGGAGGGCGATTTGCTGTAAGCACTGACTGTTTTCCGATCACCTTTCCAGGTCCATTCACCGTGCTCCTCTGTGTCCTGGGAAGCTGAGCTCACTATCACCTTGGCTTCCTTCAGGATTCAGCTAGTGGTAGGCATTGCCAGGAGGTCAGGGGCCACCAGGAGAAAGAGGCTGGGTATTTGTTTCACCTTTTTCACACTGGCTGTGTTTTGGAAAGTAGCCGAGTTACTCTACCCTTATTTATCTCCTGTCATGTAGCCTCCCACCAAGTTCTGGAGCCACCAGAACCATCCACTTGCATACTTAGGGTAATAATGGCTTCCTGATATTGCCAGTTTCTGGATTCTTCAGCAGCCTTTTCTGGCTACTTTCATTCTACCCACAGCACTGTTACCAGCTCCTTTATTATCTTCTTCAGTGAACCCTTTGAGGGTGGTCTATGTTCAGCAAGGATCTTGAATTATACATTAACTCACATAACAAGAATTCTGGAGGGGGATGTTTCTAGGGCTGGTTCAGCTGCAAATTCAAGTGTAGGCACAACTATATCCTGCATAAGAAGAGAGACACCAGGGTGCTGTGTGTGCATGTGTGTGCACGTGCGTGTAAGGGTGGAAAATCCTTCCATCATACTTCTGTTCAGCTCCTGTGGACCAAGGTTGGATCCCACGCCCATGTTCAGGGGCCAGGGTGTGGGGAAGTAGAGATGAGATTTGGTATTTTTATACTCTCTGGTGGAAGGTAGACTTTGACAAGCAGTAAAGAAGGAACTGGAGAGACTGACTGGTGGTGGACAATTAATGTTATCTTCCCCACTCAAGGGACCAGTGGTTGGCTTTCCCCCTGCATGAGTTGTAGGAGATAGTAGAAAGAGTAGTCCAGTCACAGAGAGCTTTGTGTGTCGAAAAGGGAATCCGAGAGTCATCACAGCGGCACCAGGATGAAGCAAGGAGACAGAGAGTGTTTTGCCTCTGTAACTGATAATTGTCAATGTCAGGAGCCCATGCTGGAAGTAGATGGGATAATACCGATTATGCAGAGGGTCTAAGCGGTGGTCAAACTGTACCGTCATTCTGCACATCTGATGAGTTTGGGGGATCTTTGTTATATTCCATTGTCTTTTGTCTGTCTCTGTACCAAATATCACATCATTTAAAAATGATGCTATGGTTTTATAACAAGCTCAAAATACATTTATTCTTCCAGAAGGTTTTGGAAAGTCTTGGCATTTTGCAGCAGGACATCAACTTAGAATCAGCTTGTTGACTTCACAAAATCCCCTTGGGAGCCTCTGATTGGGTTTGTCTTTAATTTACAAATTAACTTGAGGAGAACTCAGATTTGTGCGATAGTTTGCTATTTTATGAACATGGTATTCCTCTATTCAAATAATTTTTAGTGTCTCTCAAAATTTTATAATTTACCATAGTATTTTAAAACATAATTCATTAAATTTATCACTAGATCCTTACTATTTTGTGATTTGTTGTTAATGATTTATTTTGAAGTGTTTTTTAAATATTTGTTGCTGATACATAGAAATACAATTGAGTTCTATATTTTTAGTTAATATCCAAACAACTTGCTCAATTCTTTTATGAGTTTTAATATTTTATTTACAGATTTTTTTATACACAATTATATTCTCTGGGAATAATAAAAAAGTTACATATTTATTTAAATTTTTGTATTTTTGATATATTTTTCTTGTTGGTTAGTGACTCAATAAAATATGGAAGAGAGGTGTTGATAGATAATATTCTTATTTTATTCTTAAGTTCAAGAAAAAGATTTCAATATATCACCAATAAATATAATGTTTTTTAGTATACACTGTTAACAGGTTAAGAAAGTTCCTTTCTGTTACTCATTTGCTAGGGATTTTTAATCGTGAATGGATGTTGAATTTTGACAAATGCTTTTTCTATATCCATTAATATGATTAGGTACTTTCATCGTTTTACCTACAAAATGATAACATAACAGATAAATTATACTTATCATTTTTCTAACTTAATTACTATATTTAACCTTGCATTCCTGTCCTGACATTGACCCAACTTGATGATGATATGTTTTCCTTTTTATGTATTTATGAATTGTTTTTGGTTACTATTTTAATAGTTTATATATTTATTCTCAAGGGATGTTCACCTGTACAACTTCACCTTTCAGGCACTGTACTTGTCAGGTTTTGGTATCAAGGTTATGTTGCCAACTTAAAATGACTTCTGAAGTGTATACTGGCTTACTAGTCTTTGTACTATTTTGTATAAAATTAAAAGAATAATTCCAATTGACACCTGAAATTTTCATTGGGGGATGGCTTTTTATTTTGATTTAGTTTCTTTAACAGCTATAGTTTAACAGCTCAAGTTTAATATGTTCCTCTGTTGCTGCATTTCCCATGAATTAGTAGTCAAATCTATAATCTTAATCAAATTTAGATTCAGATTTTGGGGAGAATACTGCCCGGCGGGCTAGATAACAAAATGGGGCACACTGATCGTATCTTTCCCGTCACGCACCGGGGTCTGTAACAAAATGCTCCTCATCTGCTGTTCGGTTGCCCTTTTGCACAATTTGAATAAGAAAGGCAGAACGAACACTTCCGTTCTTTCACTTTATCCTGAAATAATGAATCGGCTCCCTTATATCAACCAAACGAGACCAGAGTTTTGTTTCCACTGCTGCTGTTGTGGTTATTTTTGTGAATTCATGTGTTTAACATATTTGATATGTTTTAGCCTGTGTCACCATTACTTCCATTGATGCTACAAATCACTCACTTTGTCCAGTGGGAACCACTGCAGAGACACGCCTGAGTCCCTTCAGCATGACCAAGGAAGACCTGGACAGCTTCTTTGCTTTCTGCTCATCTAAAACAGTTCCTTCTCCGCAGCTATAAAAGCCATTTGTTTCATGAGCTCTGCTTCCTTTCATTCCGAAATGGTATTTAGAGGCCACAATATGTGCACTAGGAGTGTTTATGCCTACTGGTTTCTGTACTATATCAGTGGAAAAAAATAGAAATATGTATATTTTTCCCTATAGATATACCTCATGGATTTGCATAGATACTTCCGATTCAGATCCAGCACTATCTGGCTTTTACTTAACCTCACTGATCTTACATCTCTATGTGCTTTTCCTGTTCATGAAATGCTTACAAATTTGCATCCCTCCCCATACACCTCTGTCTTAGAATGTCAGTACTAATAAATCTCCAATTATCGGATACCCTATGTCTATGGTTCATTTGTTTTGTTTTGCTTTTAGTTTTAAGGAATTGATTTTTATTTAGTTTGGTCTTTTACCTGTAGAAAATATGCGGCTCCAAATTCCAATTTATAAAGTACACTAAATAGAAAGAAATATATTGTTTTTCATTTTTGAAATGTAAACACACACACGTGTACATATTTATATTATCTCTACCCTGACCAGATGATGGCATGCAACAAGCTTTCTTTTTCCCTTAACAATATACCCAGGGGCTGACTCCCTGGTAGCATTTCTTTTAATAGCAACATAGTACTACAGTTTCTAGATGTTCCATAATTTACACATCAGGAGCTGGGTGCACCGCTCAGCTAGTGCTACTAAATCAAGTTCAAAGCCTATGGCTGCCCGGGCCAGGTTGGTGATTCAAAGCCAGGCTGTGAATCTAGGCACAGGCTGGTTCACGTCCACTTGGGTGTTGGACATTGGTGCTTAGGATTCTGCCTTTACGTGGGTGTAGTTTGTCCGCAGTCCCAATGTAGGAGACCTGGAGATTTGACTTTTAATCTCTGTAATCTAACATCAGTTTTCCTGCTTTTTTTTTTATTTCAGAGGAAATCCTCAGGTCAAAATAAGCTCTGAACTCTCATCTTACTCTTTCTTACATTTTCTGGTTCTTTTCTTTTTTCAAAGCATGGTCTGATGATTCTTTACTTTCTTGTTAATTCTTGGATTCTTTTAAGATATATGTTAACATCATCCAGATATTTTCATTTTTCTCAGAGCAAGGGTTGGACTGGATTAACCATCTGCCATTACTGGAACTACTTGTTACTTTCCTAGTTGGAGAAAAAAATTAAAAAGAAACATTTATGCTTATTTGAGCTATCAGTGTCAGTTCTGACTTATGCATACTGAACCCAAAGAAATGTTAGCATTTTTTCCCCCTTTGTGAATAAAGTATTCTTTCCAACAGCAGAA
This sequence comes from Phataginus tricuspis, assembly GCA_029783875.1. NCBI lineage: Eukaryota > Metazoa > Chordata > Mammalia > Pholidota > Manidae > Phataginus > Phataginus tricuspis. The sequence goes on along the minus strand of JAQQAC010017683.1, from coordinate 3,535,483 downwards.
GCCTAGCATCTTGGAGATAAAGCTCCGATGTGTGTCTCAGAATGTTCCGAAGGCAGTTATAAGTTAATGGACCATAATGTGCAGGGAGGTATTGGAGATCTTTTTAAAGACACCCTCGCAGCACACCTAAATCTCATTATCCCGAGCTGCGGGAGAGGGCGTGGAAGTCCTGTAGGCTCCCAGAGCCCAGCCATCATCTCTGCAATAGAGATGGATGTGTGACAAAGCTGTGAGGGAATTAACTGATAAATGAAGGGATGTACAAATGGGTGAACAAACTACAGACCATGGGTCTCTAAGCCTGATCTTGATGAGGAGCCCAGTGCTACATTTCCAAGGAATTGTGACTCAAGTGGCCACTGCGATAACATCAAGACAATTTGAATCAGGCTACAAAGCAGGTATCATGTGCCCAACTACGGCCTCATCTTCCACACAAAGGCTCTTTTTAGGCTATGCTGTAACTTTGGACTAAAAAAATAAGATGGATGACCTCTGAAGAAAGTCCTTTGTCCAGTTCATTTGCAGCTGGGAGTGTAAAGAGGTGAGAGCATGAGTCCTCGCTGTAGACAGGTTGCTTCAGGAGAGCCAGACACAGTTGTCAGAAGTCACTGAGCCGGCAAGGAAGCACGATGAGACCAGAACTGACCAGAGCCCTTGATGGTGCCTCGGCCCCGTCTGAGCCCCCAGCACCCTCCACGCAGCAGGTCCCAGCAGCATGCCCACTGCCTCGTCTTTCTGCACTTGGGTTCTGTAAAGGCTAGCAGGGTGGAACAGGATCACAGCAGCCAGGGGTAGGAGCCGATAGGCAAAATCATGTCTATTTTGTTGAAGAGATGCAGGGACCCTACTCTCTGCTGCTGATTCCATGTGGTGGAAAGGTTGGGTAGTGTCTGTGTGAACAGCCCGTCTGCATGATTCCAGCTGCTGTCCACATGGCAGGAAATGGAATGTAAATGAAAAGAGCAGAGAAAGGCCACACTGATGTTTGTGATCTAATCTCGCCTCAGGAGGAAAATCCTTTCCCTGACTAGGCGCTTTTCCTCACGGGGCCCCTTGTCAGTCATCAGCTGGATGATTCCTGCTGTCAAGTGTGAATCAGCGCTTTGTGGAGATGGCATTCAGAGGGCCAGCTCTGCCAAGCGCTTCCAGGCACTCCGTCTGGAGAACCCGATTCTCAGCTGAGTCTCTGAGCCGGGGAGCCTGTGTCTCTGGATGGTCTAGTTTCCAGAGCGGATAATGCATCTATTGGCAGAGAGGGGCCGCTGGCCTTTTCTGTGCTTTGAGCTCTAGAGCCTCCCCCGAGGTCTGGGAGCCCTGGCTGATCGCACCCCTCCTTCCTGCTCCGCTGCTCAGCTACAAGTGACGAAGTGCCGACTGGCATAGGGACCCCACTGATCCCAAATAAGGGTGTGTGTATATGAAGCTTTACTCGTTAGTTCCTGGTTCTCCTCTGTTTCTTCTTTTACCGACTTCTCCCTTCTTCAGATTTCAGCAGCTTCTCCTACTTAGAAACCATCGTTGTCACCAATGTCGAAGGTGAATCTCTGCTTAGACTTCTGATCTGATTTTGGGAAGGCATAAAAACTAAAAAAAAAAGAATTAAAAAACGACAACAAAAAAGGCCCGTCCAGTTTCTGATATTCCCTGATGCCGTGGTTAAAAAAAGATGGCCCATACAACATGTAAGCTTGCATTCTACCTCCTCAGAGCCAGCATGCTTTCTTTCTTCTTGAGTTAGCATATCTAGGCCAATGTCTAAAATTGACCTCTTTTCTTCCTATTAATAAAATCTCTCTGGAATTTGTACCTTGCTGGATCTGGCTTCTTTGATTAATGTTCTTGTCATCTGTTATATTGGTTCTTATAATTCGCTGTCCATCCGCCTGGATTATTCCCTGCATACCAGACCAATCTGGAAGTGTTTAAAGGGTCCAAATGAGGATTATGTATGGGACCACTGAGATAATGGTCCTGAGAACTGAGAGCAAGAAGCTGCTTCATGGGCTCTGTTTACCTGCGGAAAAAGGTGACCTTCGCTGAAATGTGTAAAGTGTCCTTGTGGCTGTTTTATTATTACATACAGAAACTTCACCATACTTTATATTTACCATAATAAAAAATTATGATTAAAAAAAAGACAGAATTACCATATGATCTAGCAATTATACTTCTGGGTATATACCCAAAAGAATTTTTGAAAAGAAAGACTTGAACAGATGTTTCTACACACATGTTCGTAACAGCATTATTCACCATAGCTGAAAGGTGGAAACCATGCAAATGTCAATACACAGATGAAATGATGAACAAAATGTGGTATATACCTATGGTAGAATAGAATACAGCCTTAAAAAGGAAAGAAATTCTGACACATGCTACCACACGGATGAATCTTGAGGACATTATGCTAAGTGAAATGAGCTAGACACAAAATAACAAATACTGTACATTTTCATTTATATGAGGTCAAAATCATAGAGACAGAAAAAATACAATGGTGATTGCCAGGGGATAGGTGAGGGGGAAGGAAGAGTTGCAGTTTAATAGGTTTAGAGTTTCAGCTTTGCAAGATGAAAATAGCTCTGGAGACTGATGGGTGCCCAACAATGTAAATACATTTATTATCACTGAACTGTATTTTTTAAAATGGTGAAAATGGTAAATTTGATGTATGTATTACTTACTACGATAAAAAGTTATGATTAATTTGGCCCTTTACATATTATTAAATCATGTTTTACCTACAGAGCCAGAGTTTGCTCTGGAAAGGCATGGCACACATGTGGAGGGGGAAATCTTTGCTGGCTGTCTGCTGTCACCCTGGGTCACATTTGTTCGAAGATTTGCATTTGTATTCGAGCATGGGGCATAGCTGTATCACCTTGAAAGAACTGATGTATATCCTGTTGCCACTTATACAAGCCAGTCCAATATACCAGTGGTGAAACTCCTTGTCCTGATTGATTGTTTAGTTTGGAGGAAAATAATTTTCATGTGCCTGCAGGATTGCAACATTGGGGTGAATTTTGTGTCGACTTTGATGTTACTTTTTCAAGTAATCTTAGAAGGAATGAATGTGGAAAGAAAGTGAAGAGGAGAGATCTTTGAAAAGTCTTCAGTTTAGGACTTATTGCTAAAGAAAACTCAAGGAATCAAAGTGCTGAACTGAAGCTCCCGGGTTATTTTGATCCGAAAGCACTTTTGAATACATATTAACAACACGGTTACCAGTACTGATATTCATGGATTGTTTGGTAGTAACTTCTCATATGGCTGACACACAAAATGAAGGTAATGGACTCCTTCAATGGAGTTACAACACGATTTCATGGTATTCTGGAGCTATCAAACCCAATTTGTTATGGTTTGAAAGCGTGGGGAATGTTTTAGTCAGATGGATGGACATATGTAAACTCTACCTGACTGGCCCCTTTGTTCTGACTTCTGGTTTCCAGGAAATTCGGGAGAGAGAGCACCAAGTCAAGTGATGCCACAGATGGCACCACCAGACAAATCCAGAACGTGGACATGTCACGGGACAGCTGTCCTGGCCCCTTCACAGTGTTGCGATTGAAGGGACTCAGAAGATGCAAAACTAAATGCCAGACATGAATCTTGATTGTATCCATGTTTCAAAAAAGTTGAGCTATGTGAAAAACACTTTGGAGACCACTGGGAAAACATTCATATATACTGGATATTATATGATATTAGGGAACTGAGGTTAGTTTTCTTATCCTTATGCTAGTGCGGTCATAGAGGAGCATGGATTTTTCCCTAGGAAATGCATATCCATATCATGATATACTTTCTAATGATTCAAAAAGGGGTACAGATAGATTTGGTAGATGGAGAGGTCCACACAACAAAATGTGGAATATTGAATACTGTGTGTGGGTATATGAGGGCTCATTGTAGTATTCTTTCAACTCTCCTTTATGTTTAGATTTTTTGTAATAAAAATTTGGGAGGAATATTGATTATTAAGTTACTATTATATGGTCCGCCTAGGCTACAAACTCCTTGCTGAGTAGACAAGTATGGGTTTATTCTCTGGCCTCCTGAAGAATCTGTTTATTGACATAAAAAAGAACCTTGTGGAAAGAAATTCAATTTGAACAAGAGAGGTGAAACTTGCAAGCAAGGTCCCATGTTAAGAACTGAACCTCAGCATGAAAAATAGAATTTGAAGTGCGGAAAAGTGGACACTCCTCTCATTTTTCTTCCACTCTGCGTCTGGGTGGAGGAAACACTAGCTGAAAGAGCCCTGTCACTAAAATCTATAGGGACGGGGCATACACCATAGCCAGAACCAGGAGGAAACGCACCTTGGGGCAGCACCTGGGAAGGAGGACACCGGGCATAGGGGAGGTTGGGTCTTTGACATCCTGCAGGGGCTGAACTAATGTGGTCCCATTACTGTGTTGGGGTCCTTTTGTATATGCCTACCTGGTGTCTTACTTTAATTTACCATAGATTTCTAACCTGCAAAAAATGTTCAGTGAGGGAGTGTCAAGAAAGATGGGGAAAAAAAATTTCAAAGTGCAATCTTGACTCTAGACCACACAGGGTGCATCTTTAAGCAACGTGCATGCTTCCTGTCTGCTCGGCCCTCCCCAGCCATGCTTCCTTGGCCTGGCCACCCTACTCAGCACTCCCACCTGTCCCAGCTCTCCCCAGCCTTCTCTCCTGGTCTAAGCCTTATCCCCTGTCTCCCCAGTCCATCCTGTCTACCACTTCTAGAACAATCTTTCTAAGACGCAAAGCCAACTGTGCATGTGTAATTTCTCTTAAAATACTCTACGGTTACCCATTTCTCCTTCAGGATGAAACCCAAATTGCTTGCTATGTCAGGTGGAGCTCTGTGCATTTGTCCTCCACTGAATTTCTAATTTTATCTCTTCTCCTGGCTCCCCTGCCTGAGCTTTACTGGCTCCAGACCATCCACCTCCAACCTCCAAACTGAAGGATCTTTCCTGAGGTTCTTTTCCTTCCTTTCTTCCTCACAATGAGTATATACTTTGAAACTTCATCCCTTAGGTACTAAGAAGGGGATGAACAAGGTACATGGAAACCTTGCCATCAGGAGCACCTTGTCCACCTCCTGACCACTCATTTTTCTGGGTGTCCCAGAGGTACTAGCTGTACTGTTTCCCTTGAATTTCCTCCCATCCACTCCAGCGCCTTTTGCTGCCTCACCCCTTACCCCCTTGTTTGCAACTGTTTTAATATTTCCCAATCAGGCACAGCTCTTTGGGGATCAGGAATTTCCCTTGCTCACAAAGGAAGGGAGTGCATCCCACAGTGACTTACTGACAGCTGTAGGAACTTGATGAATAGCATTTTCTCCCTTCTTGTGACTAAATCTGATGGTACATTTTGGCCTGTGTCATTGGGACCTTCTTTGAATCCCCTAGAGAGGATGTGTTTTCCAAAGCAGTGAGACTCAGATGCACACACGGGAATGTGAATGTGGACTTAGACAGGACCGGGAAGGTTCTGTGCTGGAAACGGATTAGACCAACACATTAGTTCACTAAATTCTGTGATTGATGGGAAATCCACCAAAATTGAGGGAGAATTTAGATTCTGCTCTCAGATATTACAGCCATGACTGATCTTTTATTTTCTGGGGGCAAGAAAGTTTAAAAGTGAGTCAAATATCAGCCCTCCCAAGTGCTCCCAAACCCCTTGCTCAGCTCTGTTATTTGTCAAAGCGCTGACTGCCTTCAACACACTACATCATTCACCATCTGACTTCTCCCCACAAGAAGTAGGTCCTTGAAGGCAGGGGCTTTTATTTATTTATTGCTGTTGCTATTCATTGGTGCATCCAGAGTGACTGGAGCAATGCCTAGCACATAGTAGATACTTAATAAATATTTCATGAGTGAATGTATGTATGTGTCTTAGTCTGCTCAGGCTGCTGTAATGGAATACTACACACTAGGTGGCTTATAAACAACAGAAACCTATTTTTTACCATTCTGGAGGCTGGACATCCAAGATCAAGGCCTGGGCGGGGCTGCCTTCTGCTGCAGGCCAGCTTCCTGGCTGGTAGCCGGTATTTGCTCTGTGTGTCTTCACATGGAGGAAGGCATGAGGGATCCACCTGGACCCCCTTTTCATATTTTTTAAGAACTTTAGCTTTTATTCTGGATGAAATGGAAAGCTATTATAGGATTTCTTTTGTATTATTAATGTACAATGACATGGGCAACATTATGGTTACTAGACTACCCCTGTTATCAAGTCCCCACCACATACCCCAATAGAGTCACTGTCCATCAGTGCAGTAAGATGCTATAGTTTCACTACTTGCCTTCTCTGTGTTATACTGCCTTCCCCATATCACCCCCTACCCCACTACATTATGTGTGCTAATTGTAATACCCCTTTTTCCCCTTTATCCCTCCATTCCCATCCATCTTCCATAGTTCCTTTCCCTTTAGTGACTGTTAGTCCATTCTTGGGTTCTGTGAGTCTGCTGCTGTTTTATTCCTCGAGCTTTTTCTTTTTCTTATACTCCACAGATGAGTGAAATCATTTGATACTTGTCTTTCTCCACCTGGCTTATTTCACTGAGCATGATACCCTCTAGCTCCATCCATGTTGTTGCAAATGGTAGGATTTGTTTTCTTCTTATGGCTGAATAATATTCCATTGTGTATATGTACCACATCTTATTTATCCATTCATCCACTGATGGACACTTAGGTTGCTTCCATTCCTTGGCTATTGTAAATAGTGCTGCAATAAACATAGGGGTGCATATGTCTTTTTCAAACGGCGCTGCTGCATTCTTAGGGTAAATTCCTGGGCAAGGAATTCCTGGGTCAAATGGTATTTCTATTTTTAGTTTTTTGAGGAACCTCCACACTGCTTTCCACAATGGTTCAACTAGTTTACATTCCGACCAGCAGTGTAGGAGGGTTCCCCTTCCTCCACATCCTTGCCAACATTCGTTGTCGTTTGTCTTTTGGATGGTGGCCATCCTAACTGGTGTGAGGTGATATCTCACTGTGGTTTTAATTTACCTTTCTCTGATGATTAGCGATGTGGAGCACCTTTTCATGTGCCTGCTGGCCATCTGAATTTCTTCTTAGAAGAAGTGTCTGTTCAGCTCCTCTGCCCAGTTTTTAATTGGCTTATTTACTTTTTGTTTGTTGAGGTGCGTGAGCTTTTTATATATTTTGGATGTCAACCCCTTATCGCATATGTCATTTATGAATATATTCTCCCATACTGTAGGATGTCTTTTTGTTCTACTGATGGTGTCCTTTGCTGTACAGAAGCTTTTCAGCTTGATATAGTCCCACTTGTTCATTTTTGCTTTTGTTTCCCTTGCCCAGGGAGATATGTTCATGAAGAAGTTGCTCATGTTTATATCCAAGAGGTTTTTGTCTATATTTTTTTCTAAGAGTTTTATGGTTTCATGACTTACATTCAGGTCTTTTATCCATTTTGAGTTTACTTTTGTGTATGGGGTTAGACAATAATCCAGTTTCATTCTCTTATATATAACTGTCCAGTTTTGCCAACATCAGCTGTTGAAGAGGCTGTCATTTCCCCATTGTATATCCATGGCTCTTTATTGTATATTAATTGACCATATATGCTTGGGTTTATATCTGGGCTCTCTAGTCTGTTCCATTGGTCTATGGGCCTGTTCCTGTGCCAGTACTAAACTGTTTTGATTGCTGTGGCTTTGTAGTAGAGCTTGAAGTCAGGGAGCGTAATTCCCCCTGATTTCTTCTTCCTTCTCAGTATTGCTCTGGCTCTTCAGGGTCTTTTGTGGTTCCATATGAATTTTTGAACTATTTGCTCTAGTTCATTGAAGAATGCTGTTGGTATTTCAATAGGAATTGCATTTAATCTGTAGATTGCTTTAGGCAGGATGGCCATTATGACAATATTAATTCTTCCTATCCATGAGCACAGGATGTGTTTACATTTATTGGTATCTTCTTTAATTTTTCTCATGAGTGTCTTATAGTTTTCAGAGTATAAGTCTTTTGCTTCCTTGGTTAGGTTTATTCCTGGGAATTTTATTCTTTTTGATGCAATTGTGAATGGGTTTGTTTTCCTGATTTCTCTTTCTGCTAGTTTATCATCAGTGTATAGGAGGGCAAAAGATTGCTGTGTATTAATTTTGTATCCCACAATTTTACTGAATTCAGATATTGGTTCTAGTAGCTTTGGAGTGGGTTCAAGTGTTTTTTATGTACAGTATCATGTTATCTGCAAACAGGGATATTTTGACTTCTCCCTACCAATCTGGATGCCTTTTATTTCTTTGCATTGTCTGATTGCCCATGGCTAGGACCTCTAGAACTATGTTGAATAAAGATGGAGAGTGTGGGCATTCTTGTCTTGTTCCCGATCTTGAAGTAAAAGCTTTCAGCTTCTTGCTGTTAAGTATGTTGTTGGTTGTGGGTTTGTCATATATGGCCTTTATTATGCTGAGGTACTTGCCCTCTATACCCATTATGTTGAGAGTTTTTATCATGAATGGATGTTGAATTTTGTCGAATGCTTTTTCAGCATCTATGAAGATGATCATGTGGTTTTTGTCCTTCTTTTTGTTGATGTGGTGGATGATGTTGATGGATTTTCAAATGTTGTACCATCCTTGCATCCCTGAGATGAATCCCACTTGATCATGATGGATGATCTTTTTGATGTATTTTTGAATTCAGTTTGCTAATATTTTGTTGAGTATTTTTGCATCTATGTTTATCAGGGATATTGGTCTGTAATTTTCTTTTTTTGTGGTGTCTTTGCCTGGTTTTGGTATTAGAGTGATGTTGGTCTCATAGAATGAGTTTGGGAGTATTCCCTCCCATTCTACTTTTTGGAAAACTTTAATGAGGATAGGTATTAGGTTTTCACTAAATGTTTGATAAAATTCAGCAGTGAAACCATCTGGTCTAGGGATTTTGTTCTTAGGTAGTTTTTTGATTACCAATTCAATTTCTTTGCTGGTAATTGGCCTATTCAGATTTTCTGTTTCTTCCTGGGTCAGCCTTGGAAGGTTGTATTTTTCTAGAAATTTGTACATTTCTTCTAGGTTATCCAGTTTTTTACCATATAATTTTTCATAGTATTCTCTCATAATTCTTTGTATTTCTGTGGTGTCTGTAGTGATTTTTCCTTTCTCATTTCTGATTCTCTTTATGTGTGTAGATTCTCTTTTTTTCTTGAGAAGTCTTCTTAGGGGTTTATCTATTTTGGTTATTTTCTTGAAAAACCAGCTCTTGCTTTAATTGATTCTATTGTTTTATTCTTCTCAATTTTATTTATTTATGCTTTAATTTTTATTATGTCCCTCCTTTTATTGACTTTGGTCCTCATTTGTTCTTCCTTTTCTAGTTTAATTCATTGTGAGTATAGACTGTTTATTTGGCATTGTTCTTCTATCCTTAGGTAGGCCTGTATTGCAATATATTTCCCTCTTAGCACGGCCTTCACTGCGTCCCACAGATTTTGTGGTGTTGAATTATCGTTGTCATTTGTCTCCATATATTGCTTGATCTCTGTTTTTATTTGGTAATTGATCCATTGATTATTTAGGAGTGTGTTATTAAGCCTCCATGTGTTTGTGGGCTTTTTCATTTTCTTTGAGTAATTTATTTCTAGTTTCATATCTTTGTGACCTGAGAAGCTGGTTGGTACAATTTCAATCTTTTTTAATTTACTGAGGTTCTTTTTGTGGCCTAGTATATGATCTATTCTTGAAAATGTTCCATGTGCACTTGAGAAGAATGTGTATCCTATTGTTTTTGGATGGAGTGTTCTATAGATGTCCGTTAGGTCCATCTGTTCCACTGTTGTTCAGTGCCTCTGTCTCTTTATTTTCTGTCTGGATGATCTGTCCTTTGGAGTTAGTGGTGTGTTGAAGTTTCTCAAAATGAATGCACTGCATTCTATTTCCCCCTTTAATTTTATTAGTATTTGTTTCATATATGTAAGTGATCCTGTGTTGGGTGCATAGGTATTTATAATAGTTATATCCTCTTGTTGGACTGACCCCTTTATCATTATGTAATGTCCTTCTTTGTCTCTTGTTAATTTCTTTGTTTTGAAGTCTATTTTGTCTGATACAAGTACTGCAATTCCTGCTTTTTTCTCACAATTAGTTGCATGAAATACCTTTTTCCATCCCTTCAGTTTTAGTCTGTTTATATCTTTGGGTTTGAAGTGAGTCTCTTATAGGCACCATATAGATGGGTCTTGTTTTTTTATCCATTCAGTGACTCTACACCTTTTGATTGGTGCATTCAGACCATTTACATTTAGGGTGAATATCAATAGGTATGTACTTACTGCCATTGCGGGCTTTAGATCCTAATTACCAAAGGTTCAAGGGTAATTCTCTTACAATTTAACAGTCTAATTTAACTTACTTCGTATGCTATTACAAACACAACCTAAAGATTCTTTTTTTCCCCTCCTTTTTCTTCCTCCTCCATTCTTTGTATGTTATGAATCATATTCTGTTCTCTTTGTCTACCTCTTGGGTGACATCTATTTAGCCTTAGGAATACTTCCATCTATAGTAGTCTCTCCAAATGCACTGTAGAGGTGATTTGTGGGAGGTAAATTCTCTCAGCTTTTGCTTATCTGAAAATTGTTTAATTCCCTCCTTCAAATTTAAATGATAGCCTTGCCGGGCAGAGTATTCTTGGTTCAAGGCTCTTCTGCTTCATTCCATTAAATATATCATGCCACTCCGTTGTGACCTGTAAGGTTTCTGTTGAGAAATCTGATGATAGCCTGATGGGTTTTCCTTTGTATGTGATCTTTTTTTCTCTCTCTACCTGCTTTTAAAGGTCTGTATTTATCCTTGACCTTTGGCATTTTAATTATTATATGTCTTGATATTGTCTTCTTTGGGTCCCTTGTGTTGGGAGATCTGTGCATCTCCATGGCTTGAGATACTCTTACCCCAGACTGGGGACATTTTCAGTAATTACCTCCTCAGTGACACTTTCTAACCCTTTTTCTCTCTTCTTCTTCTGGTACCCCTATAATGAGAATATTGTTCCATTTGGATTGGTCACACAGTTCTCTCTGTATTCTTTCATTCTTAGAGATTCTTTTTTCTCTTTGTGCCTCAGCTTCTTTGTATTCCTCTTCTCTAATTTCTATTCCACTTCCATCTCTTCTACTACATCCAATCTGCTTTTAATCCCTCCATTGTATGTTTCATTTCAGATATGGAATTTCTTAATGATTGAATGTCTGTCTTAAATTCGTTCCTGAGTTCTTGAATATTTTTCTGTACCTACATAAGCATGTTTATAATTTTTATTTTGAACTCTCTTTCAGGAAGATTAGTGAGTTCAGTTTCATTTGGCCCTTTTTCTTGGGTTTGTGAGATTTTGGTCTAAACCATGTTCTTTTGACATTTCATATTTCTGTGTGGTGCCCTCTAGCGCCCAGAAGCTCCAGTCTCTGGAGCTGCTGAGCCCCTAGAGTGAGGTTGGGAGTCATAGGGGAGCGGAGCTGGTGCCTGTATGGAGGAAATATCTGTTTCCTGATTTCCATCTGCCGTGCCTGTCTCCTGTATCAGATCCAGTGGGCCGAGCACACAGGTGTAAACTTCTGTGCTTTGCGTCTCTAGCTGTTGTAGGTGGGGCCTCCCTCTGACTGGCCTGAAGTCAGTGCAGTGACTCCCAGTTTTCAAGTCGGTGCCATCAGGCCAGGAGGAAGGCTCTGCAGGCTGTGTATCACTGTTGGGGGCGTCAGAGCTGAGTAGGCAGGCAGGGGGATGGAGGGCCTGAAGCTCCCCAAAGTTCTAGCCTGCTGGGCAGAGCGCACCCAGACAGCCTTGTCCCCCATCCCTTCTCCCACGCAGCAAGCTCATGCACTCCCCGCCCCTTCAGCAGCCCTCTCGCTGCTAGGAAGCCTGTCAGACTGGTTGAGTGTCCCTTGTCCCAGAGCAGCTGGGTGTGGACCCCATCCTCCACAAATGGCCGGAATCTGTCTCTCAAGCACTCTACCTCTCCCAGCTCCCCATTCTCCAGAGCACCACACAATGTAGATTTCTGCTCACAAAGTAGACCTCCAGGGCTGGGTGTTCAGCAGTCCCAGGTTTCCACCCCTTCCCCGCTCTGTTTCTCTTCCTCCTGCCAGTGAGCTGGGGTGGGGGAAGGGCCTGGATCCCGCTGGATCAAGGCTTTGGTATGTTACCCAGTTTCGTGAGGTCTGCTCTGTTCATGAGGTCTGTATGCAGTCTGGTGCGGCTTTCTTTCCTGTTGCTGTTCTAGGGTTAATTGTATTAACTATATTTTTGCACTATCTGTGGTTTTGGGAGGAGTTCTCTGTTTCACCTCCCATGCCACCATCTTGGATCCTGGACCCCCTTTTTAAGGGCGCTAATCCCAGTCATGATGGCTCCACCTTCATGGCTTAATCACCTCCCAAAGGCCCACCTCCTAATATCATTACCTCTGCAGATTTAATATGTGGATTTTGAGGGGTATAACCATTCAGACCACAGCAGTATGAAAATGTAAACTGAGTTTGGAAGTACCGTCAGATACTCTCCCAGCACAGGAGGACCCCAGGAGATGCACCTGCTCGTAGCTCCGGCTGTGGGGCTGGTGATGTGGTTCATGACAGTGGCTCAGAGGAGTCCCCATAAAGTCAGACACTTCCTTGAAAACTTTGGACTGTGAAGTTTGTCAGAAGGCTAGTGATTTCCATCCATCGAGCACAGGGAACAAGAACACCCAGTGGTGGGCCAAACTTTCTTCCTCCGTGCAAAGCTTTGCCTGCTCTTTCTGTTAGATGCTCATTTCCTTTCATAGATACAGTTAAACGTATTCCTGATGAGTCCATCTGTCCCTGCTACTCCCCACCTTATCCTGTCCAGCGCTGGAAGGCTGGAGGAGCAGGGGCACATCCTCTGTCCTGGGATGGGGCTTCTGGTGGGGAGGGGAGGATCTGCTGGGCAGGTAGGGAGGCCAAAGCACAGAGGCTGACCTCTCCACAAAAAGCAACAGGACCCCTGACTGCCCGCCTCAAATGCAGGGGTGGTCTTCCTCAGAGATGGTGGCCCCATGGGTGTCACAGTCCCTCCACCAACACAGAGAAGAAAAGAAAACTATCTCCAACCATTCAGACAAAGACAACCACCCTTGCCCTTATGATCCCTACCCCCAGAGCCTCGTGTTTACCCACAGCTGTGCTGAGTCTGCTGGGATGGCTTAGGAGAGCCCGTTGTGCTCATCTCAGTCCAAATCCACCTTCAGTGACCTCCTGCTGTAGCTTGAAATCAGCCATAGTGGGAGTATTTACACCATGGAAACTGGCAGATGTTACCAGTCAGAGCCAGTTTCCCGAGAGACAGTTGTCAGACAAATGTCAGTGCACGTCCATGTCTTCAACATCTGGAGGGTCACAGCAGCTTTGTACAGTTCTAGGCCATGGATGGGGTGGCCAGGGACTTTGGACAGTGAGAGGGAACTCCCATCAGTGACTGTCTCAGGATCACTTGTGAACACCAATCAAATGGGTAAACGGGGACATAAGGTCACTCTGATTTGGAGCTCTTTGCCAGGTTTGTAATTATTACCCCAAAACATAATTTTCTTCTAGCCACACAGCATTCCTTTCATCTGGAAATTTGACATAGTTTTCTGTTATTGAACTGTTTACAGTTTTTCCTAATGTAAATGATATCTCAATAAATATGCATTACAATAAATCCCTAAGAGTGTAATTCCATGGCAGAGGGTATAAACATTATTAAACTCTAACTAAATAATGCCAAACTGCCTACTCAGAAGATTATAGACATTTACTCTGTCCCTGAAGTCAGCCCAATTCACCAAGCATTTCTAGTCCTTGGAATTAGAACAGAGAAAACATTTTCCAGCCCCCTCTGCCCCTCCATGTGCAGGCTCTGCTTCCAGTGAAGCTGAGTGTATTCCAGGAGACTGCCAAACTGTTTTCTCTGGCCTTCATTTGCTCCTTTGCTCCTGAGTCCTCTCCACACACAGGCTGTCCCACCCCTTTGCCTGGTTGAGTGCTGCAGGCACCTCACAAGCATCCTGTCCACAAGGACAGTCCCAAATGTACATAACAGACTGAAGAACAAGATCATGCAGAAAGGGGCCAATTGGTGAGAGGGACTTATGTGACCTTCACCTTGGTGGGGCTGACACAGAAAAAAATTCTCAGTGACAATGCTCCTGACTATCTACATTTCAGGAAACAGTGTGTTCTGAGAGCTTAGCAAACCCTGAAGCATTGTGCTCTTCTGTTTAAATCTCTGAGATATATAGAAGGGTGGAAAGCATCAGGTGAGATGGGAGGAGTTGGCACCTTTGGTCCTTGGCTCAGGGCAGCCCTTCCACAGCACGGAATTACTGAATGGCCCAGGGACAAGTCATTCCCAGGACAAAGGCACAAGGTGCGCCCTTCCTATCAGGAACCAGAGATTCACTGAGCACCAAGAACATACTGAACCTTATTCTAGTTCTTACTAAAGGGAGTTGCTAATTGTTACTGGTGTTCCGCTTAATGGATATGAAATGACAGAGGTGTTGTCCTTGCTCTCCCTGAGGAGCAAAGGAACATGTCTTCATCAGAGCAGATTCCCTCCAGACTCTCTCTACTGGCATGGGAAGCCCAATGTATTCTAACAATTTTAGTTGTTTATTCCCTCTTTTGAGCCTTCATTACAGAGCAAACATGCCAGACATCAAGGCTTTGAGGTGGGCATCATGCAGAATGCCACCCTGGAGATGTTCTTTGTGATACTAACAGCCATGGAATCACATTTTTCTGGTTCTGTCCTTATCCAGCCACTTCTAGGGCTTCCCCAAAGCTCCCAGGAGGCACTTTCAGGGCCCAAGACCTCTTCTCCTATCCTCTGTCCTGCTCTGGCTCACATTGCCAGGTCCCCGTTGTTGCTGCCCCACTGCCCCACTGAAACTTTCAACCATAAAGATACAGACTCCCTGAGCAGCAAAGGTCTAAGGCACCCTTTCTTCAAGGGAGCTCTTTCCTTTGTTTCTTTTTGCAAAGAGAGTCTTAGGCCTCTCTGCAATACGAGGAGTCCCAGCCCTCTGCTGGTGGGACCGTCCCAGGAGAGGTTTATGATGAGATTCTCATGTCATCCCCTTGCCAGTGCTGCCAGGCAGCTTCCCTGGGGGCCTAGGACAGAGCTGGGTTGACACCAGCCAGTGAACTGCCGTGCTTTCTCTGAGCTAGTGTGAGGGACAGCTTCAGGGGTTCTTTTTAAGATCATTTCCAGATACAAAAGGAGGAAGGAACTCCCCGTCACAAAAGACAGAGCAATCTGGCCTCCGGGTTTGGAGCGAGGATGCTCTGGAAGATTCTGTCTACAAGGACTCCATCTGGACTCAAATGCTAAAGATCTCAGAAAGCAACCAGGATTTACAATAAGGGCTCAGCTCTAAAAGAGAAGACACGTTTGTTGAACAACCAGGCAATCTGTCTTTCCTTCAGGGGTATCACACAGTGCTGTTATCACCCTTGCAGAGTGGCCCCATTAATATTACACCTGGGGGCTTTGATGGAGGCTCAGTGAGGGCTGCCAAGGGACACAAGGTAGAAGGGGGATATTAATGTGAATTCTGTACTTAAAGGTCACCTTGGTTGGGTCACAGTTTTTCTTTCAGGCCTTTTTTATAAATCACCTGAAGATATTAGCATTGCTGCAACTGAATTTTTTAGTTGATTATCTGAAGTTATGCACTTGTATGTATATATATTTTTGAACAACCTATCCTGGAAAATACAAATTTCTCAAAAATCCTTCCTTTATTCATGTTCTTATAATACTACATTAAATATCTATTGCTTCATTAGAAATTATCCCAAACTAAATGGCTTAAAAAAGCAATAAACATTTATTGTCTCACAATTTCTGTGGTCTAGGAATTCAAGGATAGTTTGACTGAGGGGTTCTGCTCAGGGGCTCTTATGGGGTTGCAGCAGGTGTGGAGTCATCTGAAGGCTTTACTGGGGCCAGAGTGTCCAGTTCAAGCTGGCCACTCGCACAGCTGGAGGCTGGTGCTGACCATGGCAGGAGACCTCACTGGCCTCATCAAGGCTCCTCCAACGGCCTCCTCGAGGATCTTCCCAGCGTGGTGTTGGCTTCCTCAAGGCAAGTGATTCAAGAGACTGAGGCGGAGCTACAATGCCTTTGCTGAAACCGTCTTGTATGAAACACCCATATTTTGTGGGTCACACAGACCAGCCCTGGTTCAGTATGAGAAGAGCTACACAGGGCATGAGTACTGGGAGGCGAGGATGCTTGTGGGAGTGGGGGACCATCTTGGAATGTGGCTGCCAGAACTTTAACATCATACGTGTGCATACAGCTTTCTACGTATGAGATAACGTAGGTTATCTGGCTGTGGTGATTTGCGAGCTATCCTAAGGTGAGTGTCTGAAGTTGTCCAAAGTGGCACAGGCCTTCAAACCCCAGCTCTTTAATCCAGCCCAGCCTCCACATTTCTCCTCGTGCTCCCATACACAAATACACATACACACTCATGCTTGCTTATAGGCACACTCACACATTTGTACACATGCGCATACACACTGCTTACTCACTCATACACACACACTTGCTCATAAGCACACTCGCACACATGCACACTCATACATACATTCACATACTCCCCCCACCCTATCCATACACCACCACATATACTCTTTCATCAGGTTTGCTCATTTTTGCCTCATTCCACACTCCAGGCTTTTAGCTTCAAACCTGCTTAGATGCCTACTCTGGTTTACGTGTGCCCACTGTCCTGTACACCCTAGACTTCAGAACCTGGCTTTCCTGTATGGTTTTGCACTTCCCCTCCTCCAAATCTGCTCTTTCCTTTTGTATTAGGTGGAGAGCCCCCTACCTGCACCCCAGTTTATCCACAGCCCCTCTGACCTGCTCCTCTGCATGGCAGCCTCAAGACCAGCACCCTGCTGAGAGCATCACCAGCTTCTTTCTTGCAGAAATGAGAGAATTGAGACATCCTGCCAGTGAAGACCATTTAAAGTGGAAATGAGATACAATTTAAGCTGGCACTCTATTCTAAGCATTTCCCACAAGCTCTTTAGCCTTGATTTGAAAATCTTCCCCCAAAGCCCAGACTAGAACCCACTAGCCATGTGGATGGTGAGACATAATATTCCACTGTCCCCATTAAGATGCTCTTCCTGCATTCTCCAAAGCTCATTAGTCCTCACTGGGCTTTATTTTCTTAGCACACCTTTCTGCTTTTCACTAACCTGTCTGTGGAGTTTGGAAACTTAAAAGTAGACTTTTGTGTCCCTGTGGGAATAAAGACAGATATGGAGTTGGTTCTTAGAAATGAGAAAGGGCTCATCCAGTCATCCGCAGCCAATCTCATGAGGTAATGTAGCCAGAGAAGATGAAGGGCGTTCTCACTCTGCAGAGTGAACTGTGTTCTGTATGATTGGGACGGGCTGGGAGAACTTGCTGATTCAGAGGTGGTGGGTGATTATGTGTGGGGCAAGCACATCTGGGATCACACCTCTAGGAAACACACGATTCCCATTGTCCCCTGATGCATTTCAAACTTCTCACCAGGACCTATGAATAGAAAGATCTCAGTGACAAGGCTGTGGTCTCATTGGCTATTCAGTCTAGGCAAGAGGGTCAAACATGCAGAAATGTATGACCAAGTGATTTCAGAGACTGAGCACGTGTCTAGGAGCATGAACTGCTGTACTTGCTGCACCAGGAGAGGGGCCGCTACATCCATCCTACATTCCAGTCATCTGAGTTCTTTGGCTCTAAGCATAAGTACTTCCTTAGTTTCCATAATTTATTCATTTATAAAATATGCATTATTTACCTTAGCATGGCTACTATTAAAAAAAACAGACAATGAGAATTGTAGGTGAGGATATGCAGAAATTGGAACCTTTGTGCCTTGGTCATGGGAATGTAAAATGGTGCAGTCACTATGGGAAAAAGCACAGCAGTTCCATAGAAAATAAAACATAGAATTACCATGTGATTCAGTGATCCCACTTCTAGGTATATGCCAGAAATAATTGAAAGCAGGAACTTGAAGAGAGATTTGTACACCCATGCTCATAGCGGCATTATTCACAACAGCCGAAAGGAGGAGACAACCCATGTGTCTATTGACACATAAGTCGATAAAAAAAATACGAGCTAAACATGGAGTATTATTCAGCCTTAAAAAGTAATGACATTCTGACCCTCGTTACAACATGGATGAACTTTGAGGACATGATGCTGAGTGAAATAAGCTAACCACAAAAAGGCAAACGCTTCTGCTTCTATGAGGTACCTAGAATAGTCAAATTCATAGGGACAGAATGTAGAGTGGTGGTTGTCAGGGGCTGGGGGGTGGAAGAAGAAATGGGGAATTAGTGTTTAATAGGTACAGAGTTTCAGTTTGAGAAGATGAAAAACTTCTGGAGATGGATGGTGGTCATGGTCACACAACAATGTGAATGCACTTAATGTCACTAAACTGTGTATCTAAAAATGGTTAAGGTAGTAGATTTTATGTTATATGTATTTTACCACAGTTTTTAAAAACTTAAAATGCATTATTAAAAGCTAGGGGTGGGGGCAAAATATTTGTTAGGAGTTAAGGAGGAAAGAGTGAGTTTCCGAGGTAGCCAATCTGCTAGACCTTGCTCAGACTGCCCTGACCATTGGTCCATCCGGCTGGACACAAGGCCAAACTGCCTGTGCTTGAATGTAGACCCATCAGAGTGGGCACCAGCCATGTCAGTCTTGCCAGGGTCTGCCTCCTCTTCTTCCCAGAGGGACCTCTGCCATGGCCAATCTCCCTGGTGGACACCACCGGCCCCCATGCTTTCTGCCCTATGCTCAGACATGAGGAAGATGTCCCCATACCTGGTCAGTCTGCCCTGACCAACCTAGAGGAACTGTCCAGCTCCTGGAAGCCACACCCTTTTGTCAGTTGGCTTCTCTCCATCCCGGGCCACGTGTTGGCAACAGATCCTCTAGCCAGCTGTTGGGCAGACAAGCTTTCCGTCCTGCCCTGCAGACCCACTGGCCTCTGCCAGCCAGCCCCTGCCCAAAGGGCCTCCTTCTTCAAGTTACCCCTACCTTCTACCTTGAGCCTCGGCGGCACATCTGCTAGAGCTTTATTATTCAAATGTCCACTGTCCTGACTTAACGGGCACCCAGACAAGGGGACAATACAGCTTTCCTGGTCATGCATTTGGAACCAGGAAATCACAGCATTGAGCTCAGCTTTTCCACACCCTGGCCCTTTGGGGTAAAATGGAGTTGTTGGGGGATCAAATGAAAACAGATAAGGTGTGATTATTCTATAGTGTGGGGCACGCAGTAGGAACTGGGTCAGTGGCAGCTCTGAGTGGGGTGTCCGCAGTTCAGTGTAGATCTCTGGTTCTTGAGATCATAGGCTTGGTGGGTCTGACCCCCTCCTAACCCACTCCTGCTGCTTCTCTGCACCAAGGAAGACAGTGGGGGCCACAGGGTCAGCTGGTAAGAGCTGGGATTGGTTACTTGCAGGGAGGGCTCCCACACCAGTGAGAGAGTCAGCCCACCTGTGGTCACCTGTGGGTCGGCAATGTTCATGTTCCAGGAAAGTGGTTCCATTGTGGTTATGCTAACAGGAAGCCGAGGCTGGAACCATGGATTAACTGATCGGTCACACCAAGTCCCATGCTCACTGGCCAAGAAGCACCCTCAGTTAGTACCAGTGAGGGTCTGGCCCTCCAGCTTTTTTTTTTTTTTTTTTTTTATGGCATCATGGTGAGCAT
>JAQQAC010017683.1:3483116-3510327 GCA_029783875.1 Phataginus tricuspis | reverse complement strand
CATATCGTGAATTAGGAAAACATCCAGTTTTATTCCTTCCTGTGTGTCTCCTTTAGTCTCACACAGAACACTGCTGATACCTCTGTCATCAAATGTGTGGAGGTTTTTCCCCACACCAAGCAATTCTGCAGCATGAGCTGGGTGTTCTGCAGTTTCACTCAATTCTGATGCTGTCTACCTGGAAATAACATCAGATCCCACAGGTTTAAAGGCTTAGTTCTACAAGGCTGTTCCCACCCTTTCCCCCTTTAGATGCAAATCAAAATTAGGTTCTCAGGTTACCCAACTCTTCTGTCCAATTTGGCTACAAATCAGGGGTCCTCATGGCCTCCTCTTTAACTTTAATTCATTTGTGAGAATGGCTCCTGGAACTCAGAGTATCACCTACTTACATTTATCAGTTTATTAAAGGAAAGGATAAAGGATACAGATGAACAACCAGCTGAAGAGATGCACAGGGTGGGATCTGGGAAGGTCCTGAGCACAGGAGTTCCTGTCCCTGTGGAATTGGGGTGTGTAAAATGTAGACAAAATAGAATTAATCTTGACAATGAAAGTAAACTGAAATAGAGTTGGGGGCCATTAAGGAAATAGGGTCTATTCATGTCCTCCTCACTGAGACTGATTGTTCTTAGAAGAATGTTGAACTTTACATTTTTCCAAACCTTAAACATCCTGGGCAAATATCTGCTGTGGGCTGTTGCCTAGCGAATAGCCTTAGCAACCAATTATGTATAGCTAAATGTAGGTTACAATAGCTTTAGCCAGTTGTAACTCTTTCAAAATGATTCATGTAAAACCTCTCGGAGTTCCCCTTTTTGCCTTTAAAACCCTAAACTCTTTCCATCTTTGAAGCATACATTTGAGTTTCCTCCCAAATCTGCGTTCCTGAATTGTAATCCCTAAGACCCTAAATAAACACGATTAATCATTTCACAGTTTTGCATTTTTTTGATTGACAGGTGCATCATCTTCCCAGTATGTGTCTGTTTACCAACCTGGACACTTTCTTGAACCTCTTACTTTGGGGTTTTTTTTATGGAAGTTTCTCACTAGGCATGATCAATTTTTAACTCCATTTCCAACCTTTTTACCCTTGCTGGAGAATGGGCAGGGGTGGGGTGGAGTGGTGGTGAAAATTCCAAGAATTCCAAATTCTAGTCCTGCCTTGCTCTTTCAGGCGATCAGCCCCCATCCAGGAGACCACCCAGAGTCTCCTCATTAGAACATAAGATGCTCCTAGTGCACTTATCACTTAGGAATTCACAAGGGTTTTAGGAGCCCTGTGCCAGGAACCAGAGGCAGAGACCAATATATATGTTTTGTACTATGTCACATAAAGCAAAAGCATTTTTCAAAAATTATTTTGCTATTTTAGTGTAATTGGTTTCCTTTGTCATTAATGTATTTCATTTTATATGCCTAGAAACATGAGTCTAAGAAGGAGTCCACAGACTTCACCAGTCAAGGGGCCTATGGTATAAACAAGGCTGAAGTCCCAGCAGGGCGGCTCTCCTGTCTCCCTCAAGAAGCACACAGGTCTTATCACAGCCCCCATTTCCCCCTGAGGCCAGGACCCCTGTGTATTTCTAGGACTCTGCCAACAGACTGCCAGTCCTGTCCCAGCACAGACAACCCTGAACACACGTCCGACAAGCCCTGACATCAGCAGTCCATGCAAATGGAAGAGCCCCAAAATGTCTCCAGGTGGGGCTGAGAAGCCCCATTTCCCTAGAGAGCTGAATGCCCCTCTCCCCGGGAGCCAGGAGGCAGTCTTAGGGGCTGGAGGTGGGAATGAGGTGGAGGAGGGAGCACTCCGAAAAACTGAGCAGCCCCCAAGGGGCACCTCTGATGGCATAGGATATAAGCTGATCATTCCTGCTGCCCCCTGGGTGGGAGGTCAGATGGGGAGAAAGACCAGATTATTCTAAGAAAATCAATGCCATTTGCTGGGCATAGTTGCACAGGATGCATATGCTATATTCAGCTGTATACGGGGCTGGAGTCCCACAGGGCAACCGTCGGCTCCAACCTGCCACGCCCCTTCCTCCTTCACTGCTGTCAAAGCTAAGGACCACGTGTGCCCCTGCCTCTGGCTGAACTCCCCTCCGCATCCCTTCAAAGCTCTTGGTGGCATGGGTGACACATCTGAGATCAGTCACAGTCCCACCCTGACTCTCTGACACTTGGGATAGAAGACACACTAAACTTTTCCAGGATGGAGCCCAAGAATGAAACCTTGTGCTGACTGAGAACCCCACAGGGGAGCCCCTCAGCTTGGCATATCCCTGATGCTCTGGCAGACGTTTGTGGGATGAGAGAATGGATGGATGAGGGAATGGAATTAAATAGTAGGTGCCACATGAAATTAGAAATAATGTCTGTCCCACCAGAATTCCCTTTGTAAAAATTAATAAAGGGAAACTCACTCAAGTGAAGCCCAGAGCCTAGATGGGGGAAAACCACAACTCCACGTCACTCCCAGGAAGAACTGTCAGTTAAAGATGCAACAGAAGACGCTCGATAGGAGGGTACCTCGATTACAGGCCCTA
Source organism: Phataginus tricuspis (assembly GCA_029783875.1). NCBI lineage: Eukaryota > Metazoa > Chordata > Mammalia > Pholidota > Manidae > Phataginus > Phataginus tricuspis. Next base: position 3,507,775 of record JAQQAC010017683.1, on the reverse strand, counting down.
CAGGGGAAGATGGTCATTGCATCTCCCACCAGAAATCGACCATCCCTGCAACTCAGCCCATGAGAAGCCATCATCACACTGAGTCATGCTTTTCTCCAATGGACTTTGATTTAAAACAATCCCTCCTAACCTTCTCCTCCTCCACAGGGTAATGTTCTTCTCCTCTGTTTGTTAGACTTGCCTATGGTTTGCTGTAGCTTGTGTCCCAAAGTGCAATTTGATGCTATTGCCAAATAAATCCATTTTTGCTGATAAAATAACGGACAGTTTTATTTTTAAGGTTAACACCTTTAAAGTATTTACATTATTTTAATTTACTCTGCCCACAATTGAAGATGACAAATGGTATGTCTATGTACAAATAAAATTAACATTCTCAACTTACATGTGGAAATTAATGTTTATTAAGCTTTTCACTCTTCAACCCAGATGCCATGGTGTGAGACAAGGCTCGCACGCCAGCCTGCCTGGGCTCAGTTCCCAGCTCTACCTGTTACTGCTGTGCAACCTAAGCATGTTTATTACCCTCTCTAGGCCTCAGTTTTCACCATTTGCAAATGGGCAAAACTGGAATATACCTCACAGGCTTTTGTGAAGGTTAAGTGTGTCCATCTTCAGAAATCGCATAGATGGAAGTCTGGTTCCTAATGAGCACATTTGTAGATATTACCTAATTTAGTTTTGAAATGTGTGGGTATCACATTAAGTAACTCACCTAGTGGCCATAGTGGAGCCCCATCCCCTCTCCACCTCAGCCATCTGACTCCAGAGCTTTGAGGTGTTGATAGAGATGAAAAATGCATATAAAAACACATTTAGATCTGGGACTACAGTATTCTGCTCCTCATGTACACCTGACTGTAAGAACCAGAATGTCTCTCAGACTTTTGTGCATCTGCTTCAAGAGAAACAAGTGAATATCATCTCCATTTTAAGCATCTTAACTAAAGCCACACTACAGAGTACTTACTGCCATGTGTGTGTGTGCACATGTGCGTGTGCACACGTGTGTATGTTTTGGAGTGGGGAGAGTTTTGTAAAAGCTTTTCTAGGGGTTACCTATAGGAACCTTCTTCCTGGGGTACTCCTTCCCATCACTTTCCTGAAATATACCTGTGGGGAAAATGGAACTTTCCTAGGAGGATTCCCGCCTGGTCTTATTAGCACCCATCATGTATATAATAAGAATATGTTTGCCCATTTATGGGATGTTTACCAGTGGCAGAGCTGCTGGTCAGTCACGGGATTGAGGTCTGGGGCAGGGTGGAGAGGAAGCACCCATTCTCTCCTCTCCTCCGGTCCTGGTATGGTTGGTCAGGCGCCAGCCAGTCACCAGGGACCTGCCCGCAGAGGTCCTCCTGGGGCAAGGGACAGGGAAAGTAGTATGCGCCGCGGCCAGGGAGGCAGAGCTTGGGAGCTGAGCGAGGAGTGGGCGCCGGGAAGCACTGGGTGGGTGCGAGCGGGAGACTGAGTTATGAGAATAAACCCTTTCGTTCCCAACCTCTCGGCCTTGTTTTCCTTTGCTCATTGAATTCCTAAGGAGCTTGCCCGGTGTAGGGGCGGGGACCCCCTCCTCCTGGAGCTACAACACATAATAATCTGCTGTGCTTATAAATTAAGGATGCATGGAAACACTTTTGAAAAAAGATGATTATGATACCTGTAACATCATATATATATATATATATATATATATATTCAGGAAAATATGGGCCAGTTTTTGGTAAGGACTACCTCCTCGGGTAGAGATCTCTCTGTAGTCCCCAGTCTGGGTCTCTGTGTGGTTCCTGGTCCTGGTCAGGTTTGGGAATCCTGTCAGAGCGGGGGGAGGGGAGGGGCGAAACCGCGTGAGGCTATTTTGATTCCTTCCCAGGATCCCCAGCAGGGAGGTTGCCCAGAGCAAACAGTAGATCTGCATGGCCAGTCCACGTGAGAAATTCCAGCTGAAAATAGCCCAGCCTCAGAAAAGCACAATTTTTCATCCAGGGGTCTTGCGTGGCCTTTAGCGGAGCCCTGTGCACAGCACAGAAGGAATTTCAGACACCAGAGGCTTTGGTTTATTATAATCTGCACACTGGAAATTACCAAATGCTGGGTTTTCTTTTAACTCCAATGCCTTCTGATGCAACTGGAATATGCAAGTGAGGAATGCTGGACTGTCCAAGGGGCATCTCCTCAGATTTGTGGCTGGGAGGACCTCTCCTCCAGACCCTGGAAAGTGATCTGCCTCTATGCACAACACTCTAGCAGAAGGGTCACATGGGCTAGACTGTGTCATGCAGGCTCCCTTTTAAGGGATAACTATGCAGCTGCATTTTTAGGTGTAGCCAAGAATCACATTCCTTTTTCACACAGTGGAATGTAATATTATACTTCTTTTAAGAAACATATATGTTATCTCAGCAACAAAATTGCACAGTTTTCTCCCAGGACGTGATTTAATAAGAAGAGACCAAAGAAAGGACTTTTGGGTAATCTCTATAAACATTCACTTCTTCAAGGTACATCCCATATGGAACCTCCTGTTATTGAATCTGCTAATAAGTGCTCGAGTTGCATGTGTTTGGAAAAGCTAGAATTTTCAACATCGGGCTGGTGGAATATGTGCCCTTATTTCTAAAGAAAAGGTAAAACTTGAGGAACATATCTGTACTTCCAGGTATGTTGTGAGATGGAGTTGACATTTCATATCAAAAATCAAAATGATGTTGATCAGTTATGAAAATTGTCAGTTAACTATGAAAAATATTGTGTCATCTATCAGATAATTTCTTCCTTTCTCTCTCTCTTTCTCTGTCTCACACACACACACACACACACACACATACTCTCTCTCTCTCTCTCACACACACGCACTTATGGGATATTGGAGAAGGGAATATCCCCCCTTGGTGGGAAGGTGGGGAAAAGGGGGACACAGACAAGTAAGAAATGTGCAAGATAATGTCATGAGGTGATAATCAATGCAAAGGCAATGAAGTGTGTGCGTGTGGTGGGCAGAGGGTGTGTGGGAAGGTCTCCCAGGGTGACAGGCTGCAGCAGCTGGGAGCCCCTGTGGGGCTGCACTGGGATGGGCCTGGAGGTGTGCATGGACCCCAGGTGGCTCCCCTCACAGACTGGGGTGGGTGCCCCTAAAGTCCTTTGAGAGGAGGTGGGACTAGGTCTTGTCTGGGTCTCCATGGCCAACGTGTCTTCCACTTCTGTGGGCCATGACTCATGACAGAGTTCATGGACACCTGGTTCCATCAAGTTATTTAGAGCTTCCCACTCCACGTAAACACATTTGCTGTGATGTTTCTTCTATTAGATAAACTCTCAGCCCATCCAGAAGTGGAGCAGGATTTAGGGGACCCAGCTGCCTAGCCAGCAGGAGAACCAGCCTGTGCAGACTCTCTGAACTCTGTCTCATAATCTCATGCTCTGAAAATACTATAATCTAAAAGTGTATTCTCCAAGGTGCATTTCATGTTTTTTTTTAATTTAACTTATTTTTTTGTGTGTGGTAAAATACACATAGCATAAAATTTAACAGGTTAGCCGTTCAAGTGTAGACTTCGGTGGCATTATAGTGCATTCTTGTGCAGCCATTACCACCATCCATCCACAGAGCTTTGTCATCATCCCCAACCGAACTCTGCACTAATCCAATTCCACCTGCCCTTCCCCCTCCAACCAGCCCCTGGCCGAACATTCTACTCTCTGTTCTGTTAATGGGACTCCTTTAGGTACCTCATGGAAGTGGAATCAGACAGTGTTTGTCCTGTGTGTGGCTTATTTCACTCAGCATAATGTCCCCAAGGTGTGTCCTCGTTGCAGCATGTTTCGGAATTTCCTCCCTTTTTAAGGCTGAATAATATTCCACTGTGTAGCTGTTATGGACCACATTTTGCTCATCAATCCGTCTGTGGAAGGACGCTGGGGTTCTTTCCACCTCTGACTGTTGTGAGTAATGCTGCGGTGAATACAGGTGTACCAATACCTGTTTGAGTCTTTGTTTTCAATTCCTTTGGGTATATATCTAGAAGTAGAATTACTGGATCATATTTTAATTCTATTTAGTTTTTTTGAGGAATCTTCATATTATTTTCCACAGCAGCTGCACCATTTTACATTCCTGCCAACAGCACACAAGGGCTCCAATTTCTCCACATCTTTGTCATTCTGTTTTATCTTATTTTTTCCTTATAGCATTTGTAGGTGTGAGGAGGTATCTCACTGTATTTTTTTTAATTGAAGTGTGGTTGATATATAATATTATATTGGTTTCAAGTATACAACATAGTGATTCAACAGTTATTTACATGATTAAATCCTTTCCCCCAACTAATATAGTTACCATATGTCAACATAGAAAGATGTTACAAAACCACTGACTATTTTCTCTATGCTGTACTTCCTGTGACTAATTTATACTGTGATTGAGATTTTGTGACTCTTTAACCCCTGCCCCTATTTCACCTGCCCAACCCCTCCCCCATGGTAACTACCAGTCACTTCTCAGGGTCTATGACTCTATTGCACTGTGGTTTCGATTTGCATTTTTCTGATGATTAGCGATATTGAGCACCCCTTGACTATTGATATTATGAAATTTTTTTTTAATATGATTGATTACCAAGGCAATGAACAGAACTCTCACAGGTTATGTTTTGAAGTGTAAGTTGAGGGTAAGGGAAACCCTGGTATCTGGGAGGGAGAAGGAGTTCCTGAGGGAGATGAGATACCACTAGGAGCTTTTGCACAGAGAGAACAGGTTTTAGAGCTAATCAGTGGTTGTTACCCCAGCACACATGTGCGGGAATACACGCTCAGTCACACCGTGGGGCGGGCAGGACAAAAGAAAGGCCCGCAGAGACTGCGGCTGGAGCAAAACACAAGGTCCACACCAGGGCCCCAGTGGCGGTGCTAGAGGTGCTTAGAGGGGCTGTCTGCCCCCGCAGTCAGCCACAAGAAGGACCTGCAATCCTCATTCACCCTGGAGGGGCGGCCTGCTGCCCCGAGCGAGGCAGGCCCAGGTGGGTCACGCCCCTGCCCTCCTGCAGCGCTGGGCAGTGGTGGAGGCCCGCCCTGCTGCACATTTTCACAGGAACTCCTCAGTGGAAAATACAAACAAGAATGGAGGGAGGGTAGAGCTTCCCGGATGCCTGTCTGGCCAGACTTCCACTCCTGGTACGGCTGAACTTCAGCAAGAAGAGAGATACATTCCTGTCAGAATGGTCCTCCTTTGGCCCCTGATGGGCCCTGCAAGCTCTCAGATCGTGGATCACACAAGACTTTTAGAACCACGCACACATTGGGCTGGACGGCGGGAGGGAAGGTGACTGTTCCTTCCTAGCTGGATGGTGCACCTCCACAGCCAGGTGGGGCCTGAGCCTGGGTTTCCAGGGCCTGTTTACTCTTCCTTGTCTGCCTTGGCTCATTTCTGAGGTTGTGACATTAGTAAATCTCAAGAATGGTGTTTAAAATACTGAGCTCTCTTGTCCTTGTATTTAAAGCAGGGAGGTAGGTGGTAGTGCTTCTCTCTGGCGTCTTTAGGGAAAACGCACCCTTTTTGTTAGGGTCCTTGGCCCTGCTTCAAGTGTCTGGAGCCATGCTGAAGTCACCTGTACGCTGTGGGTGTGATGGCCCACATGGCCCACAGATATTTTGTAGCTCCAGCGGTTGGCTGGTTGGTTTTGGTCTGGGAAGTGTGCTGCAAGACAGAGGGTCACATGCCCCTGGGACAGTCACTGTCCTTACACTGATGAAAAACCTTAAGGTGTTCCCTCAGCCTGGGAAGCTCTCCGTGGAAGCTGTGAATTAGTGCACGTGGGCATGAACCTCATGACATCCTGACCCATCGCAGGGCCAGAGGGGCAAGAGGAGGCTCACACAGTGCCCCCTCGGGGCTTCGGGGCGCAGACTCCTCCCATGCAGCATGGCTAGGTGCTGTCCCGACATGGGCCAGGATGCCAGGTTGTTTTCCAAACACAGAAACCACTGCAGCCACTTACACCCAAAAGCCCAGGAGTGGGTTCTTGGTTATAAGCCCTGAGCTCACATACGAAGTGGAATTCAGAAGAGAAAGAAGCTGGTAAAACATCTCTACGTATCTTGGCCGCCTACCCAATGTATGGACTTCTTCTTATAATAAATGGCTGATGAGTCACACCAACCACTCCTCTGCTTTACTAATTGCCTGTGTCTTTGGCCAGGTCTCCTTAAATTCATGGCTTCATCCCCAAAGTGTAATGGATCAGCCCTGATGGCCTGGAACATTTTTTAATTTCTCTGTATGTGGATTTTTGCTGATGACAGTGCAATTAGTATGTCTTGTGTCATCTATGATCTTTTTTGTCATTTAGCTTTGAAAGGCAAGATGCAGAGTCAAATAAAACTGAAAAGCAACCTCTTTTAGGATAATTAAATTATGGACTAGGAAATATTGAATTTCTGTGGTAAAAAGCTAATTTCCCTGGGGTGTCATAGAAGGCATCTTCACTGGAAGTATTGAAGGCAAAGTAGAGGATGGCCTATCACTTTCTATGGCTTCCTCCCAGACAGGGATGACCCCCCTCCAGCCAGGAAGGGTGGGAAAGGTTGGGAACCAGAGAGGCAAGCATTCCCACGGACTATCTGGTATGCCTGAGCACGACAGATGGTTCTTGACCTCAATTTACCTAAACACTGATTTAAAAGACTTGCTATAGAAACACATACATGGAACAGCTGTGCAGGGCAAAATTAACAACAAAAAGAGAACTGAAGACGATGAAAAACCTAATTATACAGAAAACTTGAGTCCCTCAAAATCCGCCCTGAGTTGAGGTGGTGGCTGAACAATGCTGACTCACTGTGTGTGGGGTGGGCGCAGAGCTCAGGTCATTTATAAAAGGAGTGAATGGGCCACTTGGCAGAGTGGGAGCATCAGCAGGTGCCAGTCAGGACTGGGTGTGGTTGAGTTTTTCTTTGGTTTTAATTATGCTAACCAATGTCTTTACCATGTCATAAACCTTTCCCAGAGGCCTCCAGCTGTGTTTTTATGAGGGCAGGGAGAAAGCAATGCCATGGTAAATGTCTTATAAACATGGTATCACTATTGCTCCAAAACACTTGCTTCAAGTTAGGTATAAACTAAGTTCAAATTGTTCAAAGGAGCTCAGTGCTTTTAAATAAAAACGTAAGAAAGCAATATCATAAAGGCTATATATGACAAACCCACAGCTAACATCATACTTAATAACAAGAAGCTGAAAGCTTTTCATCTAAGATTGGGAAAAAGACAGGGGTGCCCACTCTCTCCACTATTATTGAACATAGTACTGGAGGTCCTAGCCACGGCAATCAGACAAAGCAGACATACAGGGCATCCAGATTGGTAAAGAAGAAGTCAAATTGTCACTATTTGCAGATGACATGATACTGTACATAAAAAACCCTAAAGACTCTACTCCAAAACTACTAGAACTAATATCTGAATTCAGCAAAGTTGCAGGATATAAAATTAACACACAGAAATCTGTTGCTTTCCTATACACTAATGATGAACTATCGGAAAGAGAAATCAGAAAAACAATTCCATTCACAATTGCACCTAAAAGAATAAAATACCTAGGAATAAACCTAACAAAGGAAGTGAAAGACCTGTACTCTGAAAACTACAAGACACTCCTAGGAGAAATTAAGGAAGACACTAACAAATGGAAATGCATCCCATGCTCTTGGCTAGGAAGAATAAATATTGTCAAAATGGCAATACTACCTAAAGCAATCTACAGATTCAACGCAATCCCTATCAAACTACCAACAGCTTTCTTCAATGAACTGGAACAAATAATTCTAAAATTCATATGGAACCAGAAAAGACCCCGAATAGCCAAAACAATCCTTAGAAGGAGGAATCAAACAGGGGGAATTATGCTCCCTGACTTCAAGCTCTACTACAAAGCCACAGTAATCAAGACAATTTGGTACTGGCACAAAAACAGACCCACAGACCAGTGGAACAGAATAGAAAATCCAAACATTAACCCAAACACCTACAGTCAATTAATATTTGATAAAGGAGCCCTGGATATACAATGGGGAGAGGACAGCCTCTTCAGCAGCTGGTGTTGGAAAAACTGGACAGCTACATGTAAGAGAATTCAACTGGACTACTGTCTAACCCCATACACAAAGGTAAACTCAAGGTGGATCAAAGACCTGAATGTAAATCATGAAACCATAAAACTCTTAGAAAAAAAAAGAGGCAAAAATCTCTTGGACATAAACATGAGCGACTTCTTCATGAACATATCCCCCCGGGCAAGGGAAACAAAAGAAAAAATGAACAAATGGGACTATATCAAGTTGAAAAGCTTCTGTACAGCAAAGGACACCATCAGTAGAACAAAAAGACATCCTACAATATGGGAAAATATATTCATAAATGATGTATCTGATAAGGGGTTGACATCCAAAATATACAAAGAACTCACGCACCTTAACAAACAAAAAGCAAATAACCCAATTAAGAATTGGGCACAGGACATGAATAGACACTTCTCTAAAGAAGAAATTCAGATGGCCAACAGGCACATGAAAAAATGCTCCACATCGCTAATCATCAGAGAAATGCAGATTAAAACCACAATGAGATATCACCTCACACCAGTGAGGATGGCCAACATCCAAAACACAAACAACAACAAATGTTGGCGAGGATGTGGAGAGAGGGGAACCCTCCTACATTGCTGGTGGGGATGCAAATTAGTTCAACCATTATGGAAAGCAGTATGGAGGTTCCTCAAAAAACTCAAAATAGAAATACCATTTGATCCACGAATCCCACTCCTAGGAATTTACCCCAAGAATGCAGCAGCCCAGTTTCAAAAAGACAGATGCACCCCTATGTTTATTGCAGCACTATTTACAATAGCCAAGAAATGGAAGCAACCTAAGTGCCCATCAGTAGATGAATGGATTAAGAAGATGTGGTACATATACACAATGGAATATTACGCAGCCATAAGAAGAAAACAAATCCTACCATTTGCAACAACATGGATGGAGCTGGAGGGTATTATGCTCAGTGAAATAAGCCAGGCCGAAAAAGACAAGTACCAAATGATCTCACTCATATGTGGAGTATAAGAATAAAGAAAAAAAAAACCTGAAGGAACAAAACAGCAGCAGACTCACAGAACCCAAGAACGGACTAATAGTTACCAAAGGGAAAGGGACTGGGGAAGAAGGGCGGGAAGGGAGGGATAAGGGGGTAAAAGGGGCATTACGATTGGCAGACATAGGGTGGGGGGGCACGGGGGGAACTGTACAGCTCAGAGAAGACAAGTAGTGATTCTCATCTCACTACACTGATGGACAGTGACTGTAATAGGGTTGGTGGGGGGGACCTGATGAAGGGGGTAGTTTAATCATCACAATATTGCTCATGTAATTGTAGGTTAATGATACTAAAATAAAATAAATTGTAAAAAAAAAAAAAAGAAAAAAAAACAGGTACAATTGAAGCCTCCTATGAATGTATGAAAAAAAAAAAAACGTAAGAAAGAAAGCAGGTTGCAATTGTGTTGAAACTATCCAGGTTGGGCTGAAAAGGAATCATGACATACAGATCCTTCTGGGAAAGATGCTAGGGACCTGTGTAATCAGTTGTCCGCTGGATGGAGATGCTGACCCTGGGCAGGAGAGAAGTGATTTTCATTCTCAGACAGATATACAGACTGGGAGGGAGGGAGGCAAACGCTGTTGTCTTCCCTGTGGCTCCTTCAGACAATCGAAAGTCATCTTGTTCTTAGAGAAAAAGACATCTGGTTGACACCAAGCTGATTTCATAATCCATGAATTGGTCCCAGCCCAAGTGCGAGACCTGTGCCCCAGACAGGGCTCTGCTGCAGTGTCAGGTGGACACGTGAGTCTCTGTGCCTTTGAGGACAAGTACAAATACGGAGATTATTCAGTAGAGATGCAGGAAAAGCAGGTTGAGGGTAAAGCTGAGTTGCAGTGCTGGGGCCAGAGCACTTCGAGGGTGTTGGGCAAGGGGCTCATGGGGCCTCGCTCCTTGGAGGCACAGGCAACGACCGGGGTCAGGGCACGGTGGAGCCAGATGGGTGGGGAAGGCCTAGCTCCCTAGAGGACGGGAGTCAGGACTCAGGACCTTCTCTGCACTCCCTCCCCTCCCAGGTCTCCTTCCCCGCCTCTCCCGCTCATCGTCCACACCCCAGCCCCTCCCTGGCCTTGCTTGGACTGCTCTGCTTCTGGCTGAAACGGGAGCCCTCTGTCTACAGGACGACCGCTGTTGACTTAGAGTTGGGCCTGTAATTCCTACTTGCTTCACAGTCACAGTTACAGAAACAAGTTGCTCATGATATTTTAACTCCTACAACCACACTGTATTCTCTCTACCTGTTCTATTGATTTCTGAGAAATAAATATTTTGATGTTTACTTAAGAATGGTTTAAATAGACTGTTTACCTGGAAACTGGTTCTTGATTTGGGACTTGTTTTAGGTCAGGATCCTCTGAGACTACGATTGGTGAGTAGCAAGTCTCCTGGGAAGTGCTCTAGAGCGCCCCCTATGGGAGCATGAGGGAAGCAGGACTGGCCGCGACCCACTGAAGTGTGATAATATTGAAACAAAGGTCTCCGCTGGTTCCACAGGGAGCTTTGGAGCAGGGTTGATCCTTCAAAGCTGGTGAGAATTGAGACAGAGGTTGAGACCTTGGTAAGTTTACATAAACCAAGATGCAGGTTGAAACCAGGAAGAAAACGTAAGCCAGGAGGGTAGTCTCTTTAGCTGAGGGCAATTTCTAGAAAGGAACTTAGCAGAGAGTTGTTGGTACTGACACCGTCAGGATCTGGGGAGTAAATGCTGCTGTCCTGAGAAGACCTGGGGTGTCTGGGCAGCCCACCACACATCTATGACAGTAGCTCAAATTATCTGACCTTTTTTTTTTTAACCAAGGATGGCCTATCCTAAGAGTGGAATTCTAGTAATCAAAAGACTTCATTAATAACTTGCTTGGACTAATGTTCCAACTAGAAAGAAGGTTCTAAGGTGGAAGTAACATTTGTGGGTTCACAGTCACTCTCTGTCTCAGCCAAGATCAGAATTCCAAGTTTGTGACACCCTATCTAGTTTCCACCTCTAAACCCTGCTGTTTTTCAGTGATTAGGATTCAAAAACAAATGCAGATGGAGATATGAATCCAATAGGTCCAATGTATCCAACAGACAGGTCCAAAGGTGTCAAATTAAGTTAGAATATCCTTTAGTGCAGTTCCAAATAACGATGCACCCATTGTCCCCAAGGACTATATATATTGTGTGATGGGGCCTGTGTTTTGGTTTAGCATATATGTATTTATAATATAAATAATATGTGCATAATATAGTAGAGCATAATATGTGCCATGCTTTGTATTAGGCACTTGATTACATGTAATTAAAAATAGAGTAAATGGTTTCTATCCTTTCCATCACAAAGGAGCTCTTTTATTATGTTTATTCATTGGACCCCATGTTTTAAAATCTATCATTTTGAAAACAAAAGCTGATTTCTAAAAAAGTAGCAATTTTGATTTCCATTATTAATAAAATCCACATAAAACAGTCTATTATAAATTCAAGTCAAAAGTAAATACATTTAATGTGACACTTGACTTTGCAGCTTTATTCCTGGAAAGTATATATTTTCTAATAGGCTTTTTGGAAATACTAGAAATAACTTGATTTTCCTCTTGTTATATTCTCAGGTAGGGAATTCCCAGGCTGGGAACTATTGCTATAGAGTATGGCAGAATCAATATGCTACATAAATACCCACTCCATACAGAGGGACCTGTGAAGTTATAATGTTGTTATTAAATTAGGTAATGTAGGCTAATTATAGAAATTGGGAAATAAAGGGGAAATTATCCACAATTTCATCACTTTTATAAGTCTATCAATCCAATTTTTAGCATATTTATCAATATCATTGTTTCATATATTTTTTCCATAACATTCAAAAACTTTGCTTTTGTATATGTGATGTCTCTGCAGATTTCCCCCAAATATTTAGTCATATATCCACTGATACTCACTCATGTTGCTTCCAAATTTTCACCAATAAATATAACAGATAATGAATATATTAAATGCAAATAACTGATTATTTTCCTTAGATTTAGTCCCTAAAGTGAAATTATTGGGTCAAAAAGAATAAGTTATGGTCAAGGTATTTTGTTGCACATTGCCACGTTTCTTTCTAAAGGACTGTCCCCATTAAAAAATATGAGCATTCAATTCATCAGTCTTTGGTCAAATAGTGTCTTGATATTTAATTGATCAAGCAGTCATTTGTCTCATAAAACTCTTCTCTTCATATTTCTTACAATTTTCCCCAGTGGGGTTGGTCTTACAATTTGATTATCATTTAATAAACAGAATTTTGAAAAACATTTTAGTCTAATTGATTTCTTCTTTGGGGATTTTATCTATCATTTATCAGTGGGAATATCTCTTCAACAAAGCCCCTGACCTGGGACTGGCTATTAGGATCCCAGGGTCTGGGTGGGATTTTAGTCATGGTCCCCATGCTCCATGGGAATGCTGGTGTGTGGGAAGAATTCTGGGCAGGATTTTCCACACTACCAAGCAGTTCTTGGATACCAGCTGGCTGTCCTAATATTCCACTCAATTCTGATGCTATCTACCTGGAAATAGTGTTATATCCAGCAGATGAGGGTGCAGTTCCACAAGACTGCCCCACTTTAGATGCCGATTGCAAGCCCAAGCTGTCACTGGTGCTTCTGATGGACTGGCTATAAATCAGAGGTTTCCACAACCCCCTCCTTGGGGTTTTGATTAATTTTCTAGAGCAGTTCACAGGACTCAGGAAATCAGTTTACTCACTAGATTATCAGTTTATTATAAAAGGATGTAACTCAGGAACCCAATGCAAGGAATGCACAGGGCAGGGTGTGGGGACAGGGACTCAGAATGTCCATGCTACCTCCAGGCGCACCACTCTCCCTGAATCTCACTGTGTTCACCAATCCCGAAGCTCTCCAAACCCATCCTTTTGGATTTCTATGGAGGCTTCCTTACATAGGCATGATTGATTAAGTCATTGGCCCTTGGTGACTGAACTTGATCTCTGGTCTCTCTTCCCCACGGGTTAGGGTGGAGGGTGGATGGTGCGGGGTGGGAAGAGAGGAAGGGCTGAAAGTTCCAGGCCTCTAACCATGTGGTTGGCTCCACTTGCAACCAGCCCCCATCCTGAAGTGCTTTCCAAGTCACCTCATTAATATAAATTCAAGAGTGGTTTAATGGGGCTTGTTATGAATATCAAGACACCTTTATTATACTCATCACATGAAATTCCAAGGGTTTCAGAGCACTGTGCTATATGATTGAGGATGAAGACTAAATATATATTTTATAAATCACAAAATCACAGTGAACCTAAGGGAAGTTTATAGCAGCAGCATACTAGAGGGTTCAGGTCATTAGTTCCAGATAATAATATAGAAGTGTTGCCTACTCCAAAATGGGCAATGAGAAGCCAAGAAGGTTTAGATTGGAGGCACCTAAGGGCATGACTCAGAGGGGCCCTAGGAAGCAGAGGGCTAAGTGCCCTGAGCCAAAGGACAGGCAAGACTCCAGGATCTGGCCCAACTGCCCAGGGGGTCACGTTCTCCAGAAGTTTGATGATATTTGACTTCAGTTTCTTTTAGTTTTACCATGGCTTTTGAGTTTGTAAACATTTAAATTTATTTGGACTTTATTGGTATGGACATAAGATAATGAATTATTTTCCATATTGCTGACCAATTGCCAATGAGATTTAATAACTATATCTCTTTGATGCTTGAACTTTTAAAAGCATATGTTATATTTTTGTCTGTAATAAGATAAATTCCTGTGGTTTCTAGTCCGTTCTGTTTATGTATCTTTTCTTGCATTATTATTACACTGTTTTAAGCATCAGAACTATATTTTACTATTTCACCTATTACTTCAATTGTTTAGAATGTTCTTTGATGTTTTTGCCTGTATATCTTACCTATTAAACTCTAGAGTCATTCTTCTAATTTAAAAAAAGATGCCTAACTAGAAAACAAAAAGGAACCAAAAAATTTTAAAGGCTATAGAAATTGTGTTTGGAAAGCAATAACTTTAAAATACTTAGTTTTCTAACCAAGGAATGAGGCAGGTATACAGTTAAGACTTTGGTTAATGTCTTCCTAACTCTGATAAGTTGTCTTTATACTTACTGAGATTACATTTTAGCATTTAAATTTTTGTTAGCATTGAGTTTGGGGGGAAAAAGATGGCAGTGTGAGAAGTGAGGTAGAAACCTCCTCCCAAAACCACATGTAACACGAAAATACAGCAAATACAACTAATCCTGAAAGACCGACCCAAAGACTGCAGAACAGACTGCCTATATCTGGGGAAAAGAGAAGACCTCACAGAAAAGGGTCAAGTAGCAAAGCTGTGATCTGGTGGAAGCCAAGCCCTTGCCCCACTCCAGCTCATGGGCGGACGGAAGAGAAACAGAGTGGGGAGGGACTAGAAGCCCAGGACTGCTAAACACACAGCCCTGGAGATCTGCTATGGGAGCATGAACCCACATTACATGGTGCTCTGGAGATTAGTGAAGTTGGAAAGCAAAGACAGGCAGAATACTTTGGGGCACTGAGATTTCAGCCACTTGTGGAAAACAGGTATGCACTACTGGCCTCCTGGGACAAAAGAAATGTGGGCAGTTTGAAGGACTTCCCAGCAGCGAGATGGGTGCTAAAAGGGCAAAGATTACACATAGCTTGCTGCTTAGGAGAAAGGGCAGGTGAACAAAACCTTCATGGCATGCTCAACCCAGCAGGTTAGGAACTCCCAGGAGCTTGAAGCTACATCCTCCTGGCTGGCAACACAGCCTCGAGGCCCCCCAGAGTGATATGCAGCCTGCCACTCCTTTCTTCCGGCAGGCACCAGTCTGCATACCTGCTGCTCCCAACATTGCACCAGGCCAGCCAGAGGGTGGTTCTACCTATGGCAGCTACAGGGGCATAATTCAGAGGGACCTCCCTGCATAGTTGGCCCACTGGACCTGGCAGTGGAGGCATGTACTGCAGCTGGAAAGCAGGAAAGAGCTCTTACTTCCCAGCTGGTGCCAGTGCTGTGCACCTGCGACGCCCGCCATTGCCCCATGTGCTTGGCAGCTCCAGAGGGTAGAGCTTCAGGGCATTAGAGGTTGTTGTCTACACAAAGTTATTCCATAGGAATCACTAGAAAAATGAAACAGCAAAAAAAATATTTGTACAAACAAAAATTCAGCAGACACCAGAAAGAGGGTTAAGTGAAACTTAAATCACCAATCTTCTTGATAAAGATTTCAGAATAAAAATCATAAACATGTTCATGGAGTTACAGAAAAATATTTAAGATCTCAGGGAGGAGAGGACTTCAAGAAAGATACAGATGCTTTGAAAAATACAGTATCTGAAATGAAACATAAAATGGTGGGATTTAAAAGTAGATTAGATGAGGTAGGGGAGATGGTAAATGAATGATATTAGAGAAGAGGAATACAAAGAAGCTGAGGCACAGAGAGGAAAAAGGATCTCTAGGAATGAAAGAATAATAAGAGAACTGTGTGAACAATCCAAATGGAACAATATTTGCATTATAGGGGTACCAGAAGAAAAAGAGAAAAAGGGATAGAAAGTGTCTTTGAGGAAATAATTGCTGAAAACTTCCCCAATCTGGGGAAGGAAATAGTCTCTCAGGTCATGGAAGTGCACAGATCTTCCAACACAAGGGACCCCATGAAGACAACACCAAGACATATATTAATTAAAATAGCAAAGATCAAGAACAAGGACAAAGTATTAAAAAAGAGAGAGAAAAAAGATCACATACAAAGGAAAGCCCATCAGGCTATCAGCAGAAAGCTTACAGCCAGAAAGGAGTGGCAGGATAGATTTGATGAAATGAAGCAGAAGGGCCTTGAACCAAGAATGCTCTACCCATCAAGATTATCATTTAAATTTGAAGCAGGGATTAAACAATTTCCAGATAAGCAAAAGTTGAGGGAATTTACCTCCCACAAACCATCTCTACAGTGTATTTTGGAGAGACTGCTATAGATGGAAGTGCTCCTAAGGCTAAATAGCAGTCACTAGAGAAAACAAAACCACAGAAAAGGAAGCAGACCAATTAATTACTAAGCAAACACAAAATTTAATCAGCTACCTCAAAGTCAGTCAAGAAATATACAAAGACTACAGAATATGATGCCTAACATATAAAGAGTGGAGGAGGAAAAAAAATAAGGGAGAAAAGAAAGAACTTGAGATTGTGTTTGAAATAGCATAGTAAGGGAGTTAAGTTAGACTGTTAGATTAGACTGTTAGATAGTAAAGAAGCTGCCTTTGAACCTTTGGTAACTACAAACCTAAAGTCTGCAATGGCAATAAGTACCTATCTGTCCATAATGACCCTAAATGGAAATGGACTGAATGCATCAATCAAAAGACACAGAGTTACAGAATAGATAAAAAAACAAGACCCATCTATGTGCTGCCTAAAAGAGACTCACTTTAAACCCAAAGACATACACAGACTAAAAGTGAAGGGATAGAAAAAGATATTTCATGCAAATAATAGGGAGAAAGAAGCAGGAGTAGCAGTATTGATATCAGACAAAATAGATTTCAAAACAAGGAAAGTAACACTAGACAAAAAGGACATTAAAGAATGATAAAGGTGTCAGTCCAACAAGAGGACATAACCATTATAAATATGTACCCAATATAGGAGCACCTAATATGTGAAACAAATACTAACAGAATTAAAGGGGGAAATTGAATGTGATGCATTCATTTTAGTTTAGGAGACTTCAACACACCACTCACTCCAAAGACAGATCAATCAAACAGAAAATAAGTAAGAAGACAGAAGCAGTGAACAATGCATTGAACAGATAGACCTAACAGACATTTACAGAACACTCCACCCAAAAAACAGCAGGATACACATTCTGCTCACACATTCTTCTCAAGTGTGCATGGAACATTTTCCAGAATAGATCACATACTAGGCCACAAAAAGAGCCTCAGTCAATTAAAAAAGATTGAAATTGTGCCAACCAGCTTCTCAGACCACAAAGGTACGAAACTAAAAATTATGCAAAGAAAACAAAAAAGCCCACAAACACACAGAGGCTTAACAACATGCTCCTAGGTCTTCAATGGATCAATGACCAAATTAAAACAGAGATCAAGCAATATATGGAGACAAATTAAAACAGAAACTCAAAAGCCCCAAACCTGTGGGATGCAGTGAAGACAGTTCTAAGAGGAAAGTGTATTGTAATATAGGCTTACCTCAAGAACGAAGAATATCCCAAATGAGCAGTCTAAACTCACAATTAATGAAACTAGAAAAAGAAGAAATGAGGCCCAAAGTCAATACAAGGAGGGACATAATAAAGATCAGAGCAGAAAAAAATTAATTTGAGAAGAATAAAACAATAGAAAGAAGCAATGAAACCAGGAGCTGGTACTTCGAGAAAATAAACAAAATAGATAAACCCCTACCAGACTCATCAAGAAAAAAAGAGAGGGTACACACATAAACAGAATGAGAAAGGAAAAATCACTATGAACACCACAGAAATACAAAGAATTATTAGAGAGTACTATGAAAAATTATATGCTAACAAATTGAATAACCTAGAAGAAATGGACAACTTTCTAGAAAAATACAATCTTCCAAGACTGACCCAGGAAGAAATAGAAAATCTGAACAGGTCAATTACCAGCAATGAAACTGAATAGGTATTTAAAAAAAAAAACTACCTAAGAACAAAACTCCTGGACCAGATGGCTTCACTACTGAATCTTATCAGACATTTAGAGAAGACCTAATACACATCCTCAAGTTTTCCAAAAAGTAGAAGAGGAGAGAATACTTCCAAACTCATTCCATGAGGCGAGCATCACTCTTACACCAAAACCAAAGACATCACAAAAAAAGAAAATTACAGACCAAAATCTCTGATAAATATAGATGCAAAAATACTCAACAAAATATTAGTAAACTGAATTAAAAAATACATCAAAAAGATCATCCATCATGATCAAGTTGGATTTATTACAGGGATACAAGGATGCTACAATATTAAAAAATCCATCAACATCATCCACCACATCACCAAAAAGGACAAAAATCACATGATCATCTCCATAGATGCTGGAAAAGCATTTGAGAAAATTCAACATCCATTCATGATAAAAACTGTCAACAAAATGGGTATAGAGAGCAAGTGCTTCAACATAATAAAGGCCATATATGACAAACCCACAGCCAACATCATACTTAAGAGCGAAAAGCTGAAAGCTTTTCCTTTAAGTTCAGGAACAAGATGAGGATGCCCACTGTCCTCACTTTTATTCAACACAGTACCTAGCCATGGCAATCAGACAACACAAGGAAATACAAGATATCCAGATTAGTTAAACTGTCACTGTTTGCAGATGACATGATACTGTACCTAAAAGACCCTAAAGAATCCACCCCAAAATAGAACTAATAACTGAATTCAGTAAAGTTACAAGATACAAAATTAGAACACAGAAATCTGCTGTATTCTTATATACTAATGATGAACTAGCAGAAAGATAAATCAGGAAAACAATTCCATTTACAACTGCATCAAAAAGAATGAAAATACCTAGGAATAAACCTAACCAAGGAGGTGAAAGACCTATACCCTGAAAACTACAAGACACTCATGAGAGAAATTAAGGAAGACACCAATAACTGGAAATACATCCCATACTCATGGATAGGGAGAATTAATATTGTCGAAATGGCCATTCTGCCTAAAGCAAACTACAGATTTAATGCAATACCTATCAAAATACCAAAGGCATTCTTCAATGGGCTAGAACAAATAGTTCTAAAATTCATATGGAACCACAAAAGACTCTGAATAGCCAAAGCAATCCTGAGAAGGAAGAATAAAGCTGGGGGCATTATGATCCCCGACTTCAAGCTTGACTACAAAGCCACAGTAATCAAGACAATTTGGTACTGGCACAAGAACAGACCCATTGATCAATGGAAGAGAATAGAGAGCCCAGATATAAACTGAAGCATATATGGTCAATTAATATATGATAAAGGAGCCATGGATATACAATGGGGAAATGACAGCCTCTTGAACAACTGTTGCTGGCAAAACTGGACAGCTACATGTAGAGAATGAAACTGGATTATTGTCTATTATGGTGGGAAGGAAAATATCTCATTCACTAATACAACACCAACACAAGAAAAAAATTTTTTTTAGATTAAGGTATCATTGACGTACAATCTTATGATGGTTTCACATGAGCAACACTGTGGTTTCACCATTCACCCGTTTTATCAAGTCCCCCCAGCCCCACTGCAATCACTGTCCATCAGTGCAGTAAGATGCTATAGAGTCATTACTTGTCTTCTCTGTGCTATACTCCCTTTTGGTTTGACCAGTTTGCTACCCTGTTCAGTGAGTCACATATGCTGGATAACTAGCCATTCCCTGGTATGCTGTGCTCAGGCTTAGTCCTGACATCCTCCACCCTCTGTACATTGCTGTTCTCAGAGATGTGCAGCCACAGGGGCTCTAAGGGAGCACACTGCTCATTTCATATCTCAGGCTGAGCAAGCAGGTGACTCACAACTATTGGCAAAGAACAGAGAGGGCTCTGAAGAAGAAATGCTAATATGATGCCTTGGATTTTAAAAATTCTTTCCCCTCCTTTTCTCTGTTTACAGGGCAAAAAGAACACATAGGGCAAATGCCTAAAAACACTGAACAAGCTTAGCTTCATGGCAGGAAAGGTCTGTTGGGTACTGATGGCCTGATGCAGGGAGCTGCGGGGTGACCCAGCGTCAGCCTCAGTGTGCACCGTGGATGCCACCCAGCTGTCTCCTTCACGGTGTCTACAAGGACTCACCATGAGGAAGTGGCTGCAACTCAGAACAGGCTTTGCCAGGTCACATGCTAATGACTTCACACAACAGTGGTACCGGACATGCTTTGCAAAGTGAAGGCTGTTTATTGCTTGTTATGCTTTTGACAGGCAGACCTTGCACAGGGGCTGTGGTATCCACAAGGTGATCTTTATGAAATGCCTGTGTAGAATTGACCGATGGCATGAACTTCACAAATGTGTTTCTGGAGGTCTCACTTCCCTTTTCCTGGGTGGAGGCCCAACCTTCCCAAGCTGGTGGAACAGGGAGACAGATTGTGGGGATTTACTGCTGGGGGCCATGTTTCCCCCGCCCTGATCCCTCTCCCCCAAACCCATCAGCTCCCCCACTGCTGTCCATACCTGCCTGAGCTCACCACGCTCACACACATTTACACACAGGGAAAGCAAAGGTTACCATGTTGAATAATAAAACCAGTCAGACTGCATTTTCTTATAAAATGAGATGAAAAAATAAATCTAAACACACTTTTCAAGTGTCACTCTTCTTTAAACTTTTATATACATTAAAGCTCTTATTTTTCTTTTCAATATACTCTACTTAGAACTTTTAAAAAATAAACTTTCTTTTTTGGTACCTTTCATTTCCTGCATTAGCCTTGGAAATATATAAAATACATCTCCCTAGAAATCTGTGCAAATAATAAACATAAATAATATTAACATCTATGTTATAAAAAAAGGCCATTTCTAGGTTTTTACTGCTACTCCCATCAGCAGCAGCCCCTGGAAGATGCTCCTAGAAGTAGTCTGTGGTCTGCCCATGAAAGCCACACAGGTCCTGGTCTGGCTGAGGGGGGCTGGGTAAGAATTCGCCCTCCTGCTTGTCCATCTGTAAGCTGCTTCGGGGGAGCTGTAAGACACTTCCCAGCCCACTGACCAGCGAAAGGGAGGAAATCCAGTTGAGTGAGCTGAAGCTGGGCGGGTTGAAGATAGATGACAGGAGGGCTGCCCTGCTGGTGCTGGTGGGATTCATCTTGGGGTCCCCAGGACATCCTTCCAGAACAGTCTCCCCTGGCCTGTTGGCCCCCGGGGCCTGACTGCTCAGTCCCCGAAGCAAGGCACCCTCCCTCAAAGGCACAGTCATGTCCACCATGCTGGGCTCCCCACTGGCCTCTGGGGAGCAGGCTGGCGGTTGTGCATGCCAAGACACCTGTGAGGTGTGGTCCTGAGAGAGGGCCCCAGACATCCTGATGCTCCTCTGTTTGGATGGTTCCATTCTCGGTTCTCCTGGGAGCTGTCCCTGAGCAAAGGTCTCTTTGGGAGTATTGCGTTTCTTGGGGGACTTCTTGGCCAACTGGCGCCCCAGCTGCAGTTGGTTGGGGAAGAGGCTCCCCTGCAGTGCTTTGAAAAACAATCTAGAAAGAGCACATAAAAACCTGTCAGCTGCTGTAGGTGGTGACCTTGAGTTTTCTAAGGCTCACACAGTGCAAAACACAGCAATGACAATGCTCAGAGCTCACGCAGGACTTGGGGGACACCACCACTGACACCTACCTGGGCAGCAGTGCAGCAACAGGTGCTACGAGACAAGTCAAGTGAAACACGGGGTCGCCCATTAATGTCTGCACAGTCCAATAAGGGTTGGATGGAGGATAACACGTCGCACAAGAAGCATTGTAAATCAAAGCCACAGTGAAAAATAAAAGGATACTGAAGCCACAAGCTATCCAGTTGAGCCAGGTCTGACGGGGAAAGAGAAAGAAAGGGCTTTTATTTCAACAAAAATGCACTGGTCATCAGGGAGTGGGTGTCATGTCATGTTTTAAGGGCTTAGTAAAAAAGGGCTTAGTGACATGGGCAGCCATTGGGGCTTGTGAAGCTCCAGGAACCTGTAGACCAGCATGGACACAGGTGAGGGGATGCAAGTCAGGGGCGTGAGGGGGGCATGTGGTGAAGGAGGGCGAAGGCATTAACTGCTGCCAGGAGAAGTGTCTGTGGCAGCCGCGACAGCTCCCTTACCAAGGGCTCCAGTATATGTGCCAGCCCGAGGGTGCTTTCTTTCTATCACAGTGAGGCTGGCTTGCTAGTCACCTGTTTGCTTAAAAAAACTCCTAGAGCTCATGGAATCTGTGTGGAGGTGTTGGGCCACAGCATCGGCACCTCTGGCCCGTGCCCACAGCTCTTACCCAGGTCCTGGTTTCAATACCCAGGTGCAGCAGGAAGGTGAACAGTGCAATGGCAGTGATGGGCGTTCCCCAGGTAAACACGTCTGTGTCTGAGTCATAATAAGCCTGCAAGACAGTGGCATCCCGTGTGTGCTGGTCGCCGGAGGAAGCTGATGGGAAAGCCTGTGTCACGTGCCAACTTACCAGGTAAGGAATGAAAAAGCAAACCAGGCTCTGGAAGGTAGCGTCGGCCATGTTCAACCAGAAGGTACGTGGCCTATATTCCTGAGACACAAAAAGAAGCAGAGAGATCACAGGGAAGCGCCCATCTCTTCAAATGGCGCCCTCCAGTATGCCACGGTGCCATGAATGCGTAAGTCAGGCACCCCAAGGACACACGGTAATTCAGGACTTCCAGAGAGGGACGTGCCGGAGGGCCAGGACAAAATGCACAAAGCCTGCTGCTGGGTCGCTGATTGGGAGCATCTGCTTCAGTGGGTCTAGCTACGGCAGCGCTCGGTTTCCGGTGGATGACAAAACTGCTTTCTCCATCCTGTGGGGGAGCATTTCCCTGGAGCAGGACCAGCACCTGAGAGTCCTCAAACCCGAGCCCCTTTACTCTCACCTCAGCAGGGTCTGGCTTCCTTTGCTGGTGGGAACCCTAGAATGTTTCCTAAAAGTGGGTCTTTTAAAATTAGATCATGATGTGTCCCAATGTTAAAATAAAAGAGCTACCAAGGGCAAAAATGACCAAAATAGGGACTCATCAAGTCTTCATGATCTGTGTGCCCATCTGTAGTGGGCCGGGCTGAGTTCCTGAGCAGCGGGGGCAGAACGGGCCTCGGGAAGCGCAGAGCAGGCGGGGCGAGCATTTACTCCGCCAGGAGTCTCTCGGTCACCTAACCAAGGGCAAACTCTCGGTCTTGGTCCCACATGCCAGGGACCAGGAAGCCCGGCTGAGCACAGGAACTCCCCCCAGGTGGCAGGTGACAAGCGGAGGCCATCCTCGTCCCCTCACACTTAGCCTCCCCCACTCCATGTGGCCTGTTTTGGTGGGAACACAGGTGACCAGAGGGAGTCTACTCGGAAGTAAACAGATTCTGGATCGGAGACCATAGAAGACAGGGGCTCCCTTCCCTATGCACACATATAATAATTCCAACTAGCCGAGAGAAGACCTTAATTGGCATTTTTTAAATATTTCTTTAATTGAAGTATAGTCGATATATAGTATTATACTGGTTTCAAGTACACACTGTAGGAATTTGAAAGTTATCTACATTATTAAGTGCTCACTCCAACTAGTGTAGTTACTACCTGTCAACACGGAAAGATGGTACAGAACTAACTGGCTTTCTTAACCGGCTGGTTAGGAAGGGCTGGTAATTAGCATGTCAACCTATATGGTGTATTGATGCAAACATGTATTTACATCTGTTTGTATTCACTCGTTCTTTCAACTGTTTCCCTATGGGTTTATCATCTCATTAATTACCACTCAAAACAAATCACCTATTTCTGGGGGTTGCTTTAGAAAAACCCCTACTAGGCGGCAGCGATCTGACACCATGTGGCTGATACAGACTCCGTGGGGGATCTCCCTGAGCTTCTGGAGTCTCGTGCTGTGCACAGTTTTCACCTCACTATCCTTTTTAAAAAAAACCTTTACTTTTTTTTTTTTAGTTTTGAGGTGAATTGACACATAAAAACCACACACACTTGCTGCGTACACCTGGTGGGTCTGCAGGAGCCCACGATGCCACCACCACGCCTCACTTGATGCGCTGCACGTCAGGTAGGCAGAATTCATTTCTATCTCCCACTGGTCAGATTCTAGAATGTTAGTCTGCCCCAGGGCATCCACTGAAAGGGAGGCATGAGTCCAGGAGGGCCGGGGGGCAGAGGCAGGGTGGGGGGCAGCCTCACCTCCATGTTCTGGCCACTCCTGTACAGCTGGGGCTGGATCAGCAGCACGTTGGCCGGCACGTCTTTGTCCAGCACCCCAGTCACGAGCTGGGGAAGTGACGAGAAGAGCAGATTAAAGAAGATGAGGTACCACTGGTCAATCATGGCAGATGCAGAGAAGCCACAGTAAAACTGGAACCAAAACAGGAGGCCTACGAACATCTGAAATCAAGAAAGGAAGGATGGGGAGAAGAAATTCTTAGCTGCCCTCGCAGATTCTCAGCCAAGGGTCTAAGGGGTTTAGATTGACTGGAAAGACTAAATTTGTAGGCAGCGATTTCCTCCAAAGATGGCCCTAAACTTCTGCCCTCCCCCTCTCCCGTCTCCTTCCCTTTGAGCATGAGGGGCTGGCAGTGGGAGCTGGGAGTTCCCAGGAACAGCCCTTGGACCGAGGAGTCTCGTGTTCCAAGAGCAGCAGATCATTAATGGGAAGCAAACGGAGGTCCAGCAAGGTCTCGGGTAGCTCACATTTCAAGGTGGCTTCTTCCCCAGTACCCCTCCTCTGTGATATTCAACCAGACCTGGGCTACAGCCCAGACCCTTCCTCCCTCTCCAGTTACATGCCCTTTTGGAACA
>JAQQAC010017683.1:3451247-3482616 GCA_029783875.1 Phataginus tricuspis | reverse complement strand
GGTTTACTTAATTAGATGCTTGTCCTGGAAGGTCAACAAAGTGTGGCAAAGGGAATTCTCATCCCCATCTGGCCTCTGGGTCCTATGGCGTTAAGAAGCCTTGAACTCCAGCGTCTCATGGCAACTAGGAGCAACTGCAAAGGGCCCTTCTCAGCTGGCTTAGGATGACGCTTAGCTCACAGGGCTCGGCTGTGCTGTGGCTGCCTGGGGTGGACAGATTTCTAGTGCCCCGTTTCCTGGGAAACAGTGTGAATCACCAGTGCATTATGGGCCTCCTACTACGTAGCTGTAATTGTTACTACTATATTTTGTGGCTTTCAAATCTAAGCTTTGTATTTGGAATGGGCTGTCTGTTATATTGGGTGTGGTTTTATGAAAAGGAAAAAGAGCATAGAAGCGTTTTCCCATCTTACGATATAGCATGGAAGGGGCCGAAATTCAAGGATGCATCGAGAGAAAGCAGTTGTATGAGACAGGGGCTGTTTGTTCACCGAGGGCCCTAACTTGCCGGCCTGGATACTTGCCTATGGCCAGGGTCATGGCCTTGAGCTTGCTCCTGACCAGCTTCACCACCATGCTCTTCTGCAGGGGTGTCGAGCGACAGCAAAGGACTGACCGGCACTGCTTGGCAAGGAAGAGAAATTTGTCCTCCAGGTTTTTCTCAAGGGCATAGGCCAGACTTCTCCCATCGATCACGAGGCTCGGGATGGGGCCAGAGGTGGAGGGCGCAGAGGGAGGGCAGAGAGGGGAGAACGCCACGCTCACACGGCCTGTGATCTTCTCAGGGGTTCTGTGGGGGCTCCTGGACTGTAGGTAGTGGAGGCACTGGTCCAGCAGGGCCGCACATGCCTCCTGAAATGGACATGAGAGGACAGTACAGCTCATGAGGCTGTGCCACAGACCAGGGTACCCTCCCCAACACAACTGGCTCTGACAATGTCCAGGGCACGAGGCTGCAGGCCCCGTCCAGGAGGCCTCTCTCCTGAGAGTAGGAAGTTAGTTGAAGAAGATGACTTCTCACTCAGAAGGGAATGTGTTGGTGTGGGGTTTCTGTAAGATTTCCCTTTATTGCCCATTATACTGGACTGAGTTGGAATGGAGCATCCTGACTTTGGGAGACCTGACCATACTGTGGCTAAATTGTTGGCTGGCCAGGCTGAAGGAGCCTTACACACACTTCTCCATAGTTCTAGGAGGCCTTTACTCTGTATTCTTGTTTCCTCATGAGGTTCCAACAATAGGATAAAAAGCTCTTCAAAAGGCTTTGTTAAGATTAGTCCCTAAAGGATTATAATTATCAGTGTCTCCCTAAGCTCTCCAGTTGACCAGGAAAATGAAGAAGTTAAAAAAAAATCATAAGTAGTGAGGCTTTTAACTGGCAAGCCCTTCCATAACTGTATCTGAATTCCAGAAAAAACAGAAAAACATAGTGAACCCACAAGGTCAGAGAACAGAGGGATGGCTGTTTCTAGGAACAAACACACTCTGGGGAGCGTAGATGGTTCCTGGTTCGCTATGGACAGTGAGCCCACCGGGCTGGTGAACACTTTCCTGCAAAGATCATGGAAATGCAGTTGTGTTCACCAAGTGCTTATGGAGGACCTTTTACATTTAGGAAAGTGAGCCAGACTAGAGAAGAGAAGTCTGAGAAATCACAGTTGCTGGACTTGGGACAATAGGTAGGCAACCAGATACACACACACACACACGGGTGTGTGCACACGTATACTCATGTATGGGCATATACATGCATAGTGTGCACACATGCACACACACACACACCGTGGCCACAGAAAGTCACAGACAAGGATGTACATGAGGGGCATGCGATATGAAGAGGGAGAAACCTGCTTGCAGGGCAGAGCGGGAGCGGTGGCGACCGGGAAGACCTGGAAGAGAATGTGGGTCTCATTGCAGCAGCACCATGAGTTGCGGGTCCTAGCATGGAGCACTGACAAGGTGAATTGGTGCAAGCATAGTGGCATTTGCCTGCCCCGCTGCATGCAGCTATGCGACACGGGCAGAACTGAAACAGCAACTCTTTGAGGCCTCTGAAAGTAAACAGTAGCCGTCAGATTAGAGAAGAAAAGCAGCAGGCTAAATACACTGAACAGGTGCGTGAGTTTTGCATTTTCACTCTGGCGGCCCCTGGGCTGGAGCTGAGGCATCAGAAAGCCTGGCGGTGGTGTCATGGCAGGGACAGACAAATCTGCCCTCCAGGTTTTTCTCAGCCCGGGAGAAGCCCTCTAGCTCTGGCTTGAGGAGTGGAAAAGAGGACTCCCGGTGCTCACAGAGACACAGGAAATCCTGTTTTGATTTGCTTTTTCCCCATTCCCTTAAGCCCCGCCCTAGGCAAGTCTGCTACCTGGCGGTGGAGGAACAGCAGCGGAGCAGGCCTGTGTGCTGCTGGCGACCCCGAGGGGGTGCACCTTCCTTCCTGCCATAGAAGCTGCGGTCCCGTCACGGCAAGGTGATGGCCGCCGTGCCGCCCTCCCCCAGCGGGGCCTGGATGTAGGCGTCGGCACAGAAGCGCCAAGCAGAGCAGGGAAACTCAAGGCCCAGCTTTCTTGCCAGACGACTGGAAAGGGGAGTCCCGGAGAGTGCTGGACAGATATCTAGAGGAGGGAGGTAGGCTAACAGACCCACAGTGTGGTGATTTCCCAGGGCCACCCATTCATGGGCATAATCCTAAACAGCATGATAAAGACTTCTGAGCCTTGAACTCTGGGACAGGCTGTCACCCAAGTCCCAAACTGATCTCAGGTGGCAACAGTGCAAGAGATTCACCAGCTGGTGAAGACATGGAACTGCCAGCACAGCCAACACCCGGAGGCTGTCAGGAGCAGCCTGAACCGAGGGCGCTGGCTACCTGAGAAATATCCACATTGACAGAATTTAAAACTGACCAGAGTGGCATTCAAAATGCCCACGCTAGAACCCAAATTTCATCAGCATACAAAGAAGCTGGGAATTCTCAGTGCATGTGGCAAAAGGCAGGAACAGGGGCCAAGGCCAGCTGACACACACCAGAATCGTCTGACAGACACTCCGGAGCAGCCATTCTAAAAATGCTCGAAGAAGTAAAAGTGGATATTCCAGAAACAAACAGAAAGGAAGTCTCAACAGAAAAACAGAACAGAATATATAAAGAAGAATCAGAAATTTTAGAACCTGAAACCACATTAACCAACATAAAAAAGCTCACTGGATTCCAAATAGTTTATGTAGCTCCCCTGCCCTCTAGGAGGGGGAATATAACTCCACGCTCCTTATGTGTGAGCCGTGCAGAGCAGCTTCCTTCCAAAGAGAACAGTACAGAACGGGTAAGAAGAAGTAGTTTGCAGTGGACAGAATGACAAACAGCATCAACAGTGGCACCTCATGTTGACAGAATATGCCCTCGATATGACGTGATGAGATGATAAAAATGGCGCTTTAATCAAGAACAGTATCAGGCAAATCCCCATCTAAGGGCATTCCACAAACTATCTGACCAGTGCTTCTCAAAACTGTCAAGGTCATCAAAGAATGTTTAGTAACAGCATAAGGAGACCGGGTGGCTAAATGTAATGTGGTTCTGGATGGGATCCTGGAACACAAAAAGACAATCTGACTATCGTAAGGATTTTTGTAAGTAATAATAATTGGTTCACTAAGATGTTAATAGTAAAGATGTTAATAGTAGGGAAGAGTTGGGTGTGGATTATATGAGAGCTCTCAGTACTATCACCACCGTTTTTCCTGAAATCTAAAAGTTTATTTTTTTTAAAAACTCACTAAATGGGCTCAGTAGTATAATGGAGATAACAGGAAAAAAACCTCAGAGACCTCAAGGAGCAAGAGAAATCATCCAATTTGAACAAGAGAGGAAAAGCACTGAAAAAAAGCGCTGGCGTCTACGCCAGCCCCAGACCTAACGTTCATGTTATCAGCCTTCCAGAGAAGAGGAAGTGCAGTGCAGAAAAAGTGTTTGGAGAAATAATGGCTGAAAGCTTACCAAATTTGGTGAAAGACATCACCCTGCAGATTCAAGAAGCTTAGAACACCCGAGTATAAAGATAAAGGAATTTATACCCAAACACATCATAAACAAACTGCTTAAAACTAAAGACAGAAAAAAAAAAATCAGTCAGATAAAAACAATTCATTAGTGGCAGAATAACAATGACTCACATGACTGTTGATTTCTCGCTGGAAACCACGGCGAAGAAAAGTGAGAGAATTTGTTGTCAGTAGACCTGCTCTAAGGAATTGTTTAAGGAAGTTCTTCAGATGGAAGGGAAATCATGTTGCAAGCTGCTTGGACCATCAGGAACGAAAGAGCAACAGACGTTGTGATTATATATGTAAATACAACAGACTATGCCTTCCTGTTGAGTCCTTTTAAAACATTTTTTGATTGAAAACAAAAATTACAGTATTTTGTAATGAGGATGTCTATGTATGGAGCTATATCAGATATGTACAATTTCTTCTTATCATATGTCTGCATTCACTTGAAGTAGCAGAATACTGGTTCTAAGTAGCTGTGACAACTGAACTCTGCACACTATAATCTCTAGGAAAACCACTAAGAAACCTAAGTGAAGTGATGTTGTCAAAACACAACAGACACATTGAAATGGAATACTAAAAAATATCCAAATAACCCAAAAGAAAGTAGGAAAGGAAATGGAGGATCCAAAATCAGAGAAAAATTAAGAAAACAAGAATGATTTTAAGACTTATAAAAAAACCACAGGACAGCAGTTTTGGTGAAGGAGTAGACCCACAGATCAGTGGAACGGAATAGGAAGTCTAGAAATAGATCCGCACAAACATGACCAATTGATTTTCAACAAAGGTATAAGGACAACTCAATGGAAAAAGACAGGCTTTCAACAAATGGTGCTGGATTAATTGGATAGCTAATCATAGGAAAATGAAGTTTGACCCAAACCTCCCATGTTATACAAAATTCTACACAGAATGGATTGTGTCTAAAGGTGAGACATTAAACTACACAACTTTTAGTTAGAAGAAAATATAGGAGAAATCTTCATGGTTAGGCACATCTTTATATGACATGACACCTAAAGTGTGATTCATAGAAGAAAAAAATTGATGAATCGACTTCATTATCCAGCTTG
The DNA here is from genome assembly GCA_029783875.1 of Phataginus tricuspis. Lineage (NCBI taxonomy): Eukaryota > Metazoa > Chordata > Mammalia > Pholidota > Manidae > Phataginus > Phataginus tricuspis. The sequence continues at coordinate 3,477,487 of JAQQAC010017683.1, read as the reverse complement.
AGGAGATGTTTCAAATGGGAACCCACAGCAAGGCCTATGAGCAGAAGATGCTGCTCACATACCTGGGGATTTAGAGAGATCCACGTGACTGGATGACAACCCTCAGTGCCCAGCAGGGCACCCACACGACACCCCATGCCATTCTGAGGATGTCAGTGTGTAATGGACTGCTGCCCGGGCCCCATGTGGCCTTATGACAAAATTTTCTCACACCATTGACATAGTAAGTCAGGAAAAAGCAGGTTGAACTTTGCATTCATAAAGCATGGATATCTGTTTCTTTCAAATGAAGAAATGCCAGCAGATTCCACATGTTGAAGGTCATGACAAGCACGTGCTGAGTGCCGGAAGCACAGTGCAGGTGCAAACAGGCTGAGGGCAAAGGCCCATCTCACCATGGATACCAGGCATGGCAGGCATTTCTGCCGAGCGCTGCCCTGGCAAAGCAGGGCCTTCCAGAAACCCTGTACCTGGGATTCGGCATTCAGGGTGATGACCTCCTCGTTGTGGTCCAGCAGTTTGCAGGCATACGCAATGTTGATGGCGGTTTCCTGTTTGTCCCCAGTGAGAACCCAAATCTGCAGGCCTGCTTGACGCAGTTTAGCGATGGTTTCGGGAACTCCATCCTGCAGGCGGTCTTCAATCCCAGTGGCACCTGGTCAAACACACAGCAGCGTGGGTAAGCCCTCTACTAACATGCCCCCAGACCCAGAAGGGTGTGAATGGCACCCGGGAGGCTGGCCCGGCCCGCCCCCTGGGGCCTCTGAGGTCTGTCTCTCTGGGGAGCACTGTGATGACTCATTCAGGACAGTGGGGGACACTTTCAGCAGCTCTCTTGACTTCATAGTCGAGAGCCAGCTGGAACAATTGTGAGGCTCTAAACACAATTATATCTAAAAGCACCCGCAATGCTTTCTGACAGGCAGCTAACTTTTAACTTTACAGAAAACTGGGAAACAAGGCTCGTGAGGGCATGGTGGGAATGGCTGTGTTCTGAGGGACGAAAAAGCTCTAACATCACCCATCCCCTGTATGTATTCTGATGAACGGCATCCACAGCTGCTCTCAGCAATGCTTACTGCAGCTGTCTAGACGGACCACACAGGCCCACGACTTCTTGGAAACATTATTCTGAATTTACTTTTTCCACAAACAAAACGAGGAAGAGGTGGGATTCCCTGTGTGGGTCTCCATATATTGGGGTGATTATAGCATTTGCTGTAGAAAGGTGCTCTCTAGGTTGGCCTGTTTCTCCCTGCTTCCAGTTTGATGAGATGGGCTCCCCCTTCTCGCCAGAAGTGCGCCATTGCCTGAGGGGTCCTCGCCAGTCCTTTCTCTTTCATGCCATCTTGCTCCGTGTGTTGTATGGCCTGCATGTTTGTGTTCCCTAAAAATCCACATGATGGAGCAAAGGTGAGCAAGGTGAGTTAGCTCACACGGGACCAGCATTCCGTACATGGTATTCTCCTGCTCCAAACCTCTGAGCTGCTCATCTGTTTAGGCTAACACCCCCACTGTGGTGTGTGCTTTGTGTAGCTCAACCAGCTATCCACCCTTCACTAGACAGGGACTTCCTGCAGAAAGGCCTCATGTCTCCTCATCTTGCATCTTGACATCCTGGCCACTCAGCCAGGGCTCCTTGGTAAATGTCCACCAAAACAGAAAGCAGGACATACATTCCAGTCCAGAGGGAGTCTGCCTCTTTTCATGAAAAGCAAAACACTTAAAAAATATAGCTTCTTTATTTCAGGAGCTCAACTGGCCAAAGTAATGGGCCTCCCGCTGTGTCACTGCCCTGATCCTCACCTGCATAACGTGCAGGTTTGGGGGAAACAGAGAATGTCATGGAACTCAGAATACAGTTGTGGAAGGTATGTCTGTCTCTGCATTAACTATGGCTGAGCATATAAAGTAAATCCAAGGGAACAGTCCTTTTAAAATGATTTGGAAGCAGAGTGGCTGTCTTCAGCTCTCCCAGGTAGCTTGTTTGCAATATTACTTGACTTTTGAGCAAATGACACTTTCTTTAAAGCCTGCTCCTTAGGAGAACCTTGCACTTTGAGTATTGCAACCAGGGTAGGTGGTAGGGTTCAAACTGGAGCCACCATGCTTCACTGCACACAGATGTCAAGCAGCTTTTAATGGGAGGGGAGATTTCACCCACCAGGGAGTTTCAGATGACATATGGAGAAACCAGAAAGGGGAGTGAACAGAACGTGGCCTTTGCACTTAGGTTCTCTGCCAGAACATTATGGAAAAGGATATTTCAACAGCACAGTGTGACTGATGATCCGTCCTTTGTGGTCCTCTGCTGTCACTTAATATAATAACTTAAATGTAAAGTTTTACCTACAGGTAGTTGCTTGGGACATAAAAAAAATAAACGGTTTACTTTGTATTTCTCAAAAATGAATCTGAGGGGCTGGCACACAGCTGTGGGTGAAGCTGTGGTGAACGTGAAGGTGCTGGGTCTCCTTTTCTCTGGTTCAGGCTGCAGCATTTGAACCATAGATACCCAAGGTTGCAAGCAATCTAAGTGTTAACCACTGGCTTGCAGGAGGGAGGCTGATTTGCTGCACTTGCCCCTTTCTGTGGTGCAAATACACCCACGGTGGCTGATTTCAAGCTATCAACAAGCGTCAAAAGGCTATGCAGGATTCATGAAAATTTATGCAAAACAGCAAACAGTGAGAGCAAACTTCCTGAAAATTTATCCATAGGCTCTTGCCAATGCATGCACTGCTGCCCACCATGGGAAATCGAGTGGCTCCTTCACTGACCCATCTCAGAGCTATTCTCACACTCCTGGAGAGAAGCGTCTGCTTCAGGATGACAACAGAATATGGCAGAGTCAGAATTATGAAACTTTACTAGCCAGAACACTGATACAACTGTAGTAGAAAAAGCTGGAACAGGGAGAAAGGGAAACTACTTTAAGATGTTTACACAGTTACCCAACTAAAAATTACAGAATCTAAGCCAGGAAGTGATTCCTGTGAAAACGATATTATAGGAAGGTGAGCTGACCTCAAGTTAGGTACGTGCCTGCAGTGTACTCGGGCTGTCAAAAACTTAGGACATGTTAACAGAGTTATAACATGGGGGCCAAGGGAGGTGACGGATGCCTGACCACCAGAGTAGCATTTCTGGAATCCAGTAGTTTCTTTTTGTTTCAGGGGTGGGAGTAATCCTTTCACGCATCAATTATTGTGAAATCTTGCTCCTTATCTTGATTTTTGGTGGGAAAGCAAGGTTTAAAGTGGAGGAAGTTGGGTGCCACCATAGGGTGCCTGGTGGGGTGGCACATGAAATGACACAAAAATGGGCCATGGCAAGAACATTCAATCAGGGAGGGTCCCACGGGGGGCCACGCTGGCATCAGGCCAGAGGTTTCTTACTAAACCCAGAGTGTGCAGAGCTACCACTGACTGGAGCCCAGCGCCTCCCCATCTGAGACAGGCTTTGCAATCTGCACACTGCTCCATGTAACACATGCAAACGAGCATAATTACCCAAGAGGTGCAGATTGGTCTCCAGGCGAATGGCAGACTGAAAAAGGAGCTCCTCGCGGTTTTCCAGGGAGGACTCCGCTTCTAAGTGGCTTTGCAACCAACAGGCATACTCTTCTTTACTTAGGACCTAGGGGAGACATGCTGCTGAACGCTGTGCAGACGTGAGCACCCATTGCCCAGGCGGCCCCCACTCACCCTCTTGGCGATGCACAAAGTGCGCAGGCCTTCCACTGCATACAGGTTGAGGTAATTCTGAGTGTTGCTTCGGATTTTCTTCTGATGCCTTCCTCTGGCGTCATCTACATTGGAGTAGAAGCAGAAACCCGCATCGAGAAGGGTTCCGGGAACACCCTGGCCCACTCTGAAGACACTAGGGAACTCTGCGTGGCGCTGAAATAACTCTGGGTGTGACTGCTGACGGGCTGAGAGCTCAGCACCGCCCCAGAGGAGCTGACTAGGAAGCTCTTCCCACTTGGTTTCCAGGCTGGCTTCGCAGGGAAAACAGCCACATTTTAAGGTCTCCAAAGTTGTCACACTGATAGAGACAGGAAGTAGAATGGCGGTTGCCAGGGCTGGGGCCTGGGGAGAAAGAGCAGTTGTTCAAAGGGTAAAGAGTTTTAGTTTTGCAAGTAGAGTTCTGGAGATCTGTTGCAAAACAATATGTTTAAAAATGGTTAAGATGGCAAATTTTATGTACATAAATTAAGTTTATTTTTAATAATTACAGTTAAAAAATTAAAATTAAGAACACAATTTTTTTTAAAGTTGGGAAATTAGCTGTCAGCTAGCAAAAGTTCTCCAAACATGCACCCTTTTCTGATTTCTGTAGACATAGATAAGGAGAAGGCTTGTTCCTTACTACAAACTACAGAAGTGCTCACTTTGAGCCTCCCCCAGCTGTGGAATCTACAAGGTGACATACACCTTTTTAACTACAAAATCTTGGGTTAACAATTGTGAGTGGGAGGGCAGAAGGGCAGAAGGTTTTGTGCATGACCAAAGGGTGTGATGAGTGTGTTTCAGGGCCAGTGAGGAATACATGCCTCACTCTAGCTGGCTGCAACTAGGCCAGAATTTTGTTACAATTCATTAATCAGCAAAGTCACAAGAACATCCTTTCCCCATAATTTACTCCAACATCCTCCAAAGAGGGACACCTGGGAAACTGAACTACTAGATTTACCCCATGTCTGTTTCATCACTTGTAAATAATACACACTCATAGTCATATAACATTTAAAGTAAAAGTTAGCTGTTATTTTCAAAAACCTCAGACTTCAGACTGTTTCTAATTGTGCCTTGTTGAAACAAGAAGTTTGTATAAGCAGAACCTCATTAAGAGTGATCTGGTATCCGTTTGTCCAGGAGGTGGACAGAAATGAAGTGTATATTCCTCCCATGTATGAAAAACTGTCCTTGAGAGAAAGTGCAATTCCTATCCACCTGCAGTGTTGCCAGAGAGATTATTAAGTGCCCAATTATCACATAGGACAAACTTTTACTAAAAATATTATTTGTTGCTTAATCTGAAATTCAAATTTAACTGGACATTCAATGTATTTTGTTTGATAAATCTGGCAACCCTGCTTACCAGTGGTGGGGCCCCGGGTCTAGGGAAGGTTGTGCACTATCTGAGCCGGCCTCTTACCTCCTGAACATGTGTTCTCCATAGAAAGGGTAGCGCCCCCACTCAAAGTCATCTTATTCTTGACTACCATTTACTCTTTATATTGTGATAACATTCTTAGGAGGTGATAACATTATTCCAGATTCTGACTGCTCTTTGAGCAAAGGTGTGGCTATCTGAGGGAATGTGAAATTGAAATAATGATAAAGTATTGTCTAGAGAGGAGAGGGGTAGGCTGTGCTTCTGGGAAGGGTCAGGCTGCAGTGCCACTGCCATTAATCACATTGGTCAAAACAAAGCTCTCGGCATGAGAGGAGGGAAGGTGGCCAGGATTACTAGTGCGGCCCAGGCCCTTTCCCTCCCAAGCCCTGGAAGCATTTGTGTCTGGAAAGAGGTGTAACCCCTCTTTTACAAACCAAAAGTTATATGGAACTCTAGTACACACAGGGACCAAGATGGAGCTGCTCTGCCCGAAGCTGGGGCCGAGGGCAGCAGGTGGGAGGCTGCAGCGCCCACCCCCTGGGCCCCACTGCTGCCTGAGGCAGCTTCACAAACAGGCTAAAAACCCGGGCCTGGGCATCACAGCTGCCCTGGGCCAGGCGATCACAGGGCACAAAGGCACAAAGGGGCCTCCCAAACTGGTAGCCCAGAGGTTCTTACCCTTCACTGTCCAGATTTAAAACATGATGCTACGCCTCACTCCACAGCCCCGCACCCCACTGCTCTGAGGTGAGCTTGGGCCCAGGCCCCCACGGCCGGCCTTCTCAGGGGGAACGGGCATCCAGAGGGCGATTCCCCGGTGGGCGCTGCTTTCAGAACGCGTCCATGAAAATCCCTCCACCAATGGGAAGGGGCTGGGGTAGGCTTGCTCTCCTAGGGCTCCACCTGGCGCGGGGCTGGGTACCTGAGGAGCAGGGCAGCAGGAGGTCCATGACCACCGAGTCGGCCCCCTTGGTGTAGACGCTGATCTCGTCGGTGAGAGGGTGCCGGATGACCACCGACATCCTCTTGCGGATGGAGTCGAAGCCCAGCGTGTGCAGGAGCTCGAAGGTGAGTCTGCCCAGGTGCGGCAGCTCCACCGACACCTGGTCGGGCAGGCGGTCCACCAGTGCGCAGTTGTAGGCCCGGGCGGCGTACACGAGCGCCGCCTCGTCGGGGCTCTCGGCCTCGTAGCGCAGCTCCGGCTCCCGCGCCGGACCCGGCTCCAGCTCCCGCTCGCGGGCCGTGCGCTCCGAGGCCCAGCTGCCTGGCTCGCTGAAGCCGTTGCTGGCGAGCGCCACCGGCTGGCCCAGCCGCTCCTCCAGCCCGAGCAGAGCGCTGCCGTGGGACAGGCCGGACAGGCAGCTGGAGCCCGACTTGTGCGTGGCCTTGTTGGCAGCCAGGCTCCCGAGGCTGTTGCAGCCCGCAGTCAGGCGGCTGGGCGTGAACTTCCGGAGGAAGCCTTCTATGGTCTTCACGGGGGACTTGAGCTCAAACCTCACCCTCACCTGCAAGAGAAGCAGGCAGAAGAGGGAGTCGGGGGTCTGCCCAGATCTCCCATGTCCCAGATTTCGGGGGCATGCATGCAAAACGGCAACCAGACCATCCTGCCCTTTCGCCTCTTCTACTTCACTTAAACAAAGGTCATGCACTATTCATTCCTTTAGGATAAAATGCAAAGGCAGCCACAACCAAGGCCCCAGAATGCTCAGTGGAACGTGTGGCTCGTGCTACCCACAGGTTTTGAGACTCTGCTGGCTGCCCCCTCACTGCAGTGTCCCACTGCTTTGCAGAAAGGTTCAGAAGAGTGAGCTTTCATTGTCTGGCACAATCCAGCCTTTTCTTTTTTCAATTAAAAAGCCATTTAATAAAAAAAATTCATACATTCCTTTGAATTATGTACACACAAATAAATCGAATATACAAATAACATTTCTTAACCCCAAAATCTTCCTGAACAAATGAAATACACAGATAAATTCAGGATCCAAATCATTAAACAATTTTTTTAATCACAGTAAATTATATATCATCTTTTATTTCTTATAACGAGATGAAAACAAAATGACAGTTATATGCAATTGTTAAAGTTTCAAAAAGTTCAATGATGGAGAAGCAGAGCATACTATTTAAATTTTTTTTTTGCTAGAAAATGGATTTAAAGCAAATGTTGAACAAAACACAGAATTATATCCTTAAATTTTCATAATTTTGCCCATGTGTCCAATGTTATAAACTACAGTAATAGCCTCCAGAAAAATCAGGTACTTGGTAAAGCAAGGCCCGCAGGACCAATTTTGATAAAGGTGCTTTTTCTTTATTCCTATAATGACTTTACATATGCTACTTATCTAGGCAGGAGATACAGGCAGGCACACTGGAGCTCCTGCTGGCTCCAAAGACGTTGAGTGGTGGTTCTCACTGATGTGTGGGAACAGAGATGCATCCAGAGACATGTTCATTTGCTGAGGGTGGGTGATTAAATATCTGCTCCCTCTGTGGAATTTATGCATATGTGAGGCACACACCTCAGTTATGTTGGGGTCTCTCTCACTTACTGAGAGTGAGGGGTCTCTCATGCAATGCCTAGGGCATTGCATGAGATGTCAGGGTCTAACCTAGACACGTTGACACCTCTCAGGTATATACGCCAGGGGACAGAATACAGGGTGGTGGAAGGACCCAGAGGCCAGGTGGGGGGAGCTGAGGCGGTGCAGAGGAGAGCTACAGCGGGAAGCGGCTTACCCAAGGCTCACGGCACAAGCCTGCGGTCTCTAAGTGGTGGGGCCCTGTCCACGGGGATTCACTGGGCCCACTGGGGCCTCCACAGGTAGGTGTGGCAGGAGAGAGAGCACGGGGGACCACACTGCTGCCAACAGGCCACTGCCACACAGAGGGCAAAGACCCTAGTTCACCTACATCACCCACCCATGGTCCATCAGGAACCTTATGGAAGGGCTGACTCAGGAGGCAGGAAAGGAGTTTGGGAGAGTGGGGGGCTGGGAAGCAGGTCCATGGCATACAACCAGCCCTTAGAACACCTTCATTTTTATCCAGTGAAAGCTGCCTAGCTGTCTTGTGCACATTTGAGCTTAGGGGCACCCCTCTACATACACGTACATGCAGCCCACCTGGAGCACCCGGGTTACAGAGGATCCATTTGCATGTAAAAAGCTTATTCTCTTCAGTGAGAATCTTAATGTTAATCCAAACAAAACACAACCAACCAACCAACCAAAACTAACCAACTAATCAACCAACCAACCAAAACCAAAACCTTCCCACCCCTTAAGTATCTCCCAACTGATTCTTGATCAACTCTTTGAACAACGTTAAGAACCTTTATTAATGTCACACACATTTACCGCATGCCAAACCCTACTCTGACCCTTTTCTCTAACCACTACTACCTCCCCTGTGACCCAGATGAGGTGTCTGAGGTACAGAAGGGAACAGCTTGTTCAAAGCTACTCAGCTGGGTGGTAGAGTCAGGGCACCAGGCCAGGCGGCTCATCCTGGAGACTGGGTCCCCAGCCCATGCTGTGCCCTCTCCTATGAGAATCTGAGACGCAAAGGCTCTGTGGAGGTCCTCTCTCCTGGCCCTGCCTAACCCAGGCTAGGCCAGCTGCTCTGTGCCTCTTGCCCAGGCTCGGAGGGTGTCTGTCCCACTTGGCACCAATCCCGTTGCTTGCTGCCTGCAGCCCGGGGATGGCGCCACTGAACCCTTGAGCTGGTCTGCCCCACATGAAATCCTTACTGCACTCCCTTAAGCCTGGGCGGCTGTGGGAAAGGGAGCGGTGCTCCGCCTCAGGAAGACTGATAGTGGGGCCAGGTCAAGGGCGCCAGACCCTCTAGAACTTGCCTTTTGTCGTGGCTGATCCGGCGATGTGACTACGACTGTGTTGCAGATGGTGAGTGCGATGAAGAAGTCAAAAACGTCGGACAGTTCGGGTGAGAGGTGGGCCAGTGGGTGCTCCCGGTGTCTTGCGATGGCCAGGCACCTGTCACATTCGCTCACCTTCTCGAACAGCTTTGGGTCGGGTGTAATGTCTTTCTCCTGAAGAAAACAGAGCCCGAGGGGTGAGTCTGATCCAGGGACCCACCAAGTGACTTAGTGCTTCCACTATTTATAGACATTTTGACTTTATTCTAAGCTGTACACACACCTTCCTCTCATACAGACCTTTATGACATTTTATAATGGTAAATTATATAAGAATATATAACTTACACGTGAAACAAAATGCATATATTCTTATATTTACACATAAGATAAACAAGTTCTTATAAAATAATATATCTAAAATGTATGTTGTTATAAAATAACATATCTTACTCAGAAAGATCTAGACAAAACAGATCTGTATCTGTTAGATATACTTTTTGAAATATATGATTCTGCATTTCCTTCAGTCTTTTTTCTCTACACCTATAACCAAATATTTTATACATTTCCTTAGGATATACACCCAGAAGTGGAATTGTTGGATTATATGATGGTTCTGTTCATAATTTTTTGAGGAATTTCCATACTAGATTCCATCATGGCTGCACCAATATACATTCCCACCAAGAGCACACAATAGTTTTCTCTTCCCCACATCCTCCCAACACTTGTTCTCTCTTGTCCTTAGGCGATGATGTTCTAGTAGGTGTGCATTGGTATCTCATTGTGCTTTTGGTTTGAATTTGATTTGGTTTCCCACCTTAAACTTACACAATGTTATATGCCAATTGTATCCCCATAAAAAACATTATACATACATTGGCAGTTTTAACAACTTCAAAATACATGTACCATAATCTATTTGACCATTCATTTATCACTGGATACATTTTCTTCACTGATAAATTTCTGTGCACAGAAATCTTTGACTGAATCACAAAATTCCTAGGTCAGAAAGTGTGAGCATTTCAAATACTCTTGACCCATGTTGCTAAACTGATGTCAGGAGAGCTTGTTGTGACAGCCCCCCTCCTGCCGAGTAAGGGAGCCCTCCTCCTATGGGAACCAACCAACCACAATTCTAACTACCTCCATTTGAGTGGCAGCTTCTGTGTGGTTCTGAAGGACACAGAGAACGAGGCCACCACAGAGTGAGCAAATGGGTCCTTCCTTTCTGTTCATTTGGGGAGTGAAAGGATCTTTTAGAGGTTGTCACTCACTCACTCCTGGAAATTTCCCTGCCTGATGAGAATGGCCCACCATCAGCTGGACAGCAGACCAGGCAAGGGAGAAAGAAGTTTTATTGGCTTTGGGCTCATTGGATTACTTTTTTTTTTTCATTTGGCTTTGCTTTGTCACAGTTGTCATCCTGCTCTAATATTTGATCCGTTTCATTTGGCAGGATGCGCTTCCTCTCCATCACCCTGCTGGGGGGCTTTCCTTACCAGCAGGCCCCAGTCTTGGAAGCCATGGCACAGGGGCCGTGTTGATGTTTTGGAAAAGATACAATGTGGGGAGAAGGTGGATGTTGCCCAGGAAATCTCCCACTGACTGTGCGGAGCCAAATGCACCGCGCTTCTGAAGAGCAGGAGAAAATGACAGTGGAAAGGAAGCGTGGTGATGACTCAACATGGGACCGAGGGGGACTCACCATGGGGCTGCTGAACGCCGTGTGCTTGGACAGCATGCTGGCCTGCTTGGCCTCAGCCCGGCTGCCCGTGCGCCGGTGTGACCTGGTGCTCTGGCTCCTGTGCATGACGCGGATGCTCTGGTGGCTCCCGATGCTGCCGCGCTGGGGCAGGGAGCCCCCTCTGGGAAGCACCTCCTCCTCCTCTGAGTCTGCCTCCTGGTACCTGGCCAGACGCTGGGCTGCGGGGAGAGGAATGGTGGGGACACATAGGGAGGAGGCTGGGTAGACAGATGGAACTGACTCAGCACTCACTGCCCTCGCTGTCAAGTGGCAAGGACTCATTCAGGAAGGGTCCCCCTGGGGGAACCCAGCGCACGCACCGCCTCTGCCCTGCAGTCACGCAGAAACAGAGCTTCTTGGCTGTGCTCATGATGTGCCCGGAGCTTTGGTCTGTCCTGTGGGCCAGGCCTTATAATCATCATCTTTTTCAGAAAGACTTTTCTTAGGGATGGTATTTATTAGGGATAGAGACAAGGAACAGGAAGCACCTGCTCTCGGTCACATGGCTGGGTTATTGCGATGCCTGGATTCCACCTCAGCCAGTTCCTCCACATGTCTCACCCCCCCCCACTTTGGTGACAAACTGATGCCAGGATGAACAAAGCCTGGACATGGGACTGCCCGGCTTCGAGGCTTATGTCTTAGGAGCTTGGTGTCAGCCTTCTGAGGAGGACACCTGCCCGTCCCAACCCCCGCAGCAGGGGCCAGATGTTAGCCTGAAAGGAGCTGTCCCTCAGGCCACAGCTGAGGAATGACTGGTCTGTGACTGTGCATCGGTTTCTGACCAGCCACGGCCTCAGCAATGCCCTCAGTGTCCTTGAGGAAGATGAGGGCAAGGAGCAGGCGATGCCCGGCCATGGGCATGCACTGTCACCATGACACTGTCACCACAGAGAGTTACAGCCACCCACGGCCAGTCACATACACCCATGGTATATGGGAGCTCGGCTCAGTGCTCCAAGCCACCCCCACCTGATTTCATCTTACTAACAAGATCTGAAAGTTCAGCCATGGCAGGAATGCCTAAGGACACTCTTGGCCCTGGGCGCACATCAGTGACTGAGCAGCACTTCTTCAAAATACGCAGCAGAGAAGTGTGGCTGTTTCAGTCTCTGCCAGAACTCCTTTCCTGTCTCTTCCGGAGGTGGTGGAACCCCTTGGGTTTATGGTAAGCATCTGACAAGTGTCACGATCTTTCTGTAACCTCAGTTGGGATTATACTCATGGAGCCTCAGGTCTAGTTTCAAAGGCTGCTGCTGACCTGACCTTTGACCTGACTCCTTTGCAACGAGGCTGAGTTCTGCTTTCAGGCCCGTGAGCTCTTCTGCACATGTTGAGGAATTACAGAAGGGGGAGTAGAGGGGGTGGGAGGCAGATGGACGGATGGGATACTGTCACCAAGCATTTCTCTTGGGTGACAAATAAAACATTAAATAAAGTGATTAAGTTCCTCTGCCTTCTGTGACATTACTGGATATTATGATAATTCTTAGTTTTATAAAACTCACAAAAATCCAACAAATCCCCTTAAAGAACAGCTTCCTATTGATGTCCACATGCTCACTGATGCCTACATTTACTTCTGGTTTTGTGGCAAAATTTCCTGATGTTCTCAGGCACTGTTGCCGGATGGCAAGGGAGTCCTGGTTGCAGAGCAGAGGCCCCCTCTTAGGGGAGAAACGGCCCCGGAAGTGCTACTGTGGTGCAGGAACCCCATCCATGGTGCCCTCTCTTGGCTCAGGCAAGCAGCCGGCTCCAGTCGCACCCTTGGCTTGTGAAGCCGATGGCCCCCTGTGCTTCTACAGAGGACAGAGGCAGCAAAGTGTAAGGGAGGATGGGAAGAACAACGGCCTAAGAAATCCCAGGGAGCTGACATCTCTGTCCAGCTCCCAGAACATTACATTCCAAGGGAAAGAATGCAGTGTGAATTGTCCGGTGCCCTTCTGAGGATTTTCAGCCAATAAGAAGACTGATGGGTAGCAACAGAAACAGAATCTCTTTTCCTCTTGGTGTGGCAAAGAGACAGGTGCCTCAGGAGTGAGCTTCTCCAGGATGCCCTCCTTTGTTCCCTGTCTGGCAGAAAAGGGGTGCTTACACCGAGGCCCACCACCCCGAGACTCTGCAGTGAGCAAAGCGCTGTTACCAGCATGGAGATGCCTTTTCCATACATGCCGTCAGGCTTCAGGCTCCCCAGTTGCTCTGACAGCCCTCCCTTCTATGTTTCATTCTCCCTCAATACTCAGGAATCCCTGAAGTGTGTGTGTGTGTGCATGTGTGTGTGCCCACAGCTTTGACCGTGCCACTCTCTAGTCCAGCCCAGAGTGGTAGCCCCCACCCCCAGACTCACCGTTTGCATCATGGGAATATTCTATGCCAGACACAGTGCATCTTCGGAAAACCATCTTATTCTCAGTTAAAGTGCCAGTTTTATCTGAGAAGATATACTGTATCTGCCCCAAGTCTTCTGTGATGTTCAGAGCTCGACACTGCAGCTGTGAGTCCGTCTCTTCGTCATATAATTCTATGTCCTGGTTAATGAAGTACACCTGGCATACTTTAACAATTTCAATGGACACATATAAGGAAATTGGGATCAAAACCTAGAAGACACAAGGCACACAAGGGGGAGCGGCCATGAGGAATGGGGACCTGTGGAATTGGTCCAATCTGTTGAAATGACAATGACTACTACTGCAGGTAAGTAGAAGCCATACTGTACCTTTAAGACCTTAAACGTGTTGGTTCAGACTCAGTATTGGAAAAGTATTAGGATACTGGCAAAGAGTTTAACCTAGGGCAGCCTATGGTGCCACTGCAGAGCAGAAATCCACTACTGTGTCTGGAAGTATGGTAACCATGGCCTGGATAGAAGCAAGCGTTTTCATATTACTAAGCTGTGCTTGAGAGAAACTAGGAAAGAAAAGAGAGAAAAGAGAAGAAAACAAAGAACAAACACAGTACAGTCAGAGTCCTCATAAGCAAAGTCACCTGGCACCACAGTGGCCCTCAGTCCCCAGGCTGTCCCAGGGCTCCCAGCCAAAGGAGCTGCCCATCCGGAAGGCATAACCCCACAGTGCAAGAGAGACAGTCTTTTCAGAGGCTGGCTTTGTGTTGAAGGATAATTTCTGTGTCTTGTACAATGCAGAGCAAAGAAAGAAAAGCTTTAAGAAGAAGATTCACAGTTATGCTTTGACAATTTAAGAATAAACTCCATGTTTATGGGCTCAGAACATTCTATCCAGACCAATTGGGTTCTCCTGGTAACTTAAGTATGTTAATGCAACAGCTACTGTACTACAGTCCTAACTCAAGCCTAGAACTTGGGATTCATAAAAAGCGCATTAATTTGGAATGTTAAAAAAGGCTGTTTTCCACTGTATGAAGTACACGTGCTAAAAGACAGCAGAGCAGCCTCCTAGGCAGCTGTCCTCTGTCCACTCTGTGCCCCTAATGAGGTTGGTGGTGGTGCCCGCTGCCCCTTCTCCAGTGTAGCAGCCCTATCAGGCTGAGGTTCTCAGCTAGTGATGGGGAGCTGTTCGGGGGGCACAGCACCGGGAACAGTAATGATGCAACAGTAATAGTAATAACAGCACCACCACCAAGAAAACTAATGCTGCACAACATGCAATGTGACAGATATCCTGAGATGAACCCGGAGCACAGAAAGTATATTAGTTGCCTACTAGTTGGAAGACTAGTATAATCAGAATGTTGGGAGTTGAGTTTCTGGCAACATACCAGAGCTGGTTTCTGGGTTCTGACAGTGCACCACAGGAACGTAATATAGTCACATCAGGGCAAATTGGGTGAGGGACAGATGGGAACTCTCTGTACTATTTTTTTCCAATTTGCTTGTAAATCTTAAAATCATTCTAAAATAAAATTTAAGCTGTCTTTTTAGAAGTAACGGAATGGAAGACAAAACAAAAGCAATGACTGAAAACCCACCCCTCGATGCCTAAGAATCTTAAAACAGCAAAAGAGAATTTTAACTTGAAAGGTACCCAAGAAAAGACCCTATAGATAAATCAGGTGGAGAAATAAAACACAGCAACCCATTAGGCAGGTATTCTTGTGGTTTTCCCAGATGCAGAATTTGTAGGGAATTCTCAGTAGAGTATGATGCCTTTAAGTTCTTGTCAGAAAAGCATGGTAGTTATCGTACGGTGCTTAGTACTGTTACCTGCAGAACTATTATCATGGTCAGAAAGGAGTACACTGCAGCTGTGACTGGGGACAAAGAGCTGCCGTCAGACTCGGGGACATCAAATAATGATTTCTTCTCTTGATACCGCCACATCCACAGTCCGTGTCCTATAGTCGCGTTCAAAGAGAAGCATCATTGATCCATGGAAAAATAAGAACACTGCGAGAGCAAATTAGAGCAAACACTTAAGACTCTTCCTCCGTGCAGGCACATTCTGCTCTACCGGTGCCTTGCTGTGTAAGAAAGCAAAAGCACACACATGGCCGGCACCCACAGTCAGAATTCTGGAGGTGCTGGGCCTTGGCCTCTCCCCATGCCAGGCATTTCCCACTGTTGCACGGAACACCACTGCTCGTAACACAGGCATTAGATGTGTCTGGCTGCTGCCCATGGGGAACCCCCAGGAAGGAACTTCCCGACGCACGCCTCACAAAACATGTACTGTCAGTAGGCTGTGGAAACTGCCCCTTACTGTCCCTTTTTATTCTACTTTTATTGAAATTTGAAATACAGTTTATATACAAGATTATATTGGTTTCAGGTGTACAATATAATGATTTGACAATTATATACAATACTAAATGCTCACCATGATAAGCATAGTTGCTGTCAACATACAATATGACTGACTACATTCTTTGAGGTACTTTTCATCCCCATGACTAATGTTTTATAATTGGATGTTTGTACCTCTTTATCCCCATAACCTATTTTGCCCATCTCCCCACCACACTACCCTATGGCAGCCACCAGTCTGTTTTCATGTTTGAGTCTCTTTCTATTTTGTTTATTCTTCAGATTCCACAAATAAGTGAAATAACATGGTATTTGTCTTTTTCTGCCAGATTTATTTCACTTAGTGTAATACCCTCTAGTTCTGTCCATGTTGTAAGAAATGGCAATATTTAGTTCCTTTTTATGGCTGAGTAATATTCCATTGTATATATGTACTACATCTTCATCCACTCATCTATTGATGGAAACTTTGATTGCTTACATATCTTGGCTATTGTAAATAATGCTGCCATAAACATAGGAGTGCATATATCTTTTTGAATTAGTGATTTTTTTTTCTTTAGGTAAATTCCAGGAAATAGAATTACTAGGTCATATGGTATTTCTACTTTTAGAGAAATCTCCATACTGTTTTCCATAGTGGCTGCACCTATTTACATTCCCACCAATAGTACAGTATAGGAGGGTTCCCTTTTCTCCACATCCTCACCAACACTTGTTACTTCTTGTGCTTTGGATAGAGGCCATTCTGACTGGTATGAGGTCATACCTCCCTGTGGTTCTGATTTGCATTTCCCTGATTAGTGACGTTGACATCTTTTCATGTGTCTGTTGGCCACCTGTATGTCTTTTTTGGATAAAAGTCTATTCAGGTCCTCTGCCCATTTCTTTAATCAGATTATTTGGTTTTCTTTGGTATTGAGTTATATGTTTTTTATGTGTTTTGGATATTAGCCCTTCTCAGATGTATCATTTGCAATTATACCCTCCCATGCAGTTAAGTTGCTTTTTTGCTTTGTTGATGGTGACCTTTGCTGTGCAGAAGTTTTTTAGCTTGATGCAGTACCACCTATTCATTTTTGCTTGTTTTCCTTGCTTGGGGAAACACACCCAGAAAACAATTATTGATGTCGATGTGCAAGAGTTTACGGCCTGTGTTTTCTTCTAGGAGTTTTATGGTTTCAGGTCTCACATTTAGGTCTTTAATCCTCTTTGTGTTTATTTTTGCATGTGGTGTAAGACAATGATCCAGTTTCATTCTTTTGCACTTAGCTATCCAGTTTTCCATTTATTGAAGAGACTATCTTTTCCCCTTTGTATATTTTTGCCTGCTTTGTCATATATTAATTGACCATATAAGCATGGGTATATTTGTAAGCTCTCTATTCTGTTCATTGATTTTTGTGCCAGGACCATATGGTTTTGATTACTGTAGCTTTGTAGTATAGTTTGAAGCCAGGAAGCGTGATACCTACAGCTTTGTTCTTCTTTCTCAAGATTGCTTTGGCTACTCAGGGTCTTTTATAGTCTCATACAAATTTTAGGATCATTTCCTGTACTTCTGTGAAAAAAGCCATTAGTACTTCTACTGGATTACAAAGTATCTGTAAATTATTTTGGGTAGTATGGCCATTTTCACAATATTAATTCTTCCTATCTGTGAGCATGGAATATTTTTCCATTTATTTGTGTCTTCTTCAATTTCTTTCATCAGTTACTTACAGTATGCAGAATATAGGTCTTTCACCTACTTTGTTAGACTTGTCCCTAGGTATTCTATTCTTTTTGATACAATTGAAAATGGAGTTGTTTTCTTAACGCACAGATTTTTGTATATTGATCTGTATCTTGTGATTTTACTCAATTTATTTGTTAATTCTAATACTTTTTTTGTGGAGTCTTATTTTCTAAATATTATGTCATGCCATCTGCAAATAGAGTTTTACTTCTTCCTTACCAATCTAGATGCCTTTCATCTTATTTTCTTGTCTGATTGCCGTGGCTGGGACTGCCAGTACTATGTTGAATAAAAGTGGTGAGAGTGGGCATCCTTGTCTTGTTCCTAATCTTAGAGGAAAAGCTCTCAGCTTTTCATCATTGAAAATGATGTTAGCTGTAGGTTTGTCGTATGTGGTCTTTATTATGTGCCCTCTATACCCACTTTGAGATTTTATGACCGGATGTTGAATTTCATCAAATGTTTTTCTGCATCTATTGAGATGATCATGTGTTTTTTATCCTTCATTTTATTAATGTGGTGTTATCACATTGATTAATTTGTGGATACTGAACTAATTTGCATTCTTGGAGTAAATCTCACTTGGTAATGGTAAGTGATCCTTTTAATGTATTTTTGAATTTGGTTTGCTAATATTTTGTTGAGAAAACTTTACATCTACATTCATCAGGGATACTGGTTTGTAATTTTCTTTTTTTATAGCATTTTTGTCTGCTTTTGTATTAGGGTCATGCGGCTTTGAAGAATTAATTTGGAAGCTGTCTTTCCTCTTAATTTTTCTGGAATAGTTTGAGAAGCATAGCTATTAATTGTTCTTTAAATGCTTGGTAGAATTCTCCTGTGAAGTCATTTGGTCCTGGAATTCTGTTTGGAGGTTTTTGATTATCGATTCAATTTCATCACTCTAATTGGTTGGCTCAGAATTTCTATTTCTTTCTGGTTTAGTCTTGGAAGTGGGATGTACAATTTATTGGCATATAATTTTTCATAGTAATCTATGATAATATTTTGTATTTCTGTGGTGTCAGTTATAACTTCTCCCCTTTTGAGTCCTCTCTTTTTTTCTTGATAAGTCTAACAGTGTACCAATTTTATCTTTTTAAAGAACCAGGTCTTAATTCACTGATCTTTTGTATTGTATTTTTAGTCTCTATTTCATTTATTTCAGCTCTGCTCTTTATTAAATTTCCTTCCCTCTACTACCTTTGGGCTTTGTTCTTTTTTTTCTAGTTCATTGAGGTGTAGAGTTAGGTTGTTTATTTGAGAATTTTCGTTTCCTGAGGTGGGCCTGTATTGCTATAAGCTTTCCTCTTAGAACTGTTTTTGCTGCCTTCCAAGGATTTTTTTAACTGTTATGTTTTTATATTTTTATTATTCTCCAAGTACTTTTAATTTCCTCTTTGATTTCTTTTTTGAGCCATTGGTTGTTTAGCAGCATGCCATTTAGTCTCCACATGTTTGTTATTTTTTGTTTTTTGTAATTGACTTCCAGTTTTATATCACTGTGGCTGCAAAAGATGCTTGGTGTGATTTCAATCTTCTTAAATTTATTGAGACTTGTTTTGTGTCCTAATATGTGATCTATCCTGGAGAATGTTCTGTGTGCCTTTGAAAAGAATATGTATTCTGCTGAGTTTGGATGGAATGTTCCGTACATATTTTTAAGTCCATCTGGTCTAATATATCATTCAAAGCTATTGTTTCTTTATCGATTATCTGTCTAGATAAACTATCCACTGATATTATTAGGGTATTAAAGTCTCCTACTATTATTACATTACTGTCAGTGTTTCCCTTTATATCTGTTAATATTTGATTTATATATTTAGGTGCATATTTATAATTGTTACATTTTCTTGCTGGATTTAGCCCTTAATCATTATGTAATGCCCTTCTTTGTCTCTTGTTACAGTCTTTGTTTTAAAGTCTCTTCATCTGATGTAAGTATTGCTTTGTTGCAGGCTTCTCCTTTCAGCACTTTGAATGCATGCCACTCCCTTCTGGCCTATAGAAATTCTGCTAAAAAATCAGCTGATAGCCTAAGGGGTTTTCTTTGATTACGACTCATTGCTTTTCTTTTGCTGCTTTTAAGATTCTCTTTTTACTTCTGATCTTTGACATTTTAATTATTGTGTATCTTGGTGTGGACCCCTCTGTGCTATACTGCCTTCCCCGTGTCTGGCCCCCCTACGTTATGTGTGCTAATTGTAATGCCCCTTATTTCACTTATCCGTCCCTTCCCACCCATCCTCCCCAGGCCCTTTCTCTTTGGTAACTGTTAGTCCATTCTTGGGTTCTGTGTGTCTGCTGCTGTTTTGTTTCTTCAGTTTTTGCTTTGTTCTTATACTCCACAGATGAGTGAAATCATTTGGTACTTGTCTTTCCCCACCTGCCTTATTTCACTGAGCATAATACCCTCTAGCTCCATCCATGTTGTTGCAAATGGTAGGATTTGTTTCTTCTTATGGCTGAATAATATTCCATGTGTATATGTACTACATCTTCTTTATCCATTCATCTACTGATGGACACTTAGGTTGCTTCCACTTTTTGGCTATTGTAAATAGTACTGTGATAAACATAGGGGTGCATATGTCTTTTTGAAACTGGAATCCTGCATTCCTAGGGTAAATACCTAGGAGTAGAATTCCTCGGTCAAACAGTATTTCTATTTTTTGTTTATTGAGGAACCTCCATACTGCTTTCCACAATGGTTGAACTAATTTACATTCCCACCAGGAGTGTAGGAGGGTTCCCCTTTCTCCATATCCTCACCAACATTTGTTGTTGTTTGTCTTTTGGATGTTCACCATTTGAACTGGTGTGAGGTAATATCTCATCGTGGTTTTAATTTGCATTTCTCTGATGATTAGTGATGTGGAGCATCTATTCATGTGCCTGTTGGCCATCTGAATTTCTTCTTTGGAGAAGTGTCTATTCAGATCCTCTGCCCATTTTTTAATTGGATTATTTGTTTTTTGTTTGTTGAGGCACGTAAGCTCTTTATATATTTTGGATGTCAACCCCTTATCGGATATGTCATTTATGAATATATTCTCCCATACTGTAGGATGTCTCTTTGTTCTACTGATGGTGTCCTTTGCTGTACAGAAGCTTTTTAGTTTGATATAGTCCCGCTTGTTCATTTTTGCTTTTGTTTCCCTTGCCTGGGGAGATATGTTCATGAATAAGATGCTTGAAGGGAACCAGATTATCTGAGCCATTTGACAGAGTCCAGGCCCGGAGGCGACCCCAGAAGAACTGGAGAAGCCCAACCTGTTCCCCCTCATTTCTATTTTACTTCTTGCTGTTCTTTGCATTCTCATAATAATATTTTTCTGTTCAGTGGTTAGAGAGCATCCTGTAAGTTCTACTTCTGAGAAATTGGATTTAGATGCTGGAAGCCGACCTATTCCGCCTGCCTGATGGCACAGCCCAGGAGGCCGGTGGATGAATGCCACAGCGGGCCTCCAAAGGGGAAGCTACTCATATCTCTTCTATTGTTTAATCTGACCATCTCCCCAGTCTGAACAGCCCTCACTAATCAGAAAAAGCCCCTAGGAAAAAGACCATCAGGAGCCCTGGAGCACTCATAAAACTCAGCTTGTGACTCTGCACATTCCCCTCAGGCCTGTGGGCTATTGTCCCTGGGTCGGAAAGTAGAGGAGAGTGACTTCAGAGTACCCCTCCTTGGTCAATTTAGCTTCTAGAAAAAAACAAGAGGTGACTGAGTGTAGGTCAGGAAAACAGGTGGAAAAATATTGGTAGAGTTCCTTTATGAATTATTACTATAGAAATTACAGTAAGCATTGTTATACTCAAAATCAACAGAATGAGTGTTGCTCATTCTCCCATAAATAAATGAAAGGAAAAAACAAGCCCTCACAGTAAGCCTAAATGAGAGTCCGGTCAAACAAGTTTTAAGACACAAAGCACTGTAATGCCTTGAAGGAATTTAGCCTGAGGTTAGGATCTAAAGGTATGAGAGTGACAAATCTTGGAGAGGGAAGCATGGTGACCTTTCATGGTCAAGAAAGCAGAAGGACATTCCAAGAATTAATTATGCCATAAATCACTGAATGACACATGTTTTATGATAATTTTATGATGATTCTTTGTAACCAACCCCCTATATATTGCTTGAAGTTTCTGCCAATAAACAGGCCAGACCAGCTTAGCATCTTTGCTAGTGTCTGCGTCCTCACTACCTTTGCCGACGCCGTCTCACTCCCCTTCGACACCTCACCCTGGCTGGAACTGGACTCCGGCAGATGCTCATGTTTATATTCAAGAGAGTTTTGCCTATGTTTTCTTCTAAGAGTTTTGTGGTTTCATGATTTACATTCAGGTCTTTGATCTATTACAAGTTTACTTTTGTGTATGGAGTTAGACAGTGATCCAGTTTCATTCTCTTACATGTAGCTGTCTAGTTTTGCCAACACCAGCTGTTGAAGAGGCTGTCATTTCCCCACTGTTTATCCAAGGCTCCTTTATCGTATATTAATTGCCCATATATGCTTGGGTTAACATCTGGACTCTCTATTCTGTTCCACTGGTCTATGGGTCTGTTCTTGTGCCAGTACCAAATTGTCTTGACTACTGTGGCTTTGTAGTAAAGCTTGAAGTTGGGAAGCGAGATCCTCCCAGCTTTATTCTTCCTTCTCAGGATTGTTTTGGCTAGTTGGGGTCTTTTGTGGTTCCGTATGAATTTTAGAACTATTTGTTCCAGTTCATTGAAGAATGCTGTCAGTATTTTGATAGGATTGCATTGACTCTGTAGATTGCTTTAGGCAGAACGGCCATTTTGACAATATTAATTCTCCCTACTCAAGAGCATGGGATGAATTTCCATTTATTAGTGTCCTCTTTAATTTCTCTTAAGAGTGTCTTGCTGTTTTCAGGGTATAGGTCTTTCATTTCTTTGGTTAGGTTTATTCCTAGGTACTCCTCTGAGAATCTTATAATGCAAATGTTAGTATGTTTGATGATGTTTCAGAGGTTCCTTAATTTATCGTCATTTTTATTTATTTTTTTCTTTCTGCTGTTCAGTTTGAGTGCTTTTCATAACTCTGTCTTCCAAATTACTGACCTGTTGCCTCTGCATCCTCTCATCTGCTTTTGATTCTCTCTAGTGTATTGTTCATTTCATTTATTGTATTCTTCAGCTCTGATTGGTTCTTTTTTATACTTTCTCTTTGTGGAATTCCTCTCTGAGTTCATCCATTCTTCTCTGAAGTCTTGTGAGCATCTTTATGATCATTACCTTGAGCTCTTTATCACATAGATGGCTTAACTCTGTTTCACTTAGTACTTGTCTTGGATTTGTACCTGTTTCATTTGGAACAGATTTCCTTGCTTCCTAATTTTGTCTGACTTTGTTTCTTTGAGACAAAAGGGCTACCTCTCCCAGTCTGGAAGGTGCAGACTGCATGTGCCTGGCCATTATGGCTGGCTGGCTGGAGGATGGGTGAGTATAGACCAGGGGTATCCTAGTGCTGGAGTTCCTGGGGCATTTTGCAGATGGCTTCTGGGTAGATGCCAGGCTGAAGACTGGGGATGTGGCCTGGGTGGACACCTGCCAGGGTCATGCTGGTCCACTAGCTGGTGATGGAAAGGGCATGGGCAGGGGTAATTCAGGTGAGTGACATGCTGGTGTCACAGTAGGATGGCTGGAAATCCAGTAGGTGTGTTTGGGTGTGTGCAGGGGCCAGGAGGCTACCTCTGTTACATCTGGAGTATGTGACGGACCCTGCCCCCATTAGCAGTATCAGTGTAAACAAAAGGAATGTAAACAACAGCAATCACTAATACTTCAGATCTCAGAGAGAATTCCAGGAGATCCCATGCCGTTTAGGGGGTGTTTCAGTTCTGAAAATCAGCTTTCTTCACTTACTATCTAGTTGCCCTTTAAGCTGTGTCTTTTTTCTTGTGCCCCAAGGCAGGTGAATCTGCACAAGGCCCCTCCGTGGTATCCCTCCCCGCCACAGGGCCACGCTGTGGGTGGGGCTCTCTCCATTACTCTGTCTCTGTCTCTCCTGCTGTTCCTATGTGTTCTCTCCATCCCTTTTGATGAAGGTGTTCATTTAGTCCTCAGTCCTTCCTCGGGAGGAATTGTTTTTTGAGTGTAGGTGTACATTCAGCATGTATGTGGGAAGACGTGGGTTCAGGCATTTCAACAATGCCGTCTTGGCCCCACCCCCATCATCGTCCCCTCTTGGAGTGTCAAACGTATCCTAGACCCTGAGAAGCCAGTGGCAATGCAGGTTATTCCATCACCTGGGTCTCCATCTGTCTGAGAAGGGAAGTCCTCTGCATGTGCTGCACACCTGTAGCCTTCACCACTGAGCTCTGAAACCATATCACACCCACCTGGTGTGTGACGGCAGCTGAGCAGGGGTTATGGTGAAGGCTATTTATTCAGAGGCTCAAAACACTTTGCTGTGAGGCATTCCCAAGGCAGGATGCTGGGTCTGGAGGCCATCAAAAGCTGGGGAGCACCAGATTCCACATGCAACCTAGCTGCTAGCCCCTTCTTAGGATAAACATAATTTTTTCCCTCTTTTCGTGGAGTTCTCATTAGTAGCACCTGTGTTTCTCCTGTTATTATCAGTTCATCACCAGGTTACTAATACTTCCACTGGGATCATCGCTTCCAGTGTGGTCAAACCATTTTTCCATCCAAGAAGTTGCCAATTTGAAAAACAACATTACTTTGCCAAGCCCATTCATCTAGGAATCTCAGTGTGGCCCATGCTGATGCAAACGTGCTCTGAGTGTAGGTCGGTGACAAATGTGTGTGTTAACTTTAGAGCACCGGGTCGCAGCGGGTCATGGGAGGCCCGCCAGGCTTGTCTGGAGGCTGCCCAGCACTGCCCACTCATTGGTGACCCATGAGGAGACTTACCAACCGCTGAAAACAGAGACATACAGACGAGGAGGAGGACGCACCAGAGCACGTCACAGTTCATCTGCCTCTCAAGCCGGCTGCGCTTGTAGCGAGGCCCACTGTTGTTCAGCAGAGCCTTGGTTTCATGGCCTGCGGGCAGTGGGAGGAGGGGACGGAGGGGAATCAGTTGGAGGTACTGCACTAACCCGTGGACTGAAGTCTGATGTTGCCAGCCAGTGATACTCGTGGGATGAGCTCAGTTGAAAAAGCAGAATATAAAATTAACCTCAGATATATCACTACCACGGGGAAACACATGGAAAGAGGCTAAAAATGCTAAGAAAGAACACTTTTGATAGAGATATTATTAAGAATTTTGCATCTTTATTTCTGGTTGTCTGAATTTTCTGTAATGGGTCTGTGTTACTTTTCTAATCAGAAAACAACAAAATAGGGGCAATGTTCCAGAACACACTGCGTGACACGGTGAGACGGCACCGTCAGACCCCATGTGACACAGCCACACCTACCTGCGTAGACGACAATGCCGACGACGGCTTCCGTGTTTCTGATGGTGCATCCCCGCAGCAGCAGGTTTTCTTTATACAGCCCGGCCTTCCGCCCACTGTCATGTATGCTGTCGAGAAACAGTGGGCACACGTCATGTGGATGCTTACATGCGCCTCACAGCTCAAGCAGTGTGGCCTTGGGGAAGGAAGGCCTGATGCTGGACCAGGAGGAGGACAGGAAACCCCAAGTGCAGGGGGCTTGTCTCAGTGGATCCCTGCAAGAACTCAGAGGGAGCTGGAGCTCACTAGGAACAAGGCTTCTAGAAACATCTCGGGAGGCTGATGTTCGTTTACTTTCCCGATGGGCTTTGGAAAATAATAGGAAATATATATATTGGTGTCTGCTTCCAGCTCCTGACACAGGGCTCCTGAAACCCTTGTAAACAGGGGTACTAGGAAAATGTTCTTTTCTAATATTCAGGCTTTTACCCCAGTTCCTGGCACAGAGCTGCTAAAACTCTTGTAAATTCCAAGTGATAAGAGCACTGGGAGCATGTTCTATTCAAACATTTAGTATTTGACCTCTGTTGTCCCTGACACAGACTACCAATCCCTTGTAATTTCCTGGGTGATAAGAGTGTCTTTTGTTCTATTGACTCTGGGTGAGCTTGGATGGCTTCTAAATGAGGACTGGTTACCAAAAAGACCAAGCCGTTATTAAAAGCTTAGAACTTCCAGTCTACCACCCGCAAGCCTCTAGCGAGGAGAGAGGGGATGGAAGGGAGTTAGTAACTGATCATGCCTACATGAAATCCCAATAGTAGGGGGTTTTGAGAGCTTCCAGGTTGGCGAGCACATGTTGGGAAATGGTGTGCCCAGAGAGGGCACGGAAACCCTGTGCCCCTTCCCAGGTATCTCATTCTATGCATCCATTCCATCTGGCTGCTCACCCATATCCTGAATCATATCCTTTTATAATAAACTGGTAAATGGTAAGTAGATTATTTTCCTGAGTTCGGTGAGCTATTCTAGCAAATTAGTTGAACCTGAGAATGGGGTCATGGGAACCTCTGGTTTGTAGCTGATCTGTCAGAAGCACAGGTGACAACCTGGACTTGCAGGTGGCACGTGAAGTGGGGGCTGTCTTGTGGGGCCGAGCCCTTAACCTGTGGGATCTGATGCTGTCTCTGGGTAGATAGTGTCAGAACTGAGTTAAACTCCAGGACACCCAGCTGGTATCACAGAATTGCTTTGTGCAGGAAAAACCCACAGCAGAATTGTGGCCAGGATCGTGGGGATGGGCCACAGCTAGAGAGGCAAGCCTAGGGGCTGCAGGACACGCCGGGAAGCCGGCCCAGGAAGGCCGCCAGGTGGCCTTCCACACATTTCCTGCTCATCATGGAGAACATGCTCCTCTTCAGTACCTTGTGCTGTCACAAATATATAAATATTCCTATAGAAAAGGGAATGGTATTGGTTTCGGCAACATTTTCTATACCTTTCTTTTCCTTATAGAAAGTCATAAAGTTATTAGAAATATTAATATATTAAATTTGAAATGTGGTAGATTTTCAAAGTTGTCCTATTCACTACTGAGGATGGGCACATCATCACCCATGCTGGCCAGGCC
>JAQQAC010017683.1:3394620-3451237 GCA_029783875.1 Phataginus tricuspis | reverse complement strand
CCTGCCCCACGCCGGGACTCCACTGGGCCAGGCCTGTTCCTGGAGCCTAGCCTCAATCCCAGACACAACCCATGTTCTACACAAGCAGGGAGATGAAACAACACAGTCAAGGCCAAAATGAATGCTGGAGGGACTCATTTTCTGCAAGCCTGTTACTTCACCAAGGTTCTTCTGCAAAGGAACACGCAGGGGGACGTTCAAACAACACTGTGCTGAAGGCCCCCTCTGGCAAGTCCAGGACAGAGTAAAGTTTTGCTTTAAAGAAGATTCAAGACTGCAAACCTCCCTGCTGGCTGACGTGCGGAGAGGCCGGCGCGTATAAGACTTTACACACAGAGCAGGGCCTCCACGCTGGACGGAGGGGGCGCCCACTGCCCCGGCACTCCCAGCCACAGCCTGACCCAGAAACTATTTCTCAGGGGCTGTGGTAAGGAATGAATTGTATCAGGCAAAGTTGCAGTCCTGCTTATTCAGGGCAAGAGATGAACTTGATAGAAACAAGAAAAATATTTAACTTTAAAATGACATTCACTTTTTAGCAACTACTGTGCTTTCCGACCAGATCGAGTCGCCCGCGGGCCTGTATGAGGCCTAGGGCTGCAGGGCAGGCGGTGGATGGAGGCAGTGGCCTCCTGAGTGAGCGGCCCCTGCATCAGAAGAGGGAGGAGGGCAGAGCAAGGTCAGCAGGAAGGCTGGCGGATGGGGGTGGGGTCAGGTTCAAGCCCTGCCTTGGACTGGAGAGGGAAAGTCCCCGCCGAGGTGGGGCCGGCCTAGCAGGACCAAGCGGACGTGAGGCCCGATTCCGGAAACACACACACAGGAACGTGAGCCCACCAGGCCGCCCTCAGCACCTGCCGCCTTGTTATGGGTTGACGGGTGCCCCCCATCTGCCCCCGGAATTCATTTAAGTCTGAACCCCCAGCACCTCAGGATGGGACCATATTTAGACACAGAGTCTTTAAAGAGGGTAATTAAGATAAAATGAGATCATATGGATAGACCCTAATCCATGACGTGTCCTTATGAGAAGAAGTTTGGACACGGAGACAGACAAGCATAGAGGTTAAGATCCTAAGGACACGGGGAGAAGTCAGCTGCCTGCAGGGCATGGAGAGAGGCCTCAGGAGAAGCCAAGGCTGCCAGTGCCTCGATCTCGGGCCTCTGGCCTCCAGAGCCGTGAAACGAGGTTCCTGCTGCGTGAGCCTCCCCGTCCAAGATCCGCCTGGACACAGCGATACAGCCTTTAACATCATCTGAGCCACTTAGAAGAGCTCCACGAGTCCAAGTCTCCAGGTCTCCTAACTCATCAAACCAACCTCTTCTAAATCAAAGACGTCCAAAGGTGCAGGGAGGAGGGAGCCGCCTGGTGACCAGGGGTCCCGTGCAGGGGAAGGGCCCCATGCAGGCTCCCCGGGAAACGGCAGAGTTCACCGAATGAACATCCTGCCTGGCTGTTCTTTCTCAGAAGAGCTGTCTCCCTGCCGGCACCTGCTGCTGGCCATGGGTCTTGCAAGTCAGAGCTCGTGTCTGCCCAGCACGGGAGGGCACAGGCAGGGGCGCGCACCAGCGCGGCGATGCATCAGCTCGACAGAGACGCAAGGTGAGCTTGCTGCTGCCCGGGCTCTCCTGGGGCCACAGGCAGCGGGTGACAGACTGGGGGCCTTGCACAGCAGCCTACAGCCACTCCCTCCACGTGTCACGTCGTCTCCAGCACCCAGAGGCCTGGGCCCTCCTCTCTGCCCCCCCACGGGGAGTGAGTCCGCCAGACCAGCATCCTCGAGCACCCTTCTTGACCTCTCCATCCTCATTCTTACTTCCACTCACACATCCGTCCTAAGCACCACCCTCCCCACCGGTTGTTTCTTGAACCCACCTCCTCCTTACTCCCTCTGGCAACACTCCACTAATCCAGGCTTCCGCATTCCTCTGCTGGGTTCTGCAACACACCCCTTGCTGGCCTAGAGGAGCAGCCTTGGGCGCCTCTGGCCCATTCCTCACACAGCCACCAGACCAACCTTTCAGTATGTGTTTCCGAACATCGCATTCTCCTGGGAGCATCCCACATGAGCTCTTTAGGCTCTGGCTTGGCACACGAACAGCCCAGCCCACTTGGCAGCCCTTTACAGGTCCTTCCTGCACAGGTCTCAGCCCCAGCTACCCCACATTTCATGTCCGGCCACCCACATTGCCTCCCGTCCCAGCGCAGCCCGTGCTGGTTCACTGGCTAGAGGAGCTTGGCCTGCTGGCTTGAGCTCACCTTTTACAGCCTCAGGAAGATTCTCTGTGCTGAGCACCCCAGGCCTGGTAGCCAGGAAACTGCAGCATTCTTCTGTTCTTCCTAATGTCCACTTCTAAACATGGACGCCTCATATCTTAGTCCATTTGCACCCCTGATGCCAACCTTGGTGCCTGGCAAATACTGAGGGTGCCTTGCTCCTGGCTTTGGGTTGGTCCCTCCAATACAGATGTTGGAACGACTCTGGGAAGTGGGCAGAAGGTGGGCAGCTTATTCCCTGGCTCCTCTGAGGACAGAGTACTGGGCTGCCTGCATCCCAGGACCAGGGACTCACCCAGGCCTCTCCTCTCCTGGGACCACTGGGTCCCCGGGTGGTGTACGAACCCTATGGCTCCTCTAAGCCCCACCCCCTCCTGTTCAAATGGACCTTAGCAAACAGATCTTCCTCCACTTATGTGAATTTGAATGCCCCATCCTTTCCTAAGAGGACTCTGACTGACATAGGTAGGGAGGAAGGAAACATGGGTAACCTTTTCATTGCCCAACCCTGGAGAGAATTTTCTTTTAAACGATAGTCACTCAGGTTTTTGTTTATCTAGGTAAGAGCAGAAATAACCCAACTGTGTGTTTTGTGCTGATGGTAGGTTTTCTTCAAATGTAAATGTCAGTTAAAGATGCCAAGGTGGAATGCAGATACTCCAATTTTGTAGAGTCTAGTCGATGTGGTTACAGTTCATCCTAATGCCTGGTCACGGCAGTGA
This sequence comes from Phataginus tricuspis, assembly GCA_029783875.1. Taxonomy (NCBI): domain Eukaryota; kingdom Metazoa; phylum Chordata; class Mammalia; order Pholidota; family Manidae; genus Phataginus; species Phataginus tricuspis. Next base: position 3,448,240 of record JAQQAC010017683.1, on the reverse strand, counting down.
GGACACTCTGGACAAATGCCCATGCAAAGCTCCATCCAGACACGGGGCAGAACAGAGGAAGGAGAGTGAGGGCTCCGCTGTTAGTAATGGCCCTGCTGGCACCTCCTGCAGGGTGACAATGGCCCTCAAGCATGAGACATCTGCTACCCCAGCCAGCGTGCATGGGCTCCCAGTAGCGATCAGCACTCTTGTGCGGGTCCCCTGTGGTCACCTAAGGCTCTGAAGCATGCACACGGGAAGCTCAGAACTAGCTCCGTGCAGGACTTTAGGATATGAAGTGCGAATTGGGACCTGGCTTTCCAATTTGAAATATAATTTTCCATCAGATAACTAAATCAAAACTGCTTTGTTCTTTTGGGGTAGGTGAAAATGTTTGATTGACTGGTGGCTTCAAAGGCCACCTATCATATGCCATGAAGTTGGCCAAGCACAGCTGAGCGGAGTCCCCTTGAGCTGCCAGGAACCGTGAGACTGAGGTGCACGGAGCCAGTCCCCCTTCACAGGGGCCTCTCTGGGCTGCAATGCCTCCACCCAGGGGCCGAGGGCAGGTGAGGGGGCATAGGACTCTGTTATTTCCAGCTCCTAACTGAGGATTTCATTCCTGCTTAACTATGGGGCCTGTGTTAAAGAACTATAAACATTAAAGTATATGTGAGTAATGAAGCTCCTAACACTAATTCTAATAGCTTGAGACATATTTCACATACTGTAAAACTCACCCAGTTGAAGTGTAGGTGACTGGGAAGTTTTTGTGTATTCCCAAAGTTGTGCAGCTATTACCGCCAGCTAATTTTAGTACCTATTCACCACCCCAAAAAGAGACCCTGTAACCATTGCTAGTCACTCCCCATTCCCATCCCACACCCCAAACCCTGGCAACCACCAACCCACTTTCTGTCCCTAAAGATATTCCAGTTGTGGCCTTGCGCACTACCACCCACCCGCTAACACCACTGCCTTGTGGGAGATGAGGCACTCTAACCCACGGCATGCCTGGTAGATTCTTTCAGTCCCTTCTCATGTCAGCCGTTGTGATTTCCAGGTTAGGAGGAAGCTGGGTTTAACGCAGATGAATTTGCCTAAGGACACTGCCCGGGGAGGGGATGAGCTGGAATTCAGAGTTGGTTTTCTTGCTAACCCCAGCTTGGGTCTCCACATGCAAATGCCTACGGCTGAATGAAGTTCAGGGTGGCTGGTCCAGACGAGAGGAACCACTGCCGGCACAGAGGGTGACTGGGCTCAGCCTGCGGTCCAGGGCCCCTGGCCTGAGTGAGGCTCTGGGGTGTTAGCTGATGCCAGGCTATTGGGAGGCCACCCGCAGGCTCTGGCATGGCTGTTGATCTGGGTCTAAATGGCAGATCTACTGCTCAGGTGGAGGATTTGGGGATAAAATTGGGACCTGGCTTTATAATCTGAAATCTCAGGCCCCACCCCTGAGCATCACGACCAGTATGGGGGTGGAGGCCTCCCTTCTGTCTGCCCTGAAGAGGACTCGGGGGTGAGACCAGGTCCTATGCTCCTGCCCTCCCCTCCTGTCTGCACTCCTCCTGGGGCATTTCAGCCTGACAGGGGCTGGGCTCTCACCCTGGATGTGCCCCAGGGACACCAGAGAAACTTTTAACACTCAGCTGCCCGCCTGTGCTCCACCTCCAGAGATACTGCCTGAGTTGGCCTGGCTGGGAGAGGGGCCCATTGGCACCCTGACATTCCTGTGGAAATACCCTGCCTGGAAATGGCCAATCACAGTTAAGTAGTAGTCAAGGCACACAGAAGCCTGACCTGGCAGCACCCAGACAACCTGGGCTCTGGCCCGAGCTTGGGGGTGAGACCTGGGGCAGGACAGCGTGTGGGAGAAAATAAGGAGAAAGCAGGCAAGTCTGGAAGCAGAATGGGAAAAGGTTTCACGTGGGGAGAGATGCCCATCTTGCATTTCTTTTTTGGGAGCCACGCCAGTGAGGGCGCTTGTGCTGGCAATGCGTGCGGTAGGCCACTGCGGAGACGCTGAGGCAGCCTGGCTGGTGCTGGCAGAAGGGTGTCCCCCCAGGAGGCTGTCTTCCAAAGAAAGCCGTGGCTGTGGGCGCTGTGTCCACTGAGGGCAGGCATGGGGCGTGGTGAGGGCGCTGGGGGTGAGCAGGGAGCCACAGACCTGGCCTTCACCGACGACCGCCTCCCACACCCAGAAGTCGCCACACACACTCCCTCGAGAGCTCCACTCCCCGACCTTCTACCAGATGCCCCTCTTTTCAGGGGGCTGCCAGCTCTGGCTCTGTCCCTCCTTTTCAAGCCACCTTTCTAGAAGAGCGGCTGAACGCTGAATTCCTCTTCTGTCTCCTGCCATCTGGACCCTCCCCGACTCAGTCTCCCGACAGCATGGCCTGCCCTTTCTCAGGCCGTTGCAGAGCAACCCCCGTGTCCCTGCTGTGCCCCCACCATCGGGCATCCCTGGCGTGCCTAACTGCTGGATTCCTTTGTCTTCATTCCTTTGCTTTCTTCTCTAACCCTCTGTCCCATGATGGCCAGGCCTGGGCCCTGCCTTCACACAGGACCTCTAGACCTCGGGGCGTGGGGAAGGTGGGAGAGAAGGTCCTCAAATCCGCATCTTCAGCTCCTACTCCTCTGAATTCCTGATCCACATTTTATTTTTCTGTCAGTTGGGTCACTCCACCTAATGTACCTGCCAGCTCCTCAAACTCAGGAAACCTCAAAATCCCATCTTTCTCCCTCCTGTAGCTCCTCCTGACACATTCACTGAGGGAAAACCATCCTCCCAGCCACCTTTTTGACTGTATCTCCCTCCCGTGGGAACATTCAAGTTCTTGCCTATACCTCCCTCCTGACCCTTCTTTCCCTGCTTTACAGAATTACCTGCAACGGCAATATTAATAATAGCAGCAGCAGCCATAATAGTAGCCAGTATTTATTAAGCACCCACCCTTCTGAAAGCTTTCTATGCATTAAATCAACCTGAGTTTGCAGCAATGACAAGGAGAGGCCCTGTGATTCTCCCCATTACACAGATGAATGAAGTTCAGCAGTTTGCCCAAGGTTTTCTAGCTAGAAGAGTCTCCAGCCTCAGTAACAAGCCAGGCTCTTTAAAACCCCTACAGCATAGGTGCTCCCTGAGAGGGAGCCGAGAGGGGCTGACGTGGAGTGGGATCCCCTTCAGCACAACCCAGCTCCAGAGCAGCAGCAAAGGTGTGCACAGTTGCTGGGGCAGAGCAGCCCGGCAGGGACTTCAGAGGGATGCCGCGGAGACGGACCATTAAGGGAGGCCAGTTTGGAGGAGGATGTCTACCCTTCCCTTTAGGCAGAGTTGGCACCAAAAGCCACCCCATGAGCAAGAATGTCTATAGAGCATTCTCCCTAGAGGCTGCCCTCACCACCCTTCCCAGTAGTTATTTCAGGGTCTTTGGACAGCAGCACATTCTCGTGTAGCCAGCGTGGCCCTGGAGATTCATGGGGTGCTGAAAATGGTGCCATATGTGTGAGGTGCTGGAGACCATGGGTCAAAGAGGCCTGGGGAACACAGCCTAGGGGGCCACAGAGGCCAGAAAACCCACAGCAGACCAGGTATGTGCGGGCAGTTGAGTACTCTCCCCCTAGATTTTATATATTATATTTTAACATTTTTCTTATGAGTTCTATCCTCCATTAACTGCTTCCTTTAAGGGATAACCTCCACATTTTCCAAGTTCTGATCCTCAGGCAATTTCAGCGGATGGCTGGGCCGTCTCTCAGCAGCACACACATTTCACCATTTGCTGTTCACACCGACCACTCCTTGATTCACCCCACAGAATGGCAGGAAGCCCTCGGGTGCTGGGTACAGGCAACAATGCTGGACATACCAGCAAATCAGAAGGTTCCACCTGGCACCGAATGCTCTAGGAGGTGGAGCAATCTGCCTCGCCTGTGGGTCTGAGGGCCACTCTGTGCCCAGACCTCTAAGCAGTGGATTGGTCAGCTGGCCCCCTGGATGGGGCTGCTGCAAGGACAGGGCCCCCGATTCTCTGCACAGCTTATACAGCTAAGTCGGGAGATGTGACGATGCACAAGGTCAAGCAGCACATCCGGGAGTGGAGCAAAGGCCCTTCAGGTTCTCGGCTCACCTCCAATGGCAGCTGGGCTCCACCACGCTGACACGCCCTCTTTTCTCCCATTTGATTTTTTCCCACACCAACCTACTAGGACTACACACGCACACACACACACAATTGTTACTGAAATTTTCAGATGTGCCTGAAAGTAGTGAGATTAGTATATACTCTCCATTACCCACAGCCCAGCTCCAGAAAGTACCGACATATGGCCAAGGCTGTGTCATGTGTCTACTTTTTGGTCTTTTTGTTTTGGCACAAGGGGCTTGATTATTTGACATGCTATACTTATTTTTTGTTTATTTCCTCTCTTTACCTAAAATGAAATGAACATGAGGACAGGAATTTTTTACATCCTATTCAGTTTACTACGTTATTCCCAGAGCCTTCAGCAGGGCACCACAACAGCGGGTGCTCAACAGATACTCGTTCAATGACTGAGTGCAAATGGCTCAATGAACACGCTTCCACCCAGGCCCCTCCCGTATGGTCTCGCTGCTTCCATTTAATGAAGCAACATGTGGTCAACCCTCCCCTTCCCAGGACCCCCTAGAGGAAGGAACGCCATGACTAGTCATCACAGGTGGCTTTGATAAGCTTCTGCTGCTGAAGAACCTTACAAACCTGTCCTACAAGCAACTACGAAGGCTCAGGTGCAGGGCAACATTCGAACAAGGCTGCACAACACAGCAAAGAACATGAAATGCAGGCATTGCAACCATGTGTGTCTGTGTATTCAGAGACATGTATGTGCACAGTTTGTCAGCAGGAGGACAGTGCAGCAGGTGTGCGATACTCACATGCAACCACGGAACCTACTCAGGTCGTTGTTTGGCTTCTCACACTCAATTACGCTGGTGAACGTCAAAGGATTGAATTCGGAGACCTAAAATAATAGCATGTATACATTAGAGAAATCTGGGCTTGAACTGTTCTGTTCTAAGAGACATTGGCTGTTCTGTCTCACATCACGGCAAGGAAGTCTCACAGAAGAGGGGCTCTGCCTAGTAACCTCTTCAGGATGCCAATGCTTCCTCACTTCTAGGACCCGTGATAGCTAACCACTGTAGAATGAACAACGATTAGGACGGCAGGATTGTAGTTGACATGCAAAATAAGAGAAGAGGAGCTAATGGCCAAGGAAGCACTTATAATTGAGAAGGAGGAGTGAGTTTTTTGAGACAGACCAGCACCTTCCGACTTCCTATACAGATTTAGAAATGCAAACTCCATCTGGAAAATAGGAACGTAAGATATAATACCATTTCTTCAATGTGTGCTAAAAATTTTTCACAGATTTAAATAGTCAATATGTAAGCCAACAATTTCTTTATTATTCTGCTTGATGAAAAAAATGACAGCTCACAACAAATTCTTTCATTTTGCCATTGATAGATACAACAGTGTCATACAACATATGAAGAGATCAGGAGTGGAAAGAGGGAGGAAGGAGAAAGGAGGGCAATATAGGGAATAATCTTTAGTATAAGTGACTATAATTAATGAGTTTTTAAAAAATCAGCTTTCTTGATCAGGCTATCATTCTCTTTTCTCCACTAAGTGTAGCAACGTAGTAAAAAGTTGACCTGTCTTTGGAAAAATTTCTATTCAGATCCTCTGCCTATTTTGTAATCAGGTTATTTGTTTTTCAGTGTTGAGGCATATGAGTTATTTATATATTTTGGAAGATAACCCCGTATTTGACAAACCATTTAGAAATATATTCTCACATACTGTAGGTTGAATTTTTGTTTTATCGATGGAGAAAACATACAGATGGCTAATAGGCACATGAAAAGATGCTCCACATCGCTAATCATTGGAGAAATGCAATTCAAAGCCACAGTGAGATATCACTTTATACCAGTCAAAATGGCCACTATCCAAAACACAAGAAACAACAAGTGTTGGTGAGGATGTGGAGAAAAGAGAACTCTCCTAGACTGCTGGTGGGAATGTAAATGGGTGCAGCCACTATAAAAAGGAGTATAGAGGTTCCTCAAAAAACTAAAAACAGAAATACTGTACAAGCCAATACTTCCACTTCTAGGAATTTACCAGAAGAATACAACATCCCTGATTTGAAAAGATATAGGCACCCCTATGTTTATCACAACATTATTTACAATAGCCAAGATATGGAAGCAACCTAAGTGCCCATCAGTAGATGAATGGATTAAGAAGATGTGGTACATATACACAATGGAATATTATTTAGCCACAAAAAAAAAAGAAATTTTGCCATATGTGACAACATGGATGGACCTAGAGGGTATTATGCTCAGTGAAACAAGCCAGGTGGAGAAAGACAAATACCATATGATATCACTTATATGTGGGCTTGAAAAACAAAACAGAACAAAATGAACAAAACAGCAGTAGACTCACAAACACCTAGAAGTGACTGGTGGTTACCATGGGGGAGGGGTTGATTGGGTGGGTTAAATAGGTGAAGGGGATAAAGAGGCCCAAAATCTCAATCATGTATAAGTTAGTCACAGGGATGAAAGTACAGCAGAGAAAACAGTCAACAGTTCTGTAACAAATTTGTATGTTGACAGATCGTAACTATACTAGTTTGGGTGAGTATTTAATAATGTATATAACTGTTGAATCACTATTTTGTATACTTGAAATCAATATAATATTGTATATTGACTATACTTCAACAGAAAATATAAAAAATATTGACCTGTCTTTGTTCACACAGGCAATATCATCACACGCAAAAAAGTGGTTAAGAATCACAGAAATGGCACAATCACTTTTGACACCAGGTAATTATTCTACCCCAACTATGCAGTCCCCAGCACAGAAGACAGTCATAAGGGTAACTTCAAAAAAGCCAGTTCTTACTGTTTTCCAGTGCACCATGTCTATTAAAAGGATAATTCACTAGATTATAATAGCTCAATACAATAGCTGAAATTAAAATGCCCTTTTAAAAGGCTCTTCTTGAAGTATCATTAGCTATCAGTCCCTCTCTTCTTGGACTGAAAAAGCCTCTGACTGTATTTTGAGACTGAGGTAGTGTTTTAAGCTACCCTGTGTTTATTTAAAGCCATGTGGATTATCTTGAAGCCAGTTAGTTGCCTTTTCCAGGGCAGACATCTGCAGATACAGCATTCAGAATGGCCATGAAGGGAGTGAGTTCCGCAGCACACCAGGATTATTCTTGGCAGACATGGAGGGTGGACTTAAAATACTCTCTGTTTATTATTCTTTCTCTCTAAGAAAAATTCACTGTGCATGGCTCAGAAATGGCAGGACACTCTGTCTCTGGGACTTCGGAGCGGCATTCATAATGTGCCTTGGGGATGTGCATGCCGCAGCACAGGGTGCCTGGCTTCATCGGCTTCATCTGGAATTGGGAGGGAGATTCTTAGGATATTTAGAACTGGGGAGATCTTTAGAAACTGTAATGGGCTGAATTGGGTCTTCCTATCCCCAACCCAGAATTCATACACTGAAGCCCTAACCTCAGAATGTGGCCGTATTTGTATATCGGGTCTTTAAAGAGATGATTAAGTTAAAATGAGGTCACTAGCTTGGGCCCTAAGACAATCTAACATGTATCCCGACAGGAAGGGGGCACGCATGGCAGGATGGCCATGAAAAGACAAACGGAGGAGGTGGCCTTCCACAAGCCAAGGGCCTCAGAAGAAACCAAGCTGGCGGACACCTTGGTCTTGGACATCCAGCTCCAGAACTGCAAGAAAAATAAATTTCTGTTGTTTAAGCCACCAGCCTGTGGTATTTTTGTTATGGCAGTTCTAGCAAAGTAATACAGAGACAATCTTTGAGTTTCTCATTAAAAAAGGGTTTTGTATCCGCAGCATACTTTTTGGATGGGAAAATTCTATTTAATTGATTGTTTCTAACTTAATTGGCAGTATAATAACACTCCCATTTAAGAAATATATTTATTTATCTCTCCATCCACTCATCTACTCTTCTGCTTCACTCCAAACTGGCTTCGAGGACATGCCCTGTCGTCCGTCAGACACCTTTGCCAACCCTGACCCTCAGAGCATGGGCAGAATGAGTTCCCAAGCCAACCTTCCATCCTGACCACGCTAACTTCGTTTTTTAATTTTTTATAGTGGATACACAGTTGGGGAAGATGAAAGAGATCTGGAGAAGGATGGAAGTGATGGTCGTACAGCAATGTGAATAAAATTAATGCCCCAAAACTGCACACTTAAAGATGGTTAAAAAGGTAAATATTGTGTTCCATATATTTCGCCATAACAAAAAGTTTAGAAAAAGCAGATATAAACAAACATGGAGAACTGATTGTGAAGAACCGAATTAATCATCAAATAGAACATAGCCCAGAAACCCAGGGATTTCATTGCAGATACAGAAAGCCTCGTGTACAGTAATTCCTGAGGGCGCTGCTCTGCCACATCCTCTACATCACTGTCATTGAGCCCAATTATAATGTTCCGATAGCGTGTTAACTGCCAGCGTGCGCTAAGCACTGCTCACCACCATTTACAACACCGCTGTGAGGTCGGTTTCCATACTAACTTTAATTTAGGGGGATTAAGGACCAGGCTTAAACTTGTGCCCAAGGTCAAGAGGCCTTAGAGTTATGGATGGAAGTTCCCTGGCCTCTCAGACATCTGGTTCAGCTGTTGACACTGACCGAGACACCACCTTGCATTAACAGGAAAATGTTTATGTTTAATAAGCCAGAAAGTGTAAAATTAATTCTACAGAAATTTCTAAAAAAAACTTGAACATGTCTTAAAGTTTTAATGTTTTCACAAATATGCTTTAGTTAAACGTACCCTGGTTTGACTGTTGATAACCCATTCCCATCTTCAGCAGTGCCCATGGGTGTGGGGTTAGCGGAGTTCACCCAAAGAAGGAGTAAAAAATCAGGAGTCCTAGGATTAGTCCTAGTTCTTCTGATGAACAAGTGTGAGACTGGCAAGTGAAGAGAGAGCATTTAGACTTGGATCTCTGAGATCTCTGGAGCCCCACGAATCTGCAGTTCCACAGGATGTAGAGGTGGTTCTAATACACCCCTGTGCTGTGAGAGCCTCACTACTGGGTGGTGCTGCAGAAGCCTCACTGTCTAGGAGAGTGCTCTCAGCACGTGGGCCCCTGGAAGCTGCTGGCCCTCAGCGGCACGACCAGCCATGACACACGAAGCCTCTCGGGCCAAGTGCAGCTGATGACACCACTCACTGCAGAGCATGCAGGTCCAAACAAGCACCTTACTGACAATAAAATGCTCATACTTTCTGCCGCTATACTCCAAGTATTTCTCAAGCTTTTTAGACAAAATGATTGGACCTTTTTAAATAGAAAGGAAGAGGATGTGGTAATGCAGGGGAGACCCCTCAGCCCTGACCTTGAATTGCATTTGTAGAAACTGCAGCAGCCAACAGCCTTGGGAGCACCCCAGTGGGTAGTCCTTCCCTCCTTCCTCCCACGGATGCCCAGTACCCACTTCCTCCTGATGCTGGCACCTTCTCCAGGTATAACAGGTACCTATGCAGGTGCTGTGTCCCACGTTCAACCACATGGGGGAAGCACTGTGTCTAATTCAGCAGTGCCTTGGCAGCTGAATAAATGCTTGATTCACAGGGAAGACTGTTACCAATCTTCTTTTTCACATTTGCATTAAATCAATTATTAATAAGCATTCAGTAAAAGCAACAGTGGACTTCATCCTAAAACAACAGCAGTGAGGTCTGAAAGGACATTTGCAGCCCATTAAAGCAGACACCATTAGCTTTTATCATAAAAAAAGTGAAATGAACCAGTTTGCATTGCTTCTCGAATGGGATAAGCATGGGCCTCCAGCAGGGACCCTGTGGAGCTCTTCACGTGCACATTTCAGAGTGAGGCTGCCTGTCTTGGTTTCTGGACAACAAGGTCACAAAGGAGCCTGACCGGAGAATGCACCGAGCCCAGAAACAATGCCTCCTGTGCAGCAACAAGACATGGAAAACACACACGCTACCTCTGTTTCTGCACCAGGAAGCCATGAAAATGCCGTCACGATGTTCCTGGTCACATAGACGTGAGACTGGGAGGTGGGGGGAAACCCCAACAATACTCCCCACATTGAAGGCTGATTGCCCTATATCAGGTGCTGCCCTCCAGAATAAAATCCCATGCTGACAGCGGCTGGGCTCTGTCCAGAGTCCCTGAGCTGACCTTGTCAGCTGCTACGGCTTCCAGCAGCATTTCTGCCATTCGGAGGACTCTGGAGGGGTTCATGCCTTTCTAATTGGCTTCCTTTGCCCACCCACCCTACTCCACCTGGTTAACTGTTCCCTGCATTACAAGATGTGACAGTCTCCTGACCCAGGTAGGGAGGCAGGTGCTGCTGCTTCCAGCTTGCACGGCCCCACACACATGGAGCTGGCTTTAACCATCCTTCACTAGACCTCCGGTTCCCTAAGAAGAGAAGCCTTGGTTCCCTCGAGACCAGCACAGAGCCTGAACACATAGCCCAGGGGTGGCAGATGTTTATTTTGCAAGGATCCCACGTACCACAAGCTTCTGCAGAGACACAGAGCTCCAACACCGAGGCAGACGACACTGCTAAGGACGGGGACTGGCAGGGCTTCTCTGTGGTCCAGAAAGCACAGTCCCTTCTTTTGCAAGTGCAAGTGCATTTCATTTGGTAGCAATATAAAATAATGTCTTCACAGCCTCTAATCTAGCTGCTTATTTATTGACAAAAAATGAACAATATCCTAATTAATTTAGACAAAGCATTTTAACCCAAATTGATGGAATACTTAGTCCAACCCTTTTGTTTTGCATTTTTAATCCAATTTGTATTTACCACATTCCTTTCATGCTGTGGAAATTCAAAGGAGGGCAGAAAGGACAATACTGAATGAGTGAATGATTGAATGAATTCACTTATCACTGCAAAGATTGTACTGCCACACCAATATTTTCAAATAGTCAATCTGAAATGGGAAAGAAATAGTCTGTCTCATCTACCCCTGTGTCCCCTAGCACATAGTTGGTGTTCAATCAGTATTTATTAAATAGATAAAAATCTGAATGAAACTGTAGGCATTCTAGTACTGGTGGCAGGAGATGTCAAACATATATGGACCCTCAAATCAAAGTAATCTCTTCTCCAGTCACTTCTATAGATTCAGTGTTACACTGGGAGCTTATGCCCTGATACAAATAGAATGCAAATGATCACAAAACACATTTAACTAATCTTTAGTCTACAATTGCAATAATTGTGACTGTATTACTGAATGTGCCCTAAATAAGTAAGTACATAAGTAGGTTGGCACTGCAGCCCATGATACAGAACTGGACTGCAGGTAGCGCAGCTCATGATAGTTTCTGTGAGTGCCACACCCCTTCCTGATGATGTCATCATCTCCAGGGAAACAAACCTGACAGGGACCATGGGTAGACCTTACAGGAGGCTTCCAGAAGCTCAACACCTTGACAGCTCAGAAGCTGATCAAGGGGCATGTAGCTTGCTGCTTTCCTTTTCTAATTAAAAATTTTCCAGTGGAAAGAAGCATTAGAGATCAAGTGGACCTCTCTTTGTTTGAAAGTAGAAAGCTAATCTTTCACTCATTAACTCTTTGATTTGAAAATGTAGGATCCTTTGTTCCCTTGCCCCCTGCTGTTTCATAGTCAAAAAGGCTAGAAGCTTTATTTAGATGGTGGCAAAAATCAAAAGGCTCAGAGCATTGGGTTTGATCCTGAATTCTCAGAATCAAAAGTCTTTCTTTCCCTCATGGCTACACCTTCCCAGGCTGTGATTGCCAGCAGAGCTTCCTCTACTTTCTGCTTTTCTCAAATGTGTTAAGATTATTTAAGGACAGGCTATATATTCAGACAGGAAGCAAGAAGAGTTGTTTTATATAAAGTAAACTTCAAAACCTAAGTGAGGGCTGTTTTTAAAATAGCCCTCTTAAATGGACCTGTACTTAATCCAATCTGGTGCCACTGCATGAAACAAGACTAGAGCAAGCCTGTGTAGCTCATGTGTACTGCCAGGTTAGAAGTCAGCCTCTCTGTTTCACAGCCACAGGCCTCTTTGCTCCTCGTCCATCACTACGGGTGGGTGTGATGAAGGAAGCGAAGACAGGGCTGCAGTTGTGAGCCCGTCACATGTTGGAGATGACTGAGCAGATAGCCTAGCAGGAGATATGGAGCTCTCTGTTCACCAGGCAGCATAGAAGGAGTAGGAGTTGCTGGTGCATTTATAATGAAGCGGACTACGGGTGTAGATCACAGCTGTAACCACAGAGGAGACAAGTCATCCTGCTAGTGTTAGAAAAAAATCATGATAGAAGACATAATGTGGGGAAAATGGAACTTTCTGACCAGGATTCCCACCTGGCCTTAATAGGTATCCTGTTTGCACACCTAGGGGATGTTTTGCCAGGGGCAGAGTGGCTGGTCAGTCACAGGATTGTGGGTCCAGGATAGGGGTGGAGAGGAAACACCCATTGCCTCCTCCCTTCCCTTCCTGGTACCTAATTGGTCAGTTGCCCACCAGTCACCAGTGACCCACCCACAGAATTCCTCCTGGTGCAGGAGCTGGGGCGGAGCAGCGGGGCAGTCAGAGAGCTTGGGAGATATGTGAGAGGGGGTCCTGACGGGTGGGAGTGAGGAGAGGCTGAGCCATGAGAATAAATCCTTTAACTCGCATCTTCTTGCCTGGGCCTTAATTCTGTCTCAGCAAATTCATAGGGGGACTTGCCCCAGGCAGAGAATTCCCCCTCCTGGAGCTACACATAGTAAGAAAAGGTCAGTGAACCAGCTCCTGAACCAACCTGGTGAGTGACTCAGACTAAAATGGCAGCAGGATCATGAAATTCTAAAGCACAACCAGACTAGCCTAGTCATTGGGATTCAAAAGAAAAAATGTCCAGCATTAATGACTAGGCAATTTAGACCAACATTAGGCTGAAGGCAAATAGAAACACTGGTGGAATATTAAACATACCTAACCGAAGATATCATAGATTTAATAAAAAGGTAAATAACAGTCAAACCAAGGTCTAGAAAAGACAAAAGTCCAGGGAGTTGAGACTGGTTTTAGGGGTCTCTTTTCCCTTAAAGGGGTCTAAAGTTTCTAAAAAAGGTAGTTGAGAAACTGAGCAGAACTAGAAGGACAAATGTTGGGCTTTAGGACCTGAATTAGTTTCTTCTTGTTGCTGTAACAAATTACCACAAACTTGGTGGCTTAAAACAACATAAATGTGTTTATCTTTCAGCTCTGGAGGTCAGAGGTTGAAAATGGGTCTCACTGAACAAATCAAGGTGCCTGTAGGGCTCCATTCCTTCTGGAGGTTCCAGGAGACAATACACTGCCTTGCATTTTCCAGCTTCTAGAGGCCACCCATATGTATACCTTGACTCATGGCTTCCTTCCATTTTAAAGTCAGTGATGGGAGCTGGGGTCTTTCTGATACTGCATCACTCTGACACACACTCTCCTGCCCCCCTCTTTCACTTATAACACCCCTTGTGATCACTCTGAACCCACCTCAATAATTCAGGATAATCTCCCCACCTCAAGGACATCTGATCAACCATCTTAATTATATTTGCAACCATAATTTCCTCTTGTCATGCAACATAAATATTTTCAGGTTCAGGGGATTCAGACATGGGAATCTCTGGGGGGCTATTATTCTGTCTACTACACAACTCACCATAAGAGGAGCCTGATAAACAGCTATGCTTTTTAGGGACCATGAAGAACTGAATCCAAGAGAAGGAGTGAACTGGAAGAGTGAGCTTCTGTGCAAACTGATACCTTAGAATTAATTGATTGTCCAGAAAATCTCAACCCCTAAAACTGAGTTAAGGTGATTCCAGATTGCTAGAACCCTAAGATACTTAACAAAACAAACAAAAGTCCTCTCTTAATGAAAAAAAAAGTAATCATAGGCCTCAAATTATTGATAAAAAACACATTTCTTAGTACAATGTCATACACATATTCAAAGATAACCAGGCATAAGAGGATATAAGGCATCATACACTTAGATCCAAGAAAAATAAGAATACAATATGTTCACAGATTTTAAATGAACATTCTTGCTGTGGTTCATGAAGCTAAAGACAAGACTGACATTTTGGGAGAGATAAAAATTACAAAATATTAACAATTTTGTGGGGGAAGAAAAATAACTGAAAAAAATTTAATTAAAAGCTCAACGAATGGGTCAATGGCAGATCTGGTGATCTGAAAAGAGAATTAACTAGAAGAAAAACTAGAAGAAAGATCAGGAAAATTGTTTAGAATAAAACATGGGGAGTTAACTGGTGGGAAACAGCATTGCAAATAAGAGACACAGACAGAGAGGGAAGGCTACCATCCATGAAATTGGAGCCCCAGAAGAAAAGGAGAAAAAGAATTATGCAGGAGAAATATTTGAAGATATAATAGCTTAGAATTTAGTAAATAAAGGGAGATTATACCTAGGCCCATGATACTAAAATACTGAAAACCAAAGGAGATAAAACCTTAAAAGGAAATTGAGGACATGTGCTACTAGCAGATAATTTACTAAAGAAAAGACTTAATAGTGTTCTTCAACAAGCAGGAAAAATGGCCCTGAAAAAGGGGCAAGATGTAAGAAAGAAAGAAGAGCAACAAAACGGTCAATCAGAGGGTAAATATGAATGCATGTTACCCGCATGAGATAATATGATGGTATCTTGAGAGATTTATAAACAGATATAACACATGACTACAACAGCATATAAATCAGGAGGCAATAAGAATCAGAAAAACGGATGTTTAAAAAAAGGTCCTTGCACTGTCCATGAAGAGGATAAAAATCACATTAAATGCTAATAAGTCAAGATGCATATTTAATCTCTAATGTGACAATTAAAATAAAAATAAAGGAATGTACTTTGTACAGGAATGTACAAACCAACTGAAAAGTAATAAAACTCTCAGTCTAAAATAATACAAAAATGGAGGGAAAAGGGAAAACAGACTAGGCCGAACAAAAATAAAAGATGGAAGCTTTACACACAAAAACACCAATATTAACATTAAAAGTAAATGAGGATAAAATCATTTAATGAAAATTTAAAAACCCAAAACTCAGCAATATGTTCATAAAATATATACCTACAACATAGAGATACCAGAAAAAAATGGGAAAAGATGAAAAATACCTACCTGACAAAGAATAACAAAAAGAAAGCTAAAAATAATGTACCTGTAATTAGTATTAGACAAAGTGACTTTGAGTTAAAAAGCATTTACATATAAATATGTATTATATATAAAGGGTTCATTTGAAATGACAAAATATTCAATTAATTAGGAAAGTAAAAATAATTCTAAATTTACATACTCTTAATAACATAACTTCAAATTATAGATTGCAAAAATTAACAGAAACAAAGGAGACATAAAGAAATCCACAATCTTAACTGGGGAATTTTAACACTGTTCTCTCAATATTTGATAGAACAACCAGCCCAAACACAGAAAGGTCTAGAAAATTTGGACAGCATTAAGAAATTTATCCTAATGGACATATGTAAAACACTATAATCAAAACTGTAGAATATACAGTCTTTTCAAGTGCACTCACAACATTTACAAATACTGACCATATTCTGAGCCAAAAAGCAAGTAATATATTACAAAATAGGATTCATGTAAAATTCAATTAATCCAGAATTATCAGTAAGAAGAAAATTATTGTAAAACCTCCATTTGTTCTGAAATTATGGAATACAATTCTAAATAACCAATTGGTCTAAGAAAAAAAGTCACAGGATAAATTAGTACATATATTTAGCTTAACAGTATCAAATATTATTATATTGAATTTGCCACTTTGTAAATGCACCTTATCGCATTATATATACATAACAAGCTAAAAAATCATTTTGCAGGAATACATCTCATCAGAGTGTGCAAGGTCTCTATGTTGAAAAGTAAAGTATTATTGAGAGAGAGTAATGAAGACACAATCAAGACAGGAATATATAATATTTGTGAACTAGAGGACTCAAAATTGTAACTCTCAGATCTCTCCAAATTTATCTATACATTCAATGTAATCACAACAAAAATTCTAACATCTTTGGGAACTTGACAAGTTCATTCTAAGAGAATGGAAATGTTAACAGCCAAAAATAGTAAAGATACTTGAAAAGGAGAACAAAGTAAGATCTCTAGCAAGTATTAAGACTTTAGCAGAAGGCTAGAGTAATTAACACAATGTACACTGGTATAAGGATAGACGGACAGAACACAATAGAGAGGCCTCCAAATAGAGCTGAGCACTTACGGTGTCAGCCGGCTTATGAAAAGGGAGCACTACACTTGGGAAGGGATGATTTTTCACTAAGTGGTTTTGAAATCATCGGGCATTCACCTGGGAAATGAAAATTAAACTTAACTCTACCCTCATCTATAAAAGTTAATTCCAGGTGAACTGTGTTCCTACATTTGAAAGTTAAAAAAATAAAGCTTGAAGCAATTATAAGAGAATATCTTCATGATACAAAGATAAGGAAAGATTATTATTTAATAGTGATCAAGAGGGTTTAGTCATAAAGGAAAAGCTAACAGTCATAAAGGAAAAGCTAAAAGACAAGCTCCTGGTCACTGTGCCCTCATCGGCCATGGCTGCTACAGGGGCCCATTCATTGTCACCAGTCATGGAAGTACCAAGGATGGCCTAGCAAACTTCCTTTTACCAAAGACACCATAAGAAGGGCAGAGAGGCAAGCCACAGAATGGGAGACAATATCTGCATGGGGCTTTTGTGAGAGATATATAAAGAATTCCTGGGAAATAACTACAGAAAGACAGATAACCTAGTGGGAAATCACACAAAGGACTTGAATACGACAGTACCTATGAAATGGCAAAGAAAAATCCTTGGTAATTAGAAAGTGCAAATTATACCACAATGAGATACCTCTGCATACTCATTAGAATGATGACAATAAAAAAAAATACCAAGTGTTGGTGGGGAATGGTGCACAGTGAACTCCCACACACTGCTGGTGAACAGAGCCCGTCTGGATGACAGTGTGGCATTATCTATGAAGGTACAAAGCTGTGGAAATGGAATGGCCCCTCTCATCACTGTGATCTCATGGGAAGTCTGTGCATCCTGTGAACTAGAAGTCTTGGTTCCCAGGGGAAGATGGGGGTGAGGGGAGAAGGTTTTCCATCAGGGAACCATTCCATTAACCCAAAGCTACACCTTTCGTCCAGAACTCCTCGTCCCAGAACACCCATAGGAGAAAAAAAAGACCCTCATCATTAGGAGGACAGAGAGCTGCTGCTACATCAGCGGGCAGGGAAGAGCATGTCTGAAATTAAAGAACCTGCTAGGGCATCCTTGGTGCTTGCCTGGCTGGTGACAACGACTGGGCCACTGCAGCAGCCATGGCTGATGAGGGCACAGTGACCAGGAGCTTGCTGGGGACAGAGGACTGGGGCACCTCCCCCAAGCAGACCCAGACCAGCAGACCAGCAGGTTGAGGTGAGGGGAATCTGGAATGGGTGGCAGAGGACAGTGATAATTATATCAGTTATGGCCTCAGGACCAACAATTGTCTTATTTTTATTTTTTAAAAGAAATTGTAATACCTGCCACCTTGAAAAACAGATGAAAGGGTGGTGTGCAAATGGGTGAGGAAAAGCAGATTTGGGTGGCGTGTGGGAGGAGCCGCGTGTACGTCCCAAGGCCGCGTCTGCAGAGCATGCTGCCTGCCTTCCACACCCAGCACCTGTGCCTCCGCTTGAGGGCTTTTGAGAACTAACACAGGCCACGCCACCACTGCAGGTGAACTGGAAATGCTGGGGATTGATGTCTCCTGGGAAGGGCCCTCAACCAGGGAATGACAGGTGTCAGTGTATGAACATTCCAGTTCCCTTTCCCCCAGGCAGGGTGCACCTGAGGCAGCTGTCGGCATTGTCTCCCAAAATGTAATAAAATCAGCAATTCAGTGCCAATTGCCCACAGTGGTAATTTACTTGACAACACACCCTTTATGAACTGCCTTCCCTCCCCAGTCCTTCCAACTCCCACGTGTTTCCTAGATTCAATCAACTTCTTTCAAACTCCTGCTAATGCTGATACTTTGACCTCTCCCATGAATCATGAATTTCTTAATGACATTTAAAATGGTGAATCCTTCCAAGAAGGTCTTCAATGTACTTTGCCCAAATCCATCAGAGGAATTGCTATCTCTGGCAGTTACGGCCTTATGAAGTGTATTTCTTAAAAACACTTCTTGAAAGTTGAAATCACTCCTCAATCCACGGGCTGCAGGATGGCTGTGTCAGCAGGCAATAAAACAACATTCATCTCTGACATCTGTAGAGAAAATGGAAACTCCCTGGCCAGGGTTCTCCCCTGGCCCTGGTCGGCTCGCTCACTGCACATGCAATGCTGGCAGAGGCATACCTGCACACGTGTAGGCAATGAGTTGTTAACTGATCCTACATAGAGCCCTGCCCAGGGCTCTGGGGTTACGAGGTGGCAGAGAGGCCCAGAGGCAGACCCAGGCTTGCTGCCTGCTGATCTGCCCTGAGGCAGGCTGAATTCTAGGGCTTGACCTGCCACTACAAGAATAAAGCTGGGTATAAACCCTTTCACCCCCAAAGTTCCATTGTCATTTTTCAGTCTTACAAATCCAGGGTAAACTTGCCTGGGGCTGAAGCCTCGGGCAAGACAACTGGCATAGTTGGCAGGATTCGATGTACATCCACAAAACTAAACAAAACAAAAACAGAACAAGCTGCCCTCACGGGGTAGGGGGGGTACTGCAGCAGGCTTCCCCTGTGGATGGCCCTACGGACACTTGTGCATCCCCCAGTGGACATGTGGTCTGAGGCAGCCTGCTTCCCAGAGGAGTGGGCCCTTCCCCAGGACTGTGAGGAGGTGGAGGTGGCGCCCGAGGCAGTAGAGTTGGTCCACAGGGAATTCCTCGGCGAAACAGAGTGACCACAGGCAGTGGGAACCATGGATCAGCTTTCTCTCACAGTGTTAAGAAAGGCCATAAAGGAGAAGGATGCATTCCTGCTAGAAGCACAAGAGGCAGCCTGATAATGCAAGCTGCAAGGTGCCATGGAGGAGGTAAAAAGTTGCTGATGACTAAGATGGTATTACTGTGAGGCGTTGTGGAGATGGCAGAGGATGTAATGGTAGCACAAGAAGAGACAGCACAAGGACGCAGGTTGTGAGGTGCTGTGGAAGAGGCAAAAGACATGAAGGAGAAGGACATACTCCTGTGAGAAGCCTGAGAACGCCAGCTCCAAGGTACCGAGGTGAAGGCAAGAGAGCTACTGAAGACTGAGCGAGCATCGCTGTGAGGCACTGTAGAGAAGGTGAAGGCTGTAGCAGAGGAGGCACTCAGGAAAGCGGCAAGAAAGCTATTGACAGCCCGCAAGTGGAGGAGGAGCTAGGGTTTGATGAGTGAGTGGGGGTGGAGGCAGTGCCGATGCTGGAGGCACGGACCCCTCCTCTAGTGAAAACCCTCCTGGTTGTAGTTAAGAAAATAAGGACACAGCAACCGCGGGTTCCTCTGAGAGAGGTGCGGCCCCCTCCCCAAGTCATGGAGCACTCTATGCTCCGCCCCTATATACAGGCTGAGCTGGTGGATTTGGGCTCCTGGTTTTGGCAGAAGCCCTTGGAGTTGATATCAGCTTGGCTCCTACATCTTTGGGATATAGGGGTTGATAGTATCACTCTGTGTGGATCAGAGATGGGAAAGCTGGCTTCCTGACAGCTCATCCTCCCTCGCAGCAGCAACTGCAAAAAGCACATGATTCTCACCTGACCCGTTTGCTTGTCCACTGTGCACATGCAATGCTCATGGATGCATGCTTGCACACACGTGGGCAATGAGTTATTATTGATTCTATATAAAGAGCTCTGCCCAGTGGTCTGGGATTTTAAGGGTGGTAGAGAGGCCCGGAGCAGAGACTGGCTTCCTGAATGCAGACTTGCCCCAAGACAGATGAGGTTCTAGTGCTTGACCTGCCGCCATGAGAATAAAACTGGGTATAAACCCTTTCACCCCCAAGGTTCTGTTGTCATTTTTCAGTCTCACTGAATGCACAGTGAACTTGCCAGGGGCTGAAACCCTCAGGCAAGACAACATCTCCATCAGAGCTCATGGGTGACCAGGTGCATCGTCAATGAGCAAGTCGTATTTTGGAAATGAATCTTTTTCCTGAGCTTAAAATATTCAGTAAACCATGTTGTAAGTAGCTGTGCTGTCATCCAGACCTTGTTGTTCCATTTATAGAGCACAGGCAGAGCAGATATAGCATAATTCTTAAGGACCCTAGGATTTCCAGAATGGCCCATGAGCACTGGCTTCCATTTAAAATCACCAGCTGCCTTAGTCCCTAACTAAAGCGTCAGCCTGTCCTTTGAAGCTCTGAACCCTCGAGCTAGGCACTGACTTCTCTCGAGCTATGAAAGTCCTAGATGGCCTCTTCTTCCAGTAGAAGGCCGGTTTGTCTACACTGAAAATCTGTTGTTTAGCAGAGCCACCTTGTTTAATGATCTTAGCTTGATCTTCTGAATAACCTGCTGCAGCTTCTACACCAGCACTTGCTGTTTCACCTGCACTTTTATGTTTTGGGGATGGCTTCTCTCCTTAAACCTCATACCAACCTCTGTCAGCTTCCAACTTTCCTTCTGCAGCTTCCTCACGTCTCTCAGCCTTCACAGAATTGAAGAGAGTTAGGGTTTGATCTGGATTCGGCTTTGTTTTAAGGGCATGTTGTGGCTGGTTTGATCATCTATCCAGACCACTAAAATTGCCCCCTTATCAGCTATAAGGTTGTTTTGCTTTCTTATCACTCATGTGTTCACGGGAGTAACACTTTTAATTTCCTTCAAGAACTCTTCCTTTGCATTCATAATGTGACTGTTTGGCACAGAAGGCCCAGCTTTTGGCCTATCCAGGCTTTTGACATCCTTTTTCACTCAGCTTAATCGTGTTTAGCTTTTGACTTAAAGCGAGAGACATATGACTCTTCCTTTCACTTGGACACGTCAGGGCATTGTAGGATTATTAATTGGTGTTATTTCAATATTGTTTTCTCAACAGAACAGGGAGGCTGAAGAGAGGGGGAGTTGGCGGGGCAGTCAGAACACACAACACTTATCAACTAAACTCCCGGTTTTGTACGGGTATGGCCCATGGCACCCCAAAAAAATTATAGTAGTAACATCAAAGATTACTGATCACAGGTCACTATAGCAAATATAATAATAATGAAAATGTTAAAATATTGCAAGAATTACCAAAATGTTACAGAGACATAGAGTAAACAAACAGTGTTGGAAAAATGGCGCCAATAGACTTGCTAGATGCAGGGTTGCCCTAAACCTTCAATATGCAAAAAGCACAGTATCTGGAAACGCAATAAAGTGAAAGCACGATGAAATACAGGGTGCCACTAGTTGCGGCATATCCACGTGAGCGGATACTACTAGCAATGAAAGGAAACAACTTGTTGATACACAACTTGGACGAATCTCGGAATATGTGTCCTGAGAGAAAAAAAGCCAGAGAAAAAAGTATACACTAAATGATTCCATTCATAGAAATCTTCAGAAAATCCAAAATAACCTACAGTGACTGAAAGAGTAGATGTGGTTGTCCAGGGGCTCAGAGAGGGCCGGGAAAGGGTGACTACAGTCCTCTGGGTGATGGACATGCTCACTACCTCGGTGGTGGTGGTACTTCTCTTGGCGTCCACATGTCGGAACTCATCAAATTATCCATTTTAAATATGCGCAGTTTTCTGCATGTCAATTATACCTCAATGAAGCAGTTTTAAAATGAAAGGGCAGCAAAAGTTCGCAACTGATAATAACCTAACAAAATACTTTATTTCCTAGGGGCACACTAATTTTCCCTAACATTTTATTCTTTGAATCTTATAGAGCAGCTAAAAACAAATGCTTAATGAATTGCCTGTCCCCTGGGAACTATACTGTCATCTGACTTCTCCAAGCCTATTTTCACCTTAAGTAAAGGAAAACTTCACGTTTTCATTCAACAGATATTTATTCAGCGCTAATAAGTGTCAAGATTTAACTAGACAATAGGAATAAAATAAGAAAGCATATAAATAAAAATTCTTGTTCTCATGGAGCATACATTTGAGTGGGAGAAGACAGACCATAAATAATTAACTACAATATATAGTATGCTGTGTGGTAAGGACTGTTATGAGGGGGAAACTAGGCAGAAAGGGGAGGGTACTATGAAGGAAGAGGGGTGGGTAAATTCTGCTTTTAATGTGGGAAGTCACTGGAATAATCACTGGAAAGATGATATCTGAGCAAAGACTTGAAGGAGGTAAGGGGTTAGCCGTGCAGATAACTTGGGGAATGAGCATCGCAGTCAGAAGAATGAGCAAGTGAAAAAGCCCAGGGGAAGACCGTGCTGGCTCTGCGGAAACTGAAAGGAGGCCAGTGTGGGTTGGTGAGACGTCAGCAAGGAAGAGCACAGTAAGGGGTAACGTCAGAGGTGACAGAGGAAGGTCATAAGGGGCCTGGGGAGCCCTGAGGAAGCCCGGAGGGAGAAAGGAAGCCACTGGAGGCTTCTGAGCAGAGGACCGCCCTGACTGCTATGCGGGAGAGGAGACTGAGTATGCAAGGGGCAGAGAACGGGCGGAGGGAGCGGAGGGGCAGAAGCAGGGAGATTGGTCAGTATGGAGACTTGTACAATGATCCAGGCAAAGGAGGACAGAGGGTTGGTCCAGTGGGTAGAAATGGAGGTGGTAAAAAGCATAGATTCAATGTGTATTTTGAATACAGAGCCAAGAAAATCTCCTGACAGATCATACGTGTGATGTAGGAGGAATTGGGGAGCCAGGGCTTTTGGCAGATATAACCTAAAAGATGAAGTGGCCATTAAATGAAATTTGGAAAATTGCCATGGAATACTTCTTGCGGGGAAAGATTTGGTTTGGAGTTTGTTTGGTATACTAATGTTGTGTTGTGTTTGAGGTGCTCATAAGCTGTCTCCTTTATGGGACTAGTAGGAAGGAAGAGCCGAGAAAGAGGGGACTCACCTGCACATGAAATGAGGCCAAGGATGATCACTGCTAAGGAGAAACTGATTAGATCAGGTGGGCCGGGCAGAGGACAAGGCAGGCGAAGCTGGGCAGTGGTGTCAGGTCGCTGACAGAGAGCGGCCAGCACCACGGCCTTCGTGGGATTCCCACAAGGACACTTAGGTGCCAGTGGAGGCTGTGCTTGTGACATGGAGAAGACTGGGCAAATCTAGACACACTGAGGAGGTAGAGATCCGCGAGGCTTGGTTGAAGTGCTGTAGGCAACCAAGCATGAAATACTAAGGCAAAACTCAAATAGTGAAGGTTGTCAAATTGGTTCAGAAAGCAAAAATAGGAAATGTGAATAATTCTTGGTTATTCTAGAGAATGTTTCTTTCAAATCCAGGGACATGGCACAATATTCTAAATGACACATGTAATGTCAGGTGTCTAAACAAGGAAGGGCAGCATTTACAAACTACTCCATTTATTTATGTTTATATGTATTTTTAAGGACATAGGAAATATCTGGAAGGAGATACTGCCAAATATTTAGTTTGGATGATGGGATTTCTCATGACTTTTTTTTCTTTCTATTTACTTTCTAAGTTTTAATTATCACGTTTTACTTGACAACTTAAAAATCAGAATATCAGTTTTGTTCTAGAAGGAGAATGAAAGAGGCAACCAAGAACCTATGAGGCCATTTAAGTTGGCCAAACTTGCTAGGTCACCGGCTCCACTTTTAAGCTCTAAGAAGTCAAACACAAAGATTCCAATTTGAGTAGAAATCAGATGAAAATTCATTATTTAAAAAAATCATAAATAAGAAATACAAGTTATATTTGCTGCACAGATTAGTTAAAAGTGGGATGTATATGTCTGAAGACTGTCGGTCATTATTGGGAAGAAGCAAGAAGAGAAGTATTTGTGTGGCAAAGTGGCCTATAACCGGGAGGCACCGAGGACTCAGGACCTTGGGAAGCCCTTATTTCCCCTTGATTTGCATTTGAACTGATGCAATCTCTAGCCTTTAATAAAATTCATTGTTTTGTTTTCTTGGTCTCAATGAAGCTACCCAAAATCCTGTGTATTTATCTTTTGTAAATTATGTTTATTTTTAATATGGTAAATGCATGGTTCTTTTATAGGCTGAATACCATACTTTATTGATGGCATGAGAAAATACCTGCCCCTGAATTTATTTGTTATTTTTTAACTGTAATTCACATACAATATCCTATTAGTTTTAGGTGGACATCATACTGATACAGTATTTTTTAATTACAAAATGATCTCCAAAATAAGTCCAGTTACTGCCACCGTACAAGTTATTACAATATTACTATGTTCCTTATTCTGTACATTACATCCCCATGACTTATTTTTCTTATAACAAGTTTTGTACCTCTTAATTACCTTTAACCTACCTCACCTGCTTCCCAACCCACCGCCCCACAGAGAACCAACTGTTTGTTTCCTGTATTTACTTATGCTTCTGTTTTTTTGATTTGTTTGTTTTGATTTTTAAATTCCAAATATAAGTAAAATCATGTGGTATTTGCCTTTTTCAGTCTGACTTATTTCACTTAGCCATAATACTCTCTAGGTCCATCCATATTGTTGCAAATGATAACCTTTCATTCCTTTTTATGACTAAGCAATATTCCAGTGTGTGTGTGTGTGTGTGTGTGTGTGTGTGTGTGTGTGTGTGTGTGTCAACTCTTCTTTATCCATTCATCTATTGCTGGACATTTAGACAATGCTTCCATATCTTGACTACTGTAAATAATGCTGCCATGAATACAGGGGTGAATATGTCTCTTTGAATTGATATTTTCATTTACTTAGGATAAGTACTCAGAAGTGGAATTGCTGGATGGTATGGTAGTTCTATTTTTAATTTTTCCAGGAATCTCCATACTGTTTTCCATAACGGCTGTACCAGTTTACACTCCCACCAACAGTGCATAAGTGTTCTCGCTCCTCCACATCATCACATCACTTAGCATTTCTTATCTTGACACTAGCCTATCTGAAATCGTGAGGTGATATCCTACTGGTTGTGATTTGCTCTTCCCCGATGATTAGTGATGTTGAGCATCTTTTCACCTGTCTGTTGCCCGTCTGTATCTCTTTGTTGAAAAAATGTCTATTCAAGTCCTCTGCTCATTTTTCAATCAAGTTGTTTCTTTGATTCTAAGTTGTATAAGTTCTTTATATGTTTTGGATATTAATACCTAATTGGCTATATGATTTGAAAATATCTTCTCCCATTCAGTAGGGTGCCTTTTTTGTTTTGTTAATGGTTTCAATCACTGCAAAAGTTTCTTAGTTTGATGTATTACATTTGTTGATTTTAGCTTTTGTTGCCCTTGCCTGAGGAGACTGGTCCAAAAATAAATTGCTAAGACTGACATCAAAGAGCTTACTGTCTGTTTTCTTCTAGGAATTTTATGGTTTCAGATCCTACATTCAAGTAATTAATCCATTTGGAGTTTATTTTTATGTATAAAATAGTGGCCAAGTTTCATTCTTTTGTACATAGCTGTCTAGTGTTCCCCACACTGCTGACTGAAGAGACAGTTTTTGCTGTATTGTATTTTCTTGCCTCCTTTGACATAATTAAATTATATATATGTAGGTTTATTTCTGGGCTCTCTATTCTGCTCCATTGACCTATGTGTCTGTTTTTATGCTAATACCATTCTGTTTTGATTATTATAGCTTTGCAGTATAGTTCGAAATCAGGGAGCATAAGATCTCCAGCTTTGTTCTTCCTTCTAAAGCTTGCTTTGGCTAGTCAGGACCTTTCTGGTTCCATGCAAATTTTAGGATTATTTTCTCTAATTCTGTGAAAAATCTCATGGGTATTCTGACTCTTTTAAACCATGAGCATGAAATACCTTTCCATTTATTTGTGTCTTCAATTTCTTTCATCAATGTCTTTTCTGAGTACAGATCTTTCCCCTTCCTGGTTAAATTCATTCCTAGGTATTTTCTTTTTTGAGGCAGTTGTAAATGGGATTGTTTTCTTAATTTTTATGATAGCTCATTATTAATTATTAATGTTTAGAAACACAACTGATTTCTGTATGTTAATTTTGTATCTTGCAATTTTAGTGAGTTCATTTATTAGTTCCAATAGTTTTTCGGGGGATCCCTTAGGGTTTTCTATATACACTATCATGCCATCTGCAAATAATGACAATTTTACTTCTTCCTTTACAATTTGGATTTTTATTTCTTTTTCTTGCCTAAATGTCATGGGTAGGGCTTCCAATAGTATGTTGAATAAAAGTTGTAAGAGTGACATTGTCTTTTTCCTGATCACACTGCTGAGTATGATGCTGCATGTTTGTCATACCCGCCCGGCCTTTAGGTTGAGGTACACTCCTTCTGTATCCATTTTGTTGAGAGTTTTTATCATAAATAAATTTTTGAGTTTGTCAAATGCTTTTCCTATTTCTACTGAGATGATCATATGATTTTTATCCCTTATTTTGTTAATGTGGTGTATCGTGTTGATTGACTCACAAATGTTGAACCATCCTTGCGCCCTTGAAAAAAATCCTACTTGGTTGTGGCATATGATCCTTTCAATATACTGTTGAAATCAGTTTGATAATATTTTGTTGAGTATGAAAGGTATTTCATGCTCATGGTATAAAAGAATCAATATTGTTAAATGTCCTTACTACCCAAAACAATCTGTAGATTCAATATAATCCCCATCAAAATACCAATGGCATTTCTAACATGTTCATCAGGAATACTGGCTTGTAATTTTCTTTTCTTGTGGTGTCTCTGTCTGGTTTTGATATCAGGTTAATTAGGGCCTTATAAAATGAATTTGGAAGTGCTCCTCCTTCAATTTTTCAGAATAATTTGAGTAGGACTGGTACTACCTCTTCTTGAAATGTTTGATAGAATTCACCTGTGAAGCCATATGGTTTTGGACTTTAGTTTCTTGGGGATTTAAAAAAATGATTCAATTTTATTACTTGTAATTTTGTCTATTCAGATTTTATATTTTTTGTGATTCAAGCTTAGAATTTATCCATTTCGTCTAGGTTCTCCAATTCTGGTGTGAAACTGCTTATAGTATTCTCTCTGATCCTTGGCATTTCTGAGGTGTCAGTTTAACTTCTCCTTTTTCATTGCTGACTTTATATATTTGACTCCCTCCCCCATTTTTTCCTTGATGAGTCTGGATAAAGAGTATTAATTCTATTTACTTTTTAAACAACCATCTCTTAGTTTCATCAATCTTCTCTATTCTGTGTCTCTATTTCATTTACTTATCCTTTATTTATCAAGATATGCTCTGATCTTTATTATTTCCTTATTTCCACAAACTTTGGGCTTGTCTGCTCTTCTTTTTCTAGTTCCTTTAGGTGGACAGTTACATTTTTAATTTGGGATATTTCTTGTTTTCTTGAGGTAGGCCTGTATCACTATGAACTTCCCTCTTAGAACTACTTTTGCTGCATCCCCAAATTTTGGAAAGTAGTTTTTCCATCTTCTTATGACTGAAGGTATGTTCTGATTGCCTCTTTGATTTCTTTGTTGACCCACTGGTTTTTAATAGCATGTTGTTTAGTCTCCATCTATTTGTGTTTTCTTCAATTTTCTTCTTGTAATTGAAGTCTAGTTTCATACTGTTGTGGCCAGAAAAGACGTCGGATACTATATAAATTTTCTTAAATTTATTGAAACTTGTTTTGTGGCCTAACATGATCTATCCTGGAGAATGTTCAATGTGCATTTGTAAAGAATGTGGCTACTGCAATTTTTGGATACAATATTCTTTATGTATCTATTAAGTCCATCTGGTGTAATGTATCATTTAAGCCCAATGTTTCCTTATTGATTTTCTGTCTGGATGATCTATCCAATGATATAAGTGGGATATTAAAGTCCCCTAGTATTGAATACTTTCAAACTCATTCTATGAGGTCAGCATCACTCCAGTACAAAAACCAGGCAAAGACACCACAAAAAAAGAAAATAACAGACCAATATCACTGAAGAACATAGATGCAAAAATACTTAAAATAGTTCTAGCAAATCGAACTAAAAAATACATCAAAAAGATCACCCATCATGATCAAGTAGGATTTATTCCAGGGATGCAAGGATGGTACAACATTCGAAAATCCATCAACATCATCCACCCCATCAACAGAAAGAAGGACAAAAACTACATGATCATCTCCATAAATGCTGATAAAGCATTTGACAAAATTCAACATCCATTCATGATAAAAACTCTTAACAAAATGGGTATAGAGGGCAAGTACCTCAACATAATAAAGGCCATATATGACAAACCCACAGCCAACATTATACTTAACATCGAGAAGTTGAAAGCTTTTCCTTTAAGATCGGGAACAAGACAAGGATGTCCACTCTCCCGACTTTTATTCAGTATAGTTCTGGAGGTCCTAGCCATGGCAAACAGACAACACAAAGAAATAAAAGGCATCCAGATTGGCAAGGAAGAAGTTAAACTGACACTGTATGCAGATAACATGATATTGTACTTAAAAAACCCTGAAGAATCCACCCCAAAACTACTAGAACTAATAACTGAATTCAGAAAAGTTGCAGGATACAAAATCAATACACAGAAATCTGTTGCATTCCTATACACTAATGATGAACTAGCACAAAGAGAAATCAGGAAAACAATCCCATTCACAATTGCATGAAAAAGAATAAAATACCTAGGAATAAACCTAACCAAGGAGGTGAAAGACCTATACCATGAAAACTATAAGACACTCATGAGAAAAATTAAAGAAGATACCAATAAATGGAAATACATCCCTTGCTCATGTATAGGAAAAATTAATATTGTCAAAATGGCCATCCTGCCTAAAACAATCTATAGATTCAATGCAATCCCTATCAAAATACCAAAAGCATTCTTCAACAAACTAGAGAAAATAGTTCTAAAATTCATATGGAACCACAAAAGACCCTGAATAGCCAAAGCAATCCTGAGAAGGCAGAATAAAGCTGGGGGAATTATGCTCCCCGACTTCAGGCTTGACTACAAAGCCACAGTAATCAAGACAATTTGGTACTGGCACAAGAACAGACCCATAGACCAAGGGAACAGAATAGAGAGCCCAGATATAAACACAAGCATATATGGTCAGTTAATATACGATAAAGGAACCATGGACATACAATGGGGAAATGACAGCCTCTTCAACAAGTTGTGTTGGCAAAACCAGACAGCTACATGTAAGAGAAGGAAACTGGATGATTGTCTAACTCCATACACAAAAGTAAACTAAAATGGATCAAAGACCTGAATGTAAGTCATGAAACCATGAAACTCTTAGAAGAAAATACAAGCAAAAATCTCCTGAATATAAACATGAGCAACTTTTTCCTGAATGCATCTCCTTGGGCAAGAGAAACAAAAGCAAAAATGAACACATGGGACTACATCAAACTAAAAAGCTTCTGTACAGCAAAGGACACCATCAGTAGAACAAAAAGGCATCTTACAGTATGGGAGACTACATTTGTAAATGACATATCCGACAAGGGGTTAACATCCAAAATATATAAAGAACTCACATGCCTCAACACCCAAAAAGCAAATAACCTGATTAAAAAATGGGCAGAGGATATGAACAGACAATTTTCCAAAGAAGAAATTCAGATGGCCAACAGGCACATGAAAAGATGCTCCACATTGCTAATTATCAGGGAAATGAAAATTAAAACCACAGTGAGATATCACCTCACACCAGTTAGGATGGCCAACATCAAAAAGACTAGGAACAACAAATGCTGGCATGGATGTGGAGAAAGCGGAACCCTCCTACACTGCTGGTGGGAATGTAAGCTAGTTCAACCATTGTGGAAAGCAATATGGAGGTTCCTTAAAAAACTAAAAATAGGAATACCATTTGACCCAGGAATTGCACTCCTAGGAATTTACCCTAAGAATGCAGCAGCCCAGTTTGAAAAAGACATATGTACCCCTATGTTTATTGCAGCACTATTTACAATAGCCAAGAAATGGAAGCAACCTAAGTGTCCATCAGTAGATGAATGGATAAAGAAGATGTGGTACATACACACAATGGAATACTATTCAGCCATGAGAAAAAAACAAATCCTACCATTTGCAACAACATGGATGGAGCTAGAGGCTATTATGCTCAGTGAAATGAGACAGGAGGAGAAAGACAAGTATCAAATGATTTCCCTCATTTGTGGAGTATAATGATGAAGTAAAACTGAAGGAACAAAAGATTAGCAGACTCACAGACTCCAAGAAGGCACTAGCAGTTACCAAAGGGGAGGGGTGGGTGAGGGCAGGTGTTGAGGGAGGAAGAGAGAAGGGGATTGTGGAGTATTATTACACATGGTGTGGGGTGTCACGGGGAAGACAGGGCAGCACAGAGAAGACAAGTAGTGACTCTGTAGCATCTCACTACACTGATGGGCAGTGACTTCAATGGGGTATTGGGGGGGACTTGATAATATGGGTGAATGTAGTAACCACAATATTTTTCATGTGAAACCTTCATAAGCATTTATATCAATAATTCCTTAATAAAAATAAATAAATTAAGTCCCCTGGTATTAGTATGTTGCTGCCAATTTCTCCCTTTATGTCTATTAATATTTGCTTTATCTGCCTAGGTGCTCCTATGTTGGGTGTATAACTATTTATAAATGTTATATCCTCTTCTTGGATTGACTCCTTCATCATAGGTTATGATGCCCTTTGTCTCCTGTTACAGTGTTTACTTCAAAGTCTATTTTTTCTGATATAAATACTGCTACTCCAGCTTTATTATTACTTCCATTTGCATGCAATATCTTTTTTCATCCTTTCAGTGTCAGTCCATATGTGGCTTTAGGTCTGCAGTGAGTATCCTGTAGGTGGCATATAGATGGGTCTTTTTTTACCCATTCAGTAACCCTACGTCTTTGGATGGAATCATTTAGACCATTTACATTAAGAGTAATTACTGATAGGCATGCACTTATTGCCATTTTGATAACTGCTTTCTCGTTGTTTTTGTAGTTCATGCCTGTTCTTTTTCTATTGGTCTCTTCCCTTGTGATCTGATAACTTTACTGTTATGTTTGGGTTCATTTATCATTATTTTTTGTGCATCTAAGTTTTTTGTTTGTGATTATCATACGGTTCATATGTATTAACTTAAATATATGGCAGTCTATTTTTAGCTGACCATCACTTAAGTTTGAACATATTCTTAAAGTACTACATTCTACCCTCCCATGTTTTGTTTTGATGTTGCATTTTACATCTTTTTGTTTTGTGTATCCCTTTACTACTTACTCTAGTTATAGTTGATTTTACTATTTTTGTCTCTTAACTTTCATCCTAGTTTTTTAAGTCTGATCCAGTGCCTTTACTGTGTGTTGGCCTTTACCAGGGAGATTTTTTTTTATTTGATATATTTTTTTACTTCTCTTTATAGCCTTTTCTTTGCTGTTTAAGGAAGACCCTTAAACATTTCTTTAAAGGCCAGTTTAGTGGTCATGAATTCCTCTTGTTTTTACTTGCCTGGGAAACTCTATCTGCCCTTCAACTCTGAATGATAACCTTGCCATGTAGAAGAGTATTCTTGGTTGCAAGTTTTTCCCTTTCAGCACTTTACATATATCCTGCCACTCCTTTCTGGCCTATGAAGTTTCTGCTGAAAAATCAGCTGATAGTTGTATAGGTTTTCCCTTGTATGGGACCATTTGTTTTTCTTTTGTTGCCTTTAAGGTTCCTTCCTTATCTTTAACTTTTGCCATTTTAATTATAATATATCTTGATTTGGTGTCTTAGGGTTCATCTGATGTGGGGCTTTCTGGGCTTCCTGGATCTTGATATTTGTTTCCTTCCCCAGGTTAGGGAAGTTTTCAGCTATTATTTCTTCAAATAAGTTTTCTGCCCCCTTCTCTCTCCTCCTTCTGGGACCCACATAATGCAAATGTCCATATACCTGCGTCCCCAAGGTGACTTAAACTGCCAGGGCAGTTCCAGGGTGAGCTGCAGCAGGGCCACCTTGATGGGGCAGATGGAGCAGGGCAGGCACAGGCAGGAGGGCCCCGGGGCATGCTGTGCTGAGCCCACCTCAGGGCGACGGCTGGCGCTGGTGTGCGTCAGGCACGGGGGACAGCCTGGAGCGGCTCTAGCAGGCAGGCTAGAGTGTCTGGACCCTGCTCCTGTCTTTGCTGCCAAGGGGGAGTGGGAATATCAAAAACGGCAGTCACTGGTGCCTCGAACCCCGGAGAGAATTCTGGCAGTGTGCCTACCATTCAGCAGGTGCTTTTGTCTTAGTAAATGGGCTTCCTTCACTTATATTCTAGTTGCCCTTTGAACTGTGTTTTCGGTCCTGTGCCCAGGGCATGTCAATCTGTGTACAGGTTCCTCAGCAACATCCCTCCCTCCTACACTTCCTGCCTTTAGGGGTACGACTCCCATCATTACTGTGTTTCCATCCCTCTTGCCTTCCCTGTGTGGTCTCCACGCCTTGTTGTGAAGAAGGTGCTCACTCGGCCCGGAGTTCTTCCTCAGGAGGAGTTGCTGTACGGGTAGGTGTAGATTCAGTGTGTCCATGGGAGGAGGCAAGTTCAGGGTCCTTCTGCACCACCATCTTGTCTCACCTTCCTGCTGCAAATCTTATTTCTTTTAAGAAAATAATTGCACCTCCACTTGTGCTTAATTGATTCTCCAGCAAAATTAACCTGTCCAGAACAAGGACTTGACTTTACACGACTAAGTTGCTTGCACACAGAATTCCTGAAATAAATTATTTTCAGTGGGACTTGACATCCTTTTAATTCTAGCTCATTAATTTAACATCTGCTTGTTTGTCTCTTGAATAGTAGCAACCGGTGAGCTTGACTCGTCCCAGATCACAGCAGATGGTAAGGCTCCAGGGTGTAGCAACTCACTCACACTGGGCCCCAGGATACCTCCTCCCCTGGGCTGCCTCCCCCTTCAAGCTCCTGGGCTCTGTCACCAGCTTCATTGTGCGCCCACCGCCACTCCGTCTAAACCTTCCCATCGCCTGATGCTCAGTGTAGCTCCCTCTCACAGCTCTCTGACACCCAGCCCCAGAAAGTGTCCCCAGCACACCTGGTCCGTTGCAGACCCACCTATCCATTCAATGCAGCACTGTCTTTTACTAAGCAAATGCCATGTGCCAGGAATTGTGTTTTAATTTGTCTCTAATCTTTACAAAAGAAAAAAAATGTTCTTACTCATTTGACACAAATAGACACTGGGATCTAGAGGGCATGTAACTAACTGACTCGGGGTAGTTAAATGGGAAGTCTACCACTTTTCAAGGCATCTTCCTCATCCTTCTCCTTCACGCCCCCAGGGTCAGTGTCCAGCTTGGTGGGAGTGGACAAGGGAGACTCCCACTCACGGAGACCTGCTATGCTGTGTGCTGCTCTCACACATGCCTCATTTGCTCCTCTGGGTTGGCAATGCTGGTGTCAAAACCTGCCCGCTCTGCTTTGCCAAGCAGGTCAGCAATAGTGGCCTCTGTTGCTTAAACTGACTTGGAATGATGCCCAAATCCCATGCTTAATTGGCTAACAACACTCATTCTCCTGAACAAATCCTTAATCTTTGTAAGGATTAAAAGCCTGAGCAGGGAAAAGAATCCCCTTTGTTAACCAAAAATCTGAAGTCAGACAGTAATTCTCCTGGCCAAACAGCCCCACCTCCCTGCTTCCTCCTCAGGCTTCTGTACATCCCCTTGGGGGCAGCAGGGCACCTGTTGTCCTGTCCTCCAAGGACAGAAAGAAGGCAGTGACTCCCAGCAACTGCTGGGCATGG
Organism: Phataginus tricuspis; assembly: GCA_029783875.1. Classification (NCBI taxonomy): domain Eukaryota; kingdom Metazoa; phylum Chordata; class Mammalia; order Pholidota; family Manidae; genus Phataginus; species Phataginus tricuspis. The sequence goes on along the minus strand of JAQQAC010017683.1, from coordinate 3,414,252 downwards.
AGTCAGTTGCTCATGCAGTTTACCCTAACCCCAGCCAGGTTCACTCTTACATGCAAGGAAGAGAAGGAAACAGAAAGGGGTACACCCTGGTTCTTTGTCTCTAAGGCTCCCAATGCACCCAGACAATGTCCATTTTCTCCAGGCAGGAAAAACCCAGGCTTCTGATCACTCCCCCTGTGCCCACACACCCATTCCACCTGTCCTGGCCTCTGGCAAGATCTACTGTGCAGCAGCAAGGAGGAACAGGTCTTCTGTTGATACTTGTTTTTAATTTCATCCTGAAGTGTTTCTTCTCTATAACATAGTTTATAATTACCTGAAGTATTAGTTAGTATAGTAGTAATTTGACCCATTAAAATAGCAATGGTGCAGACTAACTCACAGAATTTAATTTATAAGTAAATAAGCATGTATCAGGGACGATGTGTGCTCAAGCACTCATTACCCGTGAGAGTGTATGAACGAGTTTGGGAACCACGGACCTCACCGGGAGGACTAAGGGTATGTGCAAAGGTAGGAGAATCCAAATGGGTATCCCAGGTGTCCCACGTACTAGCCATGTGCCTGCCAGCAAATGGCTGCATCTTCCCAGGATTGTGATCCTGCATGTAAACTGGGGGTGAGGACAGTCCTGTCGCTTGTGGTGGTGGGGGAACGGGATGTAGGCAGGGCGTGATCAGCTCGGTAAAAGTGAAGATGAGGCCCCTTGTGGAGGGTCCAGCCTGGGAGAGTACCCAGGGGACAGAGCAGGAAACAGGGTGAGCGAGGCTGCAGGGGACCCAGAGGAAGCTCGAGACAGGCTCTCAGGCCTTCTTTTCCTGGAGGAGGCAAATGACACGTCCAAGGTGCCCCAGCTGAAGATGTCCGATCATTTTCTGGAGTGCAGGCCCTTCGGACATTGAGTATCATGCAAGTCCCTCCTTCTGTAGATGAGCACATCCCTCTTCTCACAACTGCTTACTGACAACACGGTAACAGAGCCTGGAGGGTTCTCCCTGCCCAGAAGGAGGTCCTGCTGCAGGGAATCCTGTCCCTGCTCCCTCACATGCTAGGGTAGGACACATCATTATATTAATAAAGCAGAAGAGTGTTGCCCCTTGTCTAATTTAAACCTTTTTTGCCCAAGTCTGTCTTCTGTTCTATTCCTGACAGAGCTGGACCTCTCCTGCAGAAAAAATGAGGTAGATGAGAGCATGCCTCACTGAAAGCCAGAGCACTTTGCTGTGTGTTTCACTCTGAGAAGTGGATTTCATGTCCTTTTGTCTCATCTGCTGCATTTGTAAAATGGGGTTAGTGATAAAAGCAAACTTGTCAGGTTGAGGATGACCTGAGATGCCACCCTGGGGGCCTGGCAGGCAGTTTGCACGCAGGTGGGAGCTGTGGCTGGACACTGGCATGATGGGACACAGCTGCCTCTCTAGCACTGCCCCCTCCCCCCCCCACTGCACTGTCCCTGCCCTTTGTCATAAAAGGCCATCACAGGTGGGGAGCAGGAGAGCCTCAGGACCTTTAGGGACTAATGGTGTTCATTTCTCGAAAGGAAACAGCCATGATCTGGCAGCGTGGTGACTCAGTCAAGGGCCCAGAGCCATGTCGTCTCTCTGCCCTGCCTCACTGCCTCCTGAAACTGCTCCCCACACCCCATTCCCTCACACTTCTCTGCTCCCGGGGGAGACCCTGGGATCACAGTGCCCCTCACAAGCTGTTAGTCAGGGTCAGAAGCAGAATGGCCCATGCTCAAAGGGCAGTCAGGGTCTAAGCAGAAGTTCCAGAACTGCCTTCCCCCATATTGCTTTTCACATTCTCTCCAAGGAAAACCCCACAAGATACCAAGTAAATGCATGTGGTGGGTAACTTTTCGTGTCAACTTAACAGGCCTGGGGTGCCCAGTTAAACATCGTCTCTGGGTGTGTCTCAATGTTTCCAGGTTGGATCAGCATTTGAGTCAGCGGACTAAGTAAGGTAGACGGCCCTCCACGACACAGGGAGCACCATCCAGCCCTCTGAGGGCCTACACAGGATAAAAGCCAGAGGAAGGAACCATTGGCCCCTTTTTTTCCTGCCTCACTGTTGGGCTGGGACAGCCCAGCTCATCTGCCTCCAGACTGGGAGTCATACCCATGGTTCTCGGGATTTCAGTCTCAGACTGGAATTTAGCCACTAGCTTTACTGGGTCTTCAGCTTGCAAAGGGATTTCCCAGCCTCCATAATCACATAAGCCAATTTCAATAATAAATCTCTCTGTATAAAGATCTCCACATATATAGATGTCTATATGTCTCTAATATCTCTAGGGATCTATCTATCTATCTAGTGGTTTATTATAGATATTGCCTCATATCTATAGAAATACATACGTGTATATATATAGAGGTACTATATATACACATAAATATATCTATGGATAAATTCACTCATTCACGCATCCATCCTTCTATCCATCCATTCCTTCAATTGGTTCTGTTTCTATGGAGAGCCCTAATACAATGCACAACCACCTTTTGGGTTCTGTCACCCTTTGAGTACTCCAAGATCTAAGGCCTTTGCCCAAAATAGCCTCACAGTCCTGGGAGCAGTCAGTATAAACCCAGCAGAGGTTGGAAGCCCAGTTTCTGTAAGTGTTTCCACCATTGGTGATCTCTGCCGAAGATAGCCGCTCCTGTTTCCACTGACCTTGGTGGCAAAAATCACCATTCTTGGGGCAAGTACCTCCTAGTGGGAAAACTGAAAGTCTGCATGCATCTACCTACACGACGTGCACACACACTCACGTGCGTACACTCACATCAGTCACATGGGTGTGCTGTGTGTCTGTGGCTTGTCCTTACATTTTGAACTTTAAAAACTAAGAATAGTTATTACATATTTCAATCTCGTGTTGCAATATTTCTGGAGGCCTTGAGGATAGGGTGCAGTATTTGGAATTTAAAAAAAACAGGCAGTACCTGAAAAGAGGCCAGACAGTAAGGGCAGGGAAAATCCCTCAGATTGCCCAAATTCATACCTGGAGGAAAACCCAGAACACTGAACAAAGGTCTGGGGCATGCTATGGATGATATTCAACAATGCTGGGGTCTCTTAAAAGTGTGCCCACTCTGAGAGATGGTGGACTGAAGGAATTTTATAAAGGCAGGAGAGGCAGAGAAGCAGAGACACTGGACGAAGAGCCAGCAGTGTGAAGCGGAACAGCCAGAGAGCAGTATTTCAGGTTGGCAGAGGGGCTTCATTGGGGCAGGAACAGAGGCCACCAGATCAAGGGAGTCTGAGACAAAGTAGCTGCCAGAAAAGGATTCACCCCAGCAAGCATGGGTCGTAACTACTTCTGAGCAGCTCACGTCAGCCAGCACAGGCTCCTCCCGCGCGGCTCAGTCCATCAGTAATGCAAACACAGCATCCCTGGAATTACATCTACATGAAATTATGCAGTTTTACTTTAACTAGAGGTTTTCAAAAGCACCCCTTTTGTAGAAGGCAACCTGTGACTTTTTTAAAAAGAGAAGTATCTTAGTTAGTGAATTATGGAAATATCAACTTCTGTCAGAAGGGCACGGAGAACACAGACGCATAGACATAACGGATTATTATCCACTTATGTCTGGAAAACAGAGAAAATAATTACAGACAAATAAGTATTTATGTTCAGGTGGAAATCCCACACTACATGGTTTCTTAAAATAGAAGTGGTTTTGCAAACATGAATCCACAGGAGATCTTATCACAGTACAAATCCTGCCTCTGAGGGCCTGGGACTCTGCATTGCTCCCGGGCCCCCAGGTGAGAGCAACGCTCTAGCAAGGCCCTTGGAACACAACAATTATGTGCAAATAGCCTGTCAACCTAAGACCCATGGTACAATATGGGTTTCCAGGACCAAGGATATTCCCTTTCTGAGGATCTCAGCCACCCCTAGCTACCCCTTGCTGATATGCAAGGGTTACCACTAAGGACGATTCTGCCTGTGATACTAGAAATCACAGGGGCTCTGCCTTCAGGCTTGAGGGAGCTGAGAGTGAATGGCTCCAGCCTGCTAGCTGCAGGAGTAAGTCTGCAGCGTGCCTGGTGAATGCACATAAATTAAGGCTCGCTTCTAGATTATCTCTCCTTTGTAAGCCTGGCCTTTAAAACAAGTCCCCAGTTTGAGGTGGGGCATCTCCAGTGAGCTCCAGCGGCCACGCGGGCCCTCGGATGAAGCCAGCACTGCAGCCCAGGCTGCTGGGCTTCGGGTGGAGATCTAACAACCCCTGACACATGGAGCCAACATCCTCCTTTCCTCTGGAACACCTGCCCATAACCACAATACATACAAAGGAATGTCCTCTAAAACTGGGAACTTTCCCTCAGGAGCGCAGCCCTGCCCTGCAGCTGAGGCGAGCAGCATCCCGCAGGCGTCAGTGGTACTTGCTCCCGCCCTTGCACCAGGGAACTCCGCTTACAGCCTCAGACCCGGCATTCTGACCCGCAGGCCACCACTCTGCCTCTGGGGACCTGGCTCTCCCTACAGTGTTACAGCTGCCCTCTCCCGGGGTTCAGGCAGGCTGTGACTCGTGCAGCCCCAGGCAAGGGGTCAGTGATGAGCTCCCTCCACCCCAGAGCCCTGGAAAATCCTAGCCAGTGCCAAACTCTCCAGCCTAACTTTGTGCACTCAGCGAGCCCAAGGCAGTGCATCCTACTTCAGGCAGACTGACGTGTTCGTGGTCAGGCTCTTCTGCACAGAGAGGCAAACCATTTTCCCTGGCTTGGCCTGCAGGTGTCGCTCCCAGCCCTCCTCTAGAGGTCCTTCAAGGACAGTGCAGGGGCAGAGCCGGCAACAAGAGCCGCCACCCTGCCGAGCTGAGTGCTGGCCCGCCAGGAGGGAGGGCCCTTGGACCCTGTTCCCATTTTGCAGATGTTGAATCTGAGGCCTAGAGGTCATATGCCTCTACTGGGTCATAAGCTAGCAAGAGCAGGACCCAAAGCCCGCCCTCCACGCCGCTCTGCCACTGGACAGTCTCCTAAGTGTCTGGCTGTGACCAGACCCGCTAGGCTCCTGCTCACGTCCTGACTGTCCACCTTCCCCACCAGGTCATCTCAGTGGGTTTGGCCTCTCCTATAACAGGCTTTCCTCTGAGCCAGTAAGAAGGGGTGAGGAGCTGGCCACAAGGGAAACAGGCTGGGAAACTGGGAAGGCAGGAAGTCACTTGCCACTGACCAGGCCCTGGGAGGAGCAGCTTTACTTCTACTTTGTATGAACTGAGGGGCTGCAGCATTAGCTCAGCCTCCCAGCTCAACATGCCTCCCATATTTGGGTTTTTATCCTAAAATTCCTAGAGGGAACAGGACAGACAGAACTGACCCACCCAGACATTCCCCTCTACCCTTGTTGGTAACAGGCAGCAGGGGGCGTCGGGGAGCTGCAGGGAGGCCTCACTGGGATCTGGCTCTGCCCCACCAACAGCTCAAATTACTTAACCAGCGGTTCCTTGAAGGAAGGGATTTTTTATGTTTTAACTGCAGTGCCTGGCACACGTAAGTGCTTAATAAGTCTGTGAGCAATGAATGAGCCTTTCAGAGCTTGTTTCTCCTTGCACACACCCTGGACACTGCCACCCTCTGAGGCATGAAGCAGCACCCACCACAGCCTCCCCTCTCTGCTCTGACGGCTCCTCACACCAAAAGGGTGGAAAGCAGAGACATAGTCTCCATCCACATGGGGGTCAGATCACTAAACGTGATGGATTGTTAGGCTAAATAAAAGCCCAAATGCAGCATTGCTGGGGCAACATGTGATCTGCGACACCCTGGGGCCATGACCTCACCAGGCTGCAATTACTTCCCACCTTTGATGTCTCATGACAGAGTAGGTGCAGTGGGTCTGGACAGGTCATCTCATCACCCACTCTTACCAGGCTCGGGGTGTAAAGAGAGGTCCCTGCCCAGCCCCCACCAACGACGGCAGAGCCTCCCGGAATGAAGCCAGAGGCTGGAACTGCAGCCTGGTAAGGCACAGAGTCAGAACACATCTAGAAATAACCCAGTCGGAGTTTGGTCAGCACTTACACCAGTGGAACTCCTATCAAACAAAATTTTAAGTGGAACCCATATAGATGTGGGCATGCATGCATAACTGTATCGACTGTATCTATATTTACCTGAATGTGGATGTATCTACATATGTGTGTGCATTGAGATGCACACGCACATATAAGCACTGGGCCTTGCCTGGTTTCTTGGCATCAGCAGTTTCTTCAGACTGAGCTGTTCAACTGCATAGCACATGATAGATTTTTGGACAGCAATCAACTTACTTTCTGCCTGTTCTGGCTTAGGGAGCTGCTCCTTAACTTTACTGCAGCGCTCAAAAACACCAGCCACCACTGCCGGCCTTTGAGCCAGACAGCGTCAAGGTTAGAGCTGCACTTTGGGTCGCCGATTCCGGTAGTCACTGCCGCAGAGCGCAAGGCTGACTGCAGTGGGAAGACGCTGCATGGGCACAACGTCGGGATGGTGCAAGGGGACGCCAAGCCAGGCCTCTTGGTGGGAAGCAAAAATGAGCCCAAGCACCGCCGCAGGCAGGGTGACCATGATGAGTCGGAACAGGTAAGGGGCGGGGCGTGCGGTGCAGCAAGCGTGAGCTCCTCAGCCCGTGCCTGGTGCGTGGCGGCCCCTTCTCTGACTAGCTGCACGGCTTTGGATGAGCCACTGACCTCTCCGGACCTGGTCTGTGTGATAGGGGGGCACGGCACCTGTCTCAGGGGGTCCTCAGTCCTAGCGAGCCTGGAGCGCCCCAGTGCCTAGCCACCCCACACCTACGGGGCCGGGCTGGTGGTGGGGCTACACCCCAGAGAAGCCTAAGGCTCCCTAGGGGATCTGTGCACACCCCACGGTGAGTTCGGGTCAGCCATACTGGTGAGACGCTAAGAGGAAGTTGTGAACTTTTTTTGTGAAAGGCACAATCGAGAAGAAAATGGCTTCCTCTGCTTAGAATAAAAGCAAATGTTTCCGACTCTCCCCATGTCCTCGGTGTGGAATCAGGAACACGAGCTCCAAGCCGAGGCATCCCCACGCAGCCAGGTGCGGCAGCGCCGCCCCGGGGACTGGACTCCCACCCACGCCACCCCAAAAAGAGCCACCCTCTGCCCCAGGCCCAGGCCTGGTTTTTCCAAATTGACTCTCAGAAGCACTGTCTTGAGCTTTCATTATCAGTGTAAAACAAGTCCTGAGATTCCCTTTATAATATAAAACAGGTGAAGAGGAAAAACATGTGCTATCACATCTAGCGGAAATGACATCTTCCCTGAAGGAAACGCTGAGATCAACAGAAGACTTCAGTCAAGGGTTGAAAGATTTTTCCCTCACTTTTCTAAGGGAAATGATTTAGGAAGAAGGGCTTCTGTCATGATATGGCATTAACTATTAATACCTTGACTTACACACTCATGCACACACACACACACACAAATACTTAAGAACGCTAACCAAATTTTTGAAATCTGCCCTATAGTAAAATTTTTGTTCTTTCTGATCCGTTGTCATTCACAGAGATCTTAATACGTCATGTATTCATATATTAATGCACGGCTTCTTACAGGCTGCAGCCAGAGAAATCCTGCCTTGGCCTTCAGCAAACCTAAGGTCCCAGGGCTCAAGTTTCCATCGATCAGTTTGTCAAGAGAAAACGTTTTTCTCCCCCTGGGGGTGGAAGGGGAGGGGCCTGGAATGCAACGGCAGGTTGATCGGAGATGATTGGCATGTAATGCCACCTCAGGAATGGTCGTCACTTTTACTCTGAAACAGCAGGGTTATGGGTTCAGCTGCGTCTTCTCCTCAAATTCATGAGCTAGAGTCCTAACTTCCAGCACCTCAGAATGTGGACTTATTTGGAGATGGGGCCTTGGCAGAGGTAATGAGGTTTAAATGAGACCATTAGGGTGAACCCTAATCCAACGCGGGGGCTAGAGCACGTGGGGACACCAGGGAAGACGCCATGTACGGGCCAAGGAGAGGCCTCCGAGGAGCTCAGTGCTGCTGCCAACTACCTGGATCTTGGACTTCAGGCTTCCAGAGCTGAGAATAAATATCTACTTATTTAAGCCCCCCAGCCTGTGGTAGTTGTTGTGGCAGCCCCAGCAAATGAAAAATGCCCATTGAAACATGATCCACATAGAAAGTGAGAATTACGCTGGCAAAGCCTTCAGCCATCCCTGCCTAAGGACTGCAGCCAGAAGACTCCCCCAGAGCTCGAAGCTGAGCCTTCCATGGGGTCTGCACTCCCTGAATCCCACAGGCTAAAACTGGAGTCAGCAGGAAGCCCCGTACATGCTGCACCCTGAGGCCTCAGGGCTGGCGCTTGACAGCTGCAGCACCACAAAGCCCACGGATGCCAGGCTGTCCCTTCCTTCCTTCCAGCCCGATGCAAGTCTACCTGTCGTCCCCATTCCTCAGGAGGGTTCCTTGTCAAGGCCGGGGGAGGGAGGGAGCTCCAGGAGGGCATAGTGGGTGCTGGGCCTGCGCCCTGCGGTCCGAGGGCCCTGCAGTTTAAGGCACTGGCACACCCGGGCCTGAGCATATAGCAGCAAGGGGGTGCTTCTCAGTGAGCGCACGAACGTGTCCCCACAGCAGGCCTGTGCGTTCTTACTGGAGGAGAGACAGATCCCCTCATACGACCTAAGGGACTTAGGAATTCCATTCTCCCAATTCAGGCAGGCCAGCTGCACAAGGTGGTAAGTTTACCAAGAAACTCTAAAACCTTGCAGCCCATCAAACTGACCTATGCCTGTTGCGGCCCCACTGTCAGAAGTGCCCATGTTTCAGGAGCACCCCAAACTATTGTTAAGTGCAGGAGTGAAGATTTTAGATTTGCAGAAATACTCTCAGTTGCTCATGATTTCTTCCAGACTTTATCGTGGTTGTGGATTAGCCCAACATGCATCACATCAACCCCAACAGGCAACCGCAACAGTCACCGAGTCCCCTGGAGGCGGCCCTGAGCGGGCCTCACAACCAGGCACGGAGCCCCACAGGCCGACACTGGGTCAAGGGGCTGAGCCCCTCTGTGTCTGGATGCCTCCCTGGCCGCACAGGAATGACAAGAGCACCTGCCTCACAAGGCTGCGGGGGAGCTGGGGGAAGCAACGGCCCGTGAAGGTTCAGAAGTAGGCCTGGCACTGAATGCACGTGAGCTGGTGCAATTACCCAGGTGTGTGCGGGGGTAGGGGGGCGTCTCATTATTCTCACAAGAAGGGTTCTGGGCTTTCTGAACAACAATACAGAGTCCCCCTGCCCCGCCAATTCCAAGTTCCAGGTGGCGCCAGCCCTGGGATCTCATCAACATGCGATGGGCAGGCGGCTTGGCATAGAGACCCCAGCGCCAAGGTGCTTGAATGCAGGAGCGCTCAGAACAGGCAGGAGGGCTCCCACCTCGTGGGCCTCCAAGTGCCCCCAGGCCTCTGGCATCTGATCTCAGCCTCAGAACCCAGCTCCGCGCGCACAGCCTCTCCTGGCCTGCTGTTGGCCTTGAAAGGCCGATACTCAGACTACCAGACAAGGGTTTCCACAGCCAACCTAGTCTCACTGGGCCGAGGCAGAGACGTCAGCCTCACAAAGTCTGTCCTCACCAAATTTCCTGCCTTATGGTCAAGGCTCCAAGATGTTTGATAAAGGCCAGATGAGCCAACTGACTATTTGAAGTTCCATCCAAAACAAACCCAAACCCGTGATCCTTTGAAGTGGGCCTTCTTACCACTCAGATGAAAGGGCTTGTTTTCAGTGGTAGGTGTGGCCATTGAGGAGTCAGTCATTGCAGGTGAATGAGAGTGATTTTTTCCCCTTTTTTCTCTCAAAGACACAAGAATCACACAGACATTTTTGTTTGGGTAAGTCTTGCGTGCGTGCGTGCGTGTGTGTGTGAAAGACAAAGAACAGTTATGAAGCTTTGGCCCAATTATTAACTTTAGAACCCCACCTAGATGTACCTGAGCTGCTCTCTGGCAATGAGACCCCTGTCACAGTGGGAGGGGGAGTGCAAGGCGTTCTGACAGGCAGACCACGGAAAAGGGCTCCCCTGGAAACCCACAAACTAAGCAGGTTTGTTTTAAGCCCGACCTCAGCTTGGTTAAAATTCCTATCTGGGCCCCTCAAGTCACACCCTTGGCAGCTTCCACAACATGGATTATTCATCAGGCATGGTGAAAAAGCCCTGAATGTATTTCAGTACGGTTTAAACCCAGTTTAGATGTCAGGAAGCACGGTTTGTCCACACCCAAGTAGGTACTAGTGTTTTCCCAAGTGTAGCACGTGCTTCCCTTAAAGACAGATTCCCATATCAGGTCTGGACTGTGCTCACATCATTAAGAGGGTGCAGATGTGTGTGCCATCTCTCTGTATACACGCATGGGCATACGGTGTCCTCCCTCGGGCAGAGGTGAAATTCCAAGGAGCTCTATGCCCACGTGAGAGCCAAAGTACTGCCTCCTACTGGAGGAGCATATGCAAACTGGGAGCATTACGTGACCTCCCCAGGAATTCTCAGGGAAACTGGGGAACAGACTTACAATTTCAGAAACAAAATTGGGACAACTCAAAGCACTCAAATGCTGTGGGGAATCAGGGTGTGGTGCCTGGCGTCATGCCCTGGAAACAGAGAACTTCCTCTTGTTGGGGGCACTGCTCACAGAGCATGCGGAAGGGAAAAGGCAGGAAACACAGAGGCCCCACCAGGGGACAGGGCACCCCAGTCCACCGAGCAGAGACGAGACCATGGGGCACCTGCAGCCCAGTGTGCACAGTGCAGAGCAGGTGCTCAGTCGCAAGTCGGAAAATTCCAGACTCACCAGGAATGTTCTCTTGCAGATCAACCTGCTTCTAAAGCATTTCTTCATCCAGGAAAGAACACTTATCCTCTCCTCAAAGGTATTCGAAGTGATAACTTAAACACTCTTATTCCATTTTGTTTTCTGCTTTGTAACATACACATTCACACCTGCACACGCCCACTCACACACATACACATGCCTATGCATACAAACATACTCACACATACTTACACACACACAAACATACATACCCATGCCCGCTTGTGAAAAGGAACTTAGTGTCAACTGAACAGACCTCACATTCTCAGCTTTTCTTAATGGTGGGGAAAAGTCCTGCTCCAGAAACACCCACCCACACACACACCCACAAATACACACACAGCTTCAAACACTTTGCAATTGCTGATGCAATTCAACTACATTTAGGAAAGTTGGAACATGACTAAATTCCCTTTTTTAAAAATATTAAAAATACAAAGAGAAAAGCAGCATTTCACATTCTATACCACAAGTAGGACAAAGATCCCTATTGCTTTGGTTGTCTTTTTCCTAGAATAAACATTGGCCACTTACAACCACGCCAAAAAATGTGAAGTTGAATGCACACAAAGAATTTTCAAGTTTCCATATTATAACAAGGTCTTTTGGATTAATATTTCAGGCTTGCCTGATATTATTAACTTCATGGCATTGAGCTGTTTTCATTAAGATCATGTAGTTGACTCTCCTGATTTGCAAGATAGCTTACAGGCAAAGAGTCCATGGCAACGTCACCAGAATTAGGAACACACATATCTTCTTATACAACCAAATTTACATTCCCCATGAAATGAACACAATTGATATCATAAGTCATGGAAGGGAGTGTCAGATAATTATATCACCTACCTAACAGATTTGCTTTGAATACCCACATTTGAATTAAAATTTTAGTCTAAACAGACAGAGTTAACCTGTTCTCAAAGTAATTTTCTTTCTGTCTTTCCTTTTACATATTTAATATCCCTCAACAAAAATATGTGATTGTTAAATCTGAGAGTGAAAATGTCCCATAGTATAAATGATGAGTTTGGTGACTGTACTTAGACATGTAAAAGAATACCATGAATATGTTTGTAAAGGCTTGATATTGACTGATGCAACTAACACACCCAGGCAGCTGTCCTTGTTTTCCACCTAGATGATAGGTTGTTTCCTCCTTCAGTTCCCCAGCAGAGGATGTAGTTAATACAATAAAAGACTAATACCCAGAAAAGCTTAAGGGAAAAGCAGCTTTTTCGTACTGTTTTGCATCTAGTTTTCCTGTGGTAGAGATTATTTTGGGAGCATGTGCAGATAGAAACAAAAAATAATACTACTTGGAATTTTAAAGTCATGTTTCTAAGCTCCTTGAATTCTGTCAAGTAATTTAGGGAGGACTGACTCTCTCATAAGGAAACTGCTTTGTCACTGCCCTAGAGTATCTGGCACCCAAGAACATCGGTGGGAATTTAGTAAAAACACATGTGCAAAGTGGAGCCACACTTTGTCTCAAGCCACATCACTGTCTCCATATCCAGGCAGACTAGACATTAGGGACATCCTGTAGAGCTTCTCAGACTTCTTCCAGCCTAGGAAGCTATCCAGACTAGCTTCAGCCTTCCTCCTCACTGGGAACACGTGCCAGGCACACACCCACACGCCCTGGGAAGAGCTAGCCACGGCAGACTGGTCAGTCCGGCTCTTCCCGAAATCCTCACAGTTGCTGCTCCAAACAGCATGACGCAGAGGGCCCTGCATGTGTGGCCGGGGTTCTGGGCCGTCGTCCCATAGGTTGATCCAGGAGACAAACTGGAGGAACATTTTTCTTAGTAAATTAACCAACATGAAGCCACCTCTGGAAGCCTCCTCCCCGACACTGACACGGCTCACTCAGGGCTGGACTCTCCTGCTGTTCTGGGGACGCCTGTCCTTCCCCACCCTCATCGAAATTCCAACACCCCTGTGCCTGGTTTAAATAATGCAGTGCTTTGAACTGTTGGAAGCACAGTAGATGCTCAATAAATATTTGTTGAAAGAATGAAAGTCATAAAAACAAGTCTCTGAAAAAATGATTTTTATGTAAAATTACCAGCCTAGGGACTCCTGATTCTGCAGAAATGGCAGTGCCGACGTTATAGAAGAACTAGAAACATCTACCGGTAAGGAGCTAAACACATGCAGCACCATGGGCAGGGCTGCGGGTCTGAAACGGCGTGTGCAGGGGCAACAGACGCCCAGTGCAGAAGGGACGGCTGGGCTGCCGGCGAACCCCCAGCTCGGGAGAAGCAGAACCCGGGGCCGGCTCCCAGCTCTACCCCGACTCAGGGGCCGGGCCGCAGGGCGCACCTTGGGAGAATCTCCTGACTTCACATTGTCCACTTCTCATCTGTACAGGGGTATAATAATCATTATCTTACAAGATTTAGACTTAAAAATACGTGAGATAGCTTTTCAAATGTGTGTGGTAGTACAAGTGTGAGAGGCACAGTAAGTCCCGGCACCCAGGGCGCCTGAACAAACCTGAGCTGTGACTGTGGGAGCTTCACGTGCAACACTCGGGGTCCTCTCTTATGTCTGGAATGGTGCCAACCTGGCTCCAACTTTTAAATCAAATGTTTATTTTGAATTCCCAACATCCATGTTTCCTTTGCCAGAAGCCAGATGGCTGGGTGGTTTAAGGTCCCAGTGTCTGGGAGCCTTGTCCTCAGATTCAAGGTCCGGGGCAGGTCATCCTGCTGCCCCTCAATTCTGCACCGTTTGCCCAATACCCTTCATTAAACACAATCCTCTTTCCACCTCTGGGACACATTCTGACCTGCATCATTGCCTAAAACATCCGGTCCCCAAATCCTCCCCATCGTAGCATTCAGAACACGTTTCAAGCCCCTTTCTGGGAGCCTCCCTTGGCCTAGGACAGCTCCTTTCCAAATCCTGACAGGGTTCTTACTGCTCAATACCCGGAGTCAGCTGGAAAAGAGGCCTGAGTCCTCCACGTATTGGTCCTACTGCCCTAAATTGTCAGACTCTGCAGCACAAAGACCACATCCCTCTTTCTTAGACTCCTTGTCTAGACAAACAAGGACTTCATAAGTGACTTTTGAAAATGGAGAGTGGAAAGAGGAGATACATTTTTGCCTTGCCAGTAGAGGGCGCTGGAAGGACGCTGCAGGAGAAAGGGGCTGGCCTTGGAAGGAGGGAGGTGTGGATTTATTCTCAGCTGCCCAGCCCCTCCAGGTTTCTCCAAGACAAGGCGCCTGGAGGGCACAGTTTTCTCTAGGACCAGGCCTTGGCTCAGGGTAACCAGAGGCCCTGACGGTGGTGGCAAGAGCCTGAACCTGAACCCAGGCTGCGGCTCCCGCCACCCTCCGCGGGGCCCCGCTCAGGGAGTGCAGGCCTGGGCTCCCCGGAGGCTGGCTGCCTTGAGCACCACCACCACCCGGCCCTTGTCCGCTGCAGCAGCCAGAGGCATGGCAGAAGGTGGCACCCCAGGCACCCACTCCAGCACTGCCAGTGGCCCGCAGCTGCCCGCCATCCAGCAAGTACCCTGGCCCAGCACTTCCCATGGAGGGCACCCTGTCCCCAGGGCCAACTTTTGTCTGGTGCAGCCCCTTGGAATCTTTTCTGCCATCATGTGAGTGATGGCCGTGCCCTCAGCCATGAGAACAAGACTCAGCCTTGGGGGGCTCTTCCCTGGGCTACCGAAGCCTCAGGGCCAGGGGCTCTCCTTATATCAGCGATGACTTCATATTCTGGCAAGTCTTCACTTCTTACTTCAGATCCAGTGCTACGGCAGGATCCCCCGCTGGAATTCTTTACAGCAAACCTTCCCAAACTGTATCATGTGTGATTTCTGCCTCCTCACCGGACCCGAATGAATACACCCCATCCTGCACTAATGCAAGGTTTTCCCTTACTCTTCACTTACATTTTACAAATTGCTTCTAAGTTAGGTTTTCTAGGGGCCATCACTTCCAACTACCCTTCATCAACCTGGCAACATATCACTTTGTATTTGACAGAAATCAGTTCTTCACCTGAGACATTAGCTGACTCCATTCTACAAAAAATCTGCTAAAACAGAGAGGACTGGAATGTTCTAGGCGTTGTAGCATTGAAGTCAGAACCCTGCTTTTCTGACTGTCAATCTTTTAAAAGCCAGAGACTTCCTATCTTTATTTTCCATGGGACAGTTCCTGTATTTCAGAATAATAATGTATGGGGAATTCAAGTATCAGAAATATCTGGATATTTAGAGAAAGAGGAAAAAAAAAGAAAATAGAAAGTGAAAAAATATTCTAGTAATGGGGACTAGAATGTGCATGCATACTGAAGAATCTGGATGCTGATAAACTTTTTTTAAAAATGAGAATTATTTTGGTTGTTAGTTTTGCCTGTTTTTACTAAATTATGACTCAACTCCATTTATATCTTCAGGCATTTATGGGCCCCAAGGATGGTGATACAGGATGTGTTTGTCTGCAGCCATCCTTGAACTTTAAACAGCCAACTTACAAAGAGCTTGTTTATATAAGGCACCAGTGATCTATGAAGTGTTTCAGTTGCTCTTTGAGAAAAAAGTGGACAGAGGAGGCTTTTTCATAGTACTGCATTCACTACTTGAATAAAGTCAGAAGATTGAAATAATGGAGTTGTGCTTGAGAGTTGGCCAAGGAGATACACCTACGTGGCTTTACCCCACCCACTGCCGCAAACACGCACACTCTGCTCTTCAGTTTTCAAATTCCACCCTGTCTGCCACATTGTCTGAAGTTTCACCCATTAGATACTCATTTCTGTTACAGTCACCCTCGGTGCACAATGGCTGCTTCTCCAGGAGGAGAACGTCCCAGCCTATACAGCCACTGCCTCCTTCTAACCTCGTGCATGCTGAGATCACAGCGCTGGGAGGGCCACCCAGCCCCTTAACTGATTTCTGGGTCAGTCCATGTGCCCATCTGTGCCCTGGAGAAGAGCTAGGAACTTTGAGTTTTGGGAGGCTGGGGCAGGCTGGGTGGAGAGGGCTGCCAGTGAGGCCTGCATTAGGGGAACACACAGGCATGTGGGCCTTGGGGTGAGGGGGTGGCACTGGAAGGTGAACCCACATTTATTGCCAAACCCTGAAGCACGATCAGCACAGAAGCTGGAACTTCAAGGGGTCCCTAACAAACCCTTCTGCCAGCTCTGATCCGGGATGAGGGCACCCCATTAAAAAAAATTACTGTTTTTAATTTTTATGTATGTTATGTCTCATTCCAAGATTTGGGGCAGCTCACAAAAACACACTTGGCACAAAAGAAAGCTAAAATACAGCGAACAGTGACTGTAGTTCACACTACCATACTGTATATTTGAAAGTTGCTAAGAGAATGGACCTTAAAAGTTGTCATAAGAAAAAAATTGTGACTATGTATTGGTGATGGATGTTAACTAGATCTATGAGATGATCATTTTGCAATATAAACAAATCATTTCCTTATACATGTGAAACTAATATAATGTTGTATGTCAATTACATCTCAATTAGGAAAGAAAAGAAAGTGAGGAAATCAAGGTAGAAATAAGTGAGGGCTGAGGAATAAGCCAAGTGGTGGCGACTCTGTCCAAGCGCCCTGCAGGAGGTGGATGAGTGTCAGGCTCAGAAATGCCCACCAGACGGGACCAGGTGGGGAGTCCTGGTGAGAAGAACCGTATCTGGCCTCTTAGATGCGTATCCAGGCACCTTCAGCTGCCGTGGTGACCAAGGGTGAACTGCAGGGACACTCAGGAGCAGGAAGCAGCAATGCCAGCCCCCAAACAATCCTGCCTATTAAACACCAAGCCCAAAATGCCAACAGTGCCTGTGATGAGATCCACAAGCTACAAAACAAGCCAACGGCTCCAGCCTGCCCGGTCCTGAGCCTGAGGCCTGGTTCTCCTATAGGAACTCCTGGAGGGGGCTCCTGGCCATGGAGAAAATCCCTAATGGGTGACACTGATTGACAGGCATCAGTGGCAGGGGAAGACTCCCCAGAGGCACCCTCCTGACACACAGCAGCTCATTTCCTCGGGCACTTCTTAAAGTTTCCTTCAGTACAGGCTGATGACAAGACTCCCAGGTGGCTTAGGACAGAGCAGGTTAGGAGAACCTGGCTCAGGCGAGCGAGTTTCCTTCCCAGACGCTTTCTAATCCCTGATGGTTCATGCTACTTTACTTTCCCCTGACGTTTGCACCCCTGCATCCTCTGCACAGACCTGGAGTGGGGGGTGTGGGCGGAAGGTCAGAAACCCTTCAAAGGGTTTGAATTTTCTGGCCCACAAGGCTGTTAGTGAGAGCAGACAGTCAGGCCCCACTTCCGTTCCTACTTCTCCCTCCCCACAGGCTGTGCTCCTGAGCTGTGGCTGATACCCCTGGGCAGAACTCAGTTACCAAAGACCTGATGCTGGGCACCGGAAACAGGCCGACACTTCTGCTGTGTTGCCATTTAGTGACCTAGAGCAACAGTCAGCTGGTCATAAATGCTCATGTAACTTTAAGGGACCTCCACATACTGTTTTGAGAAAGTCAGAAGCATAGAGTGGAAATCAGAGTCATAAAAACTTGGTCCTGTTCCGCAAAGCCACAGGATGGTCATAAGCTTGGGTCCTCTCAGACCCTCAGTCCCTCAGCAGTGTATTAGGAAAAGCGGCCTTAGCCTGAAGGGAACGGTGAATGCACGTGCTCTGGTGCCCAGAGGGCCAGCATGCAAGCAAGAGTCTGTGCAGACGTGGTGCCCAGGTTGCCCTGGAGGCACCAGGTTACTTACAAGCTCTGAGAAGCCGCGGACAACCTGACGTCGCTTCAGGTTGGTCTCTCCATCCAAGTTGGCAGTCTCAATGTGGCACAGCCCATCGGGGTCACTGGAAGAGAGCAGCAGAATGTCTGCAGGGATGATCTCGTTGCAGCGAAGATGCACAAAGTCTCCCACGTGGATTTCTTTCCAGAATCGGTTCACGTATTGCTTCTCTTCCCTGGTAATGAGATGTGTCATTAATGAGACTGGGAGGAGGTTCATCGTGGCTGAATTTGGGTGATGGGCACATGGAGCTCATGTAACAATTGTTTTTACTTCCCAGTATATTGAAAATTTCCATAATAAAATGTTTTAAAAAGAACATTCATAAAGGCCACATATAGTATAAGTCCATTTGTATGAAATATCCAATAGGAAACTACCCAAATAGGCAAATCCATGGAGATAAAAGGTAGATTAGTTATTGCTAGGGGCTGGAGCGGGGGGAAGTGGGGAGAGACTGTTCACTGGGTACAGGTTTCCAGTTCGTAGGGATGGCTGCACAACACTGAGGATGCACTAAATGTCACTGAATATACCTTTCAAAGTGGCTAAAAGGTCCACTCCTAGGTGTATACCCCAATGAATTAAAGGCAGGGACTCAGACACTTGTACACCCATGTTCATAGCAGCATTACTCACAACAGTTAAAATGTGGAGGCTACCCAAGTGTCCATCAATAGATGAATGGACAAAGGTGGCATAACCATATGATGGAATATTATTCAGCCATGAAAAGGAAGGAAATTCTGACAAATGTCACAACATGGTGAACCTTGAGGACATTATGCTGAGTGAAATAAGCCAGTCACAAAGGAATAGATACTGCAGGATTCCACTTTTATGAGGTACCTATAATAGGCATATTCATAGAGACAGAAAGCAGAACCTCTCCAAGTCTCACTGTCCTCATCTGCAGAATGGAGAGACTGACATTGCATCTTCTCTGCATCATTCAAGATAAAGCAGATAACACATGCCTGTCACTCAGACAATGGCCAACACAGCTTCCAACGCCACCTGGTAGTTACTCTTAATAGCATTTGGATGAAAACATCACGTATAGATTTCTCATTTAGATGTTTATTTTTTTTCCTCTGGAAAAATAGGCCAATTAATCCTATAAGAGCTCCTTGGAGGTAACTTTGCTCATTTTCATAAGTAGAGGAATGACTTTTTCTAACAAGATATGCAGTCTGAGGAAATCTCATCACGAAATCCTCTGGGTGACTCTGTGGAAGGAAAACGAGCACTGAAACACATCCAACTTCAGTCATTACCTCCTGACTGGTTCCTGCCCTATGAAACACCACCCCTGCTTGAGAGTCCAGGGAGCCCAGACTCAGGCTGTAGGTTTGGACCTCAGCATAGACTGAGTTAGCCACGTCTATGTAAATCCCAGGCGTTCGTGAGAAGTACAGAGAGTGTTGCTTATCTACTTGGATCCACCGTGTGGCTCTGCAGGAACCCACGGCAAACTTCAGGGGCTCCCAGCTCTCAGCTGCTCCAGGCGCTGAAGAGAAAAGTATCCCCTCCCATTTTTAGCCTCTATTTTCTTGTGTTCCTCTAACTACAGGTCCACCAAACCAATTATGTGCAAAGCATAGTTTGGTCACTATAGGAACAATAAAGATGAATTAGATGCAGCTTTGTCCTCAAAAATAAGTCCAAGGCAAGAGCAAATCACTAGAGAGAGCCCCTCAGGGGGCCACAGAATCAGGCCCCCAGTGTGAGCACAAAGGTACCCTTCCTGGGCCAAACCAGCCCTCCCTACAAGGCCAGGGGGCTCACCAAGGCTGCTTCTCCAGCGGTGACAAGGTCCCATCTGGGCCGAGCCCAAGGCCAAGCCGACTGTGAGCAGAGAAGCAGCGCTCAGTCACTGGCCTTGCTGCTCTCTCACGGCCAGTCTGTCCTCCTCCCTGTGGACAGACAGCCTTGATGTCTGAGAGATGCAACCACATTAAGCCATGTCCTTATTTCCTCATCTAAAGGTCAAACCTTGACTTCATATT
>JAQQAC010017683.1:3310034-3394610 GCA_029783875.1 Phataginus tricuspis | reverse complement strand
GTATGATGGGAATGGCCAGGGGGCCGGTGGTCCCAGACTGTCCCTCAAGTGGGCAGAGGGCGGTGCTGACAGCAGAGTGTGTGTGTGGGGGGCTGTGTACAGTTCAGCCTAACTGCATTCCATTTGTAGCATTCATCAAAACCAAAGTCAGTTTCCATCTGCCCTGTAATCTTAAAACATTAGCGTGTCTGCCCCATCATAGCATGTTTTTAAAACAGTAACTTCGGTGGAGGCATTTGAGCCCGAGTGGGGTCCCCCCACAGGCTCAACATGGCCCCCATGCTCCTGGAAACAGCGAGCAAGCACCAGGTAAGGGCGCCTCGGGTGCCAGCCCTGGTGGAAGACCCAGGTGAGCCGCAGACAGCAAGGACAGCAGGAGGCAGAGCGTCTGGGACCCCGAGGAGCGCTGGCTTCTGCACAAAGGCCTGCAGGGCACAGGAAATCCCGCAGTGGGTGGGGCTGAGCCCCGTCACCATCTCAATAGGCCAAATGCTGCCCAGCAAAGCCCCTGGTCCCGTCGACTGTCCAGCCAGAGCCCCTAGCCCCAAGTCTGCACCCCACCACCGCTGCAATGTCCCTGCCTGCTTTTCTCTTATTTATTTGTATTATCTATATATGTATAATATAGCATATATGTTTTTGTATGTGCTACATTATATACACTGTTATATACTATATTACATATGTGTGTGTACATATATTATTTCATACAACATATATATTATATATAAGTAGCCCTCCTTTTCATGGGAAGGGTATAACATTTTTTTTCCCAGCAACTGGACATGGGGTCTTTACAGATGCAATTAAGATGAAATAAGGTCATAGGGTGGGTCCTGATCCAACATGACTGGTGTCCTTCCAAGAGGAGGAGATACCAGAGATGCCGCATGCACAGGAAGACCACCATGTGAGGCCATGGCGAGAAGAGGCCGTCTGCAGGCCAAGGAGAGAGGCCTCAAGAGAAACCGTCCTGCCAACATGCTGATCCTGGACGTCCCGCCGCCAGGACCCCGACATGACACAGTGTTGCAGCTCTAGCTGTCCAGCCTGTAGCTGTGCTATGGCAGCCTGACCCCTGGTAACTGCACTTCCCATGACTTCTGCGGGGAGGAGCAGCTCCCAGGCTGCAGGGACAGATAGGGAGACGCAGCAGAGTAAGCGGGTGGTGGCAGGGCCTCGCGCCAGGCAATGTGTCCACAGGCACGTGTCCCCCACTCCCCCCTACATCTGTGCACAGGAAAGGCGCCGCAGAGAAGACAGAAATAAACAATGTCATAGCACTGGCCTCTGAACAACACTCCTCTCCAGACTTCTATGAGCAGCAGGTAAACAATCTGGGACTGCCTTCTATTTCCTCAGGCCACTGGGGTGCAGTTGCAAGGGGACAGGATGTGGGGCCCTGCCTCACCATGGGAAAAGGCTCAGGATAGTACAGCGCTCCACTACCTCCCTGCAAGCCCCAACCAAGCAGGTGCCTGCCCTCCTCTTCCAGGAACCTCCTCCAGGAACCACAGAGTTCTCCTGACACACATGGGTTATAGTTTTCAAAGTGGCAAGATTTAAAATCACCCCAGTCCTCAAGACTCTGGATTTGTTTAGAGCAATTTTAGGAAGTGGCACTGCTTAGTTTGCCCACACACTATTCCTTCCAAGGACAGGTGCCACCCCACGTGGCAGCAGGATACCAATGACCCCGAGAGCCCCCAGCCCCAGCCCTTGCGTGCACGTCCGGCAGCCCCCGAGTGAGGCAGGGGTGACGACCGCGCTGGGAGGGACTCCTGCAGATGCAATAAGGATGCCCAATCAGCGGACTACAGCCAAGCAACAGACGACCAACGGGTGGGCCTGACACTCTCGGAGCCCTATAAACACGGGCTTAAGGCCAGAGACCAGATGTCAGGCACCGGAAGTGTCTGAGAGCCATAGAGGGGGCACACACCTGCGGCTGAGAGGGGCCCCTGCCACCGGCCAGCAATGGCACACGGTCTTAGTCTCATTACCTCTGGAGCTGAATTACACCACCCACCTCGGCGAGCCTGGAAGAGGCCCCAAGCCTCGGACAGACTGTGTCCCTGTCCGCACCTCAGCCTGAGGTGTGCCCGAGCCTGCGGAGACACTGGGCAGAGGACCAGCCAGCTGTGCCTGGGCTCCCGACCCCTGGAGACTGTCATGACACATCTGCAGGTTTTCAAATTAATTGTTTAAATTGAAGTATATTGACATACACTATCCTATAAGTTTCAGGTGAACATCATGGTGCTTCAGTATTTTAATATATTACAAAATGATTCCCATGACACGTCTAGTGACCATATGTCACCACAAAAAGGTGTTAAAATATTAACTATATTCCCCAAGCTGCGTACACTGCCTCCCCAAGACTGACTTATTTATGATTCAGTTTGTACCTCTTAATTTCCTTTCATGTACCTCCCCTGCCCCCATCAGGTAGCACCTCTCTGGTAACCAGCAGTTTGTTTCCTGTGTCTATGTGTCTGTTTCTGTTTTGTTTGTTCATTTGCTTCGTTTTTTAGATTCCACATGTAAGTGAGATCATATGGTATTTGTCTTTCACTTATTTCACTTGGCGTAATGCCCTCAAGGTCCACGCCTGTGTCCCCGTGTGTTGTTTTTAGCTGCTGAGTTTGTAGTGACACGTTACACAGCAACAGAAAATTAATATGTGCCACTTCCCTTTTCTGCACAGAAGCAGAGCTAGATGCTTCTCCCTGGCAGCTTGGTCTTCCACAGAGTACAAAAAATGACCATTTCTATGGGCACTCCGTTTTAAAATGTGTTTATCTGAGGAAAAAACACTTCCCACGAACAGAATGCAGAGCAAGACTGGTTAAAATCCAAGCATGTTTCCCTGTGTCCTTCAGAGGCTCTGAATGACATATGAAAAATATGGGGAAACTCGGACAATGGGCAGTCTTGAAATGGAGGCTGGTGCGTGCTTACCCCCCAGGAATGACAACCGGCTCTTCCAATGCCCTACAATAGGGTCCCAGCTCACTGCTCCTGATGGTCTAGACTCAGAGCGCTGATCCAGGAGTTCAAAGGTCATTAGTGAAAAAAGTGATTCTGAGAAGGCGGGTGGCGGGGTGGGCGGCAAGCTGAGAAGGGGCAGTAGTAAAAAGGTGTTACATTTAAAAGAGCCAGCGACGAGGCTGCCGGCCAAAGCAAGTCCTTCTGGAAAAGCCCTGCCACTGTCTTTTTCTGCACCAACCATCTCTCCTCTAGGCTTGCTATGTGCTCAGCTTAAAAGTGACAGTGTTAAATAGACGATCTTGAAGGTCTGTTCTTAGGCTAGAGTGAGTCGTCTATGATCAGTTCTCCTCTCCGGAAAAAAAAAACCTATTAACATTTTGTAATCAGTCTTGCTGAGCTTCGCAGTTCTCATCTGAGCCTTTTTCATCCAAAACAACACGGTGCTGGTGTGAAAGAGCTCGGAAACCTTAGGGCGACTGGGGACAAATTTTATCTAAAGGTGAACAAAATTTTAAGATCCCCATATTCATCGTTTTTGGTCACTTGTTTTGTGTGACTTAAACTATTTATTTGTCCTAGTTAGGTTTCTAAGGTTATTAAGTAAACAGTTCCATCAGAGGAGGTAGCTGGCTTATGGAATTTACAGGAATTACTTTAAATAGTTGAAAGCCTTTGGCTTGGAGATCACAATGTTACTTTTATGTAGCTTTTCATGAATGCAAGTTCAAGGACTACTGATCAGAAATGTTTTGTTAACATTTTATTTTTTGGAATGCATCACAGAACCTTCACCATGTCAGCCTCCCTGCGCTCTCCAGAGTTTAATGCAATGGCTAAGGGTTTTCAACAATGTATTTTACAAATCTCTCCAATGTGGTGAAAGTGGGATTTACTTCATAAAACCAAATAAACTTAATAAAGTTAAAAAAAAAAGGCATTTGCAGGAAATTAGGGTATTATACCTTCATATCTAACACTGAGTTTCCGAGTGGATTTGCATTTAGGGTATGGGCTACAATTTGCCATAATAGTTGAGGAACATTTTTTTTTAGGTGAAAACAGATTCCAAATTTGCCCCCAACCAGTTTATGTCCCTGGTGACCCACTGCCCCTCCTTGAAAGTCACCACAGTAATTGGCCCATCACTGTCCCCAATCCCCAATCAGCCTGTGCATGAATGCATGCGTGAGCTCTTTCCCTTTGTCAAAGTCCTCCTGGGGCCGGAGAAAGAAGAGGAAGACCTCACTCATTCCTGACCCCACACACAGCAGGCTACTCCTCACTTGTTATATGACAGGATTGTTCAAGTGCAGCGACACTGTACTCAACACAAAGTGGCAGCTGACACCTGCGGTGGCCACCCTGCTGACGGTGTCCACGAAAGACTGCATGCCACACGCATGGATCTGCTTCCCGCTGGCTTCCTCGGGCATCTTACAGTTGGAGCAGCTTGCCTCTTCTATTTTTTTGTAATTTATTAAGAGATGAACAAGAAGTTTGAAATTCCTATAACATGCATACACATTTGCTTTTCTTACTCCTACATTATCTAACAACTTTATGTGGTCATATTTTATTGTATGCGTTCTCATGTTCCAAAAATGTCAACCTTAATTCAACTTCCAATTATTTCATGGCTGCTCATGGGAACCTCCACCCCACCCTCCCACCATTCCCCATACCCCGACCCCGCTGAGGTTCTGGCAGTGGGGGCACAGGGGTTATGGAGGCATG
Source organism: Phataginus tricuspis (assembly GCA_029783875.1). Taxonomy (NCBI): domain Eukaryota; kingdom Metazoa; phylum Chordata; class Mammalia; order Pholidota; family Manidae; genus Phataginus; species Phataginus tricuspis. The sequence continues at coordinate 3,389,882 of JAQQAC010017683.1, read as the reverse complement.
GGCATAACAGGGGCCTGGGGGTAACAAGAGCACATCTCACTTGCTTCTCTTGCTTTCTCCCTCACTTTGAACTCGTCTCTCCTCCAAAAAACCAGCCAACATCACGTGGATGCGCAGGAAATAGAGTGATGAAAAGAAAGAAAAGTTGGAGGTTTTTAAGGTTTGGGCACTAATGTTTTTTAAGTCCAATTTAATGCTGCATGGAAGAACGCTTGTTTTGATTTGGCAATCGGGAACTGCTTCCTGGAAAAGGGGGCACCTGAACTTGGACCCTAAAGGATGAAAAGAATCTAAGCCTAATCTATACCCCACCCTAAGCCAAGGGGATTACTTATTCTAAAGAATGGAATTTAGGAAGAGGCTGGAAGGACAGTGCCCAAATCAGAGGTAAGGCAGGGTCAGAGCAAAAGGATCATGAGACTCAGAAATAGAAACAGGATAGAAAAGTTAAAGGTGACCTGGTAGCTTCAGGCCCTGGATGACCAGGGCACACCTGACCAAGTTGCGCCCTGGACCAACATGCCAAACATGACAGCTGCCCAAGAGAGGGCGTCTTAAGGTCACTTCTGGGCAAAGATGCCCCACCGTTCCTCAAAAAATCCCTCCCCTGGAAAATATTTACAAACGGTACTAAGCAGCTGGCCCTGGGATGATCGATAATTAATGATGACACCTCACATCTGGTCAGTACTGTCTTGGCGGGCCCCAGCCCCAGCACATGCACAGTGCCACTGTCAGTAAGAGGCACAGCGGAAGACAGGGCTCAAGGCTCAGGGCCTCAACTCCAGCACCTCAGGTTCTGGGTTTGCAAGCGGGGTCTGAGCAGCGTCTCCAGGCTCTTCCAGCAGAAACTGTTCACTGCTAACCCCCAGCAGCCTTTCGCTCTGCTCCTATGGGGCTTCTTCTTCAGGTGGGCACCAGACCATCTCCAAGCACCCCTCCATCAAGACCACAGTCTCTACTTTGACTTCCCTTTCCATTTTATTGTGTGCGATTTCATCCCTGTTAGTATTTTTGGAGTGTTGGATGTTGACTAATAAAATGAAAAGCAAGTTACATTTTGCATTTAATGTGTGGTTTGGAATGAAACCAAGAGCTGCCGTTTTATTTTCTTAGTTAGACAGTGTAGTTGTGTCCAGCGGTCAGGGGGACAAGGGCACCTGCGTGGTAGTTCGTGTGCAATCACATAGAAAATAAGATTACATAATTAGCATCATTCTCTACTATTTCACTGACATGGAACAATTAATCCCTGTAAAGTCAAAACTTTTTCCCAAGCATCAGACTGCTTCTGGCCTACATGACAATTTATCACACTTCCTGTTGGTAAAGCATCCCTTGGATAAACAAACTAAAGTTGTTTCATTTACTAAACCAATAGAAATAAAGTTGTCCAGAAATATCTGGATGCTTCTTCATATCTTAGACAATTGAATGCATGCTCTTTTCTACCAATGGTTCAAAGTGGAAGCAGGTTCAAAGGTAAAATATCTAGAAAGATCCACAGAACACATTTTCAAGAATAGGGGAAGCCCATGGAACCAACACTGCATGCAATTCAACCGGACTGAGGCCTCCTGAGCACATTCAGATCAAGAGCTCGCAGTGCCCATGAGGAGAGCCGCCCAAAACCTTTTCAAGCACAAGACAAACAGGAAACCAGGATGCAGTGAGGCAAGCCCTCAGTGGGCGGCTCACGGCAAGAGATTCAAGAATTTCTGGAATAATCAGCAGAGCCAAGGCCTGATGCTTTGGGCATAAGAAAACGCTGCATGGAATTTATTTTTCAGATCATGGGCAAATGAAAGTGTGTGTGGGGTGGAGACAGAGAAACAAGGACAATTTTCACAACACTTCAAAAAGATCCATCAAGACTCTAATGATCGAGGAAACAACAGGGAGAGAAGTGGAAAGCCCAGAATGGGAAGGTAAGATACTGAGTAATAAGAAATACAAATTTGGTCATGCCTATGACCAAATATATAATTCCCAGGTATATCTGGTCTTCATCCACAATTCCTGAAGGCACTGTAGAGCCTTAAAGGTGAAATGGGTGTTTTCCATGTTAATGAGAGACCTTTGGACCCCACCCCCGGGCAGGGGCTAAGGGTGCAATCGGCCAAGGGCCAGTAATTTAGTCAATCATGACTGTGCAGTGAAGCCCTCACAAAACCCTTGAGAAGTGGTTATTGGTCTCTTGGATCCTGCTTGTTTGTCCTCAAGATCTTCCGCTCTTGGGGAACCAGGACCCCTCCACATGCCACCGAGCCAGGCCCCAAGCTCCACAAGGACAGCTGCTCCTTTATTTGGGACCTTGCCCTATGTCTCTCTTCATCTGGCTGTTAACTTGTGTTCTTTATGGTACCTTTTATTAAGCTGTTAAACCTAAGTGTTTTCCTGAGTTTTGTGAGCTGCTCCAGCAAATTAATCCAACCTAAAGGGGGAAGTTGCTGGAACCTCTAATCTGAAGCTGGTAGGTCGGAAGCACAGGTAACTGCCTGGGGCTTGCAACTGGCTTCTGGAGTTGGGGGTGAGGGCAGTCCTGAACCACACAGCCCTTAACCTGGGGAGCCTGGTGCTGTCTCTGGGCAGAAAGCATCAGAATTGAGTTTTCTCGGACACCCTGCTGATGTTCTATAAATGCTTGGTGTAATGTGTGGAAGACCCCCTCCCACACACACACATTGGAATCAGGTCCCAGAACCCAAAAGGAGTCCCACTACTGTTACACTGCTGTCTACGACTATTACTGCTGTGCACAATACCACTACCGTCATATATGAGAGAACGAACCACAGGGACAGGCAGCAGCTTTAAAGCAGGGTTTCTCCACCCCAGCACAGCTGGCCTTTGGAGCCAGGTGATTCCTTACTGGAGAGGGCACCCTGGCACTGTACAGTGTGGGGCCGCATCCCAGGCCTCCACCCAAGAGAGGCCAGCAGCACACCCCTCCCCGCAAGCTTGTAATCGGCAAGATTGGCTCTGGGTGATGGCAGGTGCCTCTGGGGTGGGCACACACACAAAGACAGGTTGAGAACCACTGCTTTAAAACACCCAGGATAAACATTCTGGAAAATGTCTTATCAAGTAAACATTGATAGAACCAACGTATTTTAAAAGCCATATAGATGAGAACTCAGCACTGAAACAGAAATGACAAAATCTGTCTCAGGAACTTGACCCAAATATGTTGACTAATGTCCAGAATGTGTTTCTACCCTAAACTGAAACATCTGCTCCTTCCATGAGACATGCTAATGGATTCTAAATCTAAACCTGAAAGTCAGAGGCAGTGAGAAGGGATACTTGCAGGGATTTTTCTGGAGTGAATGTTGTGACAGTAAAATGACCAAACAGATAGTATAGTTGGCCCATGAACAACCTGATTTGAACTGCATGGGTCTTACACACAGATATTTTTCAATAAATATATTGAAAAGCCTTTTGGAGATTTGTCCCAATTTGAAAAAGCATTTTCTTTTCTCTACTTTCTTGTAAGAATATGGTATATAATACATATACAATATCTATTAATCAATTGTGTTTATGTTATCAGTAAGGCTTCCAGTGAGTGGTGGGCTATTAGTTATTAAGTTTTGAGGGAGCTAAAAGTTACATGCAGATTATCAACTGTGCAGGGTGCCCACATCTCTCAAGGCTCAACTGTAGTTTAAACCTTATGTCTAAAAACATATTTTCAAAAGTATTTGCTGCTCTAGGTGTCCTCTAAAAGCTATATATGCTGTAAGGAATGTTCCAGATGTGTGTGGAAGCAGTGTGCCTAGAGGACACAGCTCAAATGAGTCAAGATGAATGGAAAATACTGGTTCCTCTGAGGTGACGTCACAAAGGGCTGAACATTGTCCTGGCAGAACTCTTCCCCAGATTACAAGGGCCTCTGGCTTCTTGACATTGAAGATCAGGTGCTGAGTTTCTCAGCCCACACTGTACAGGGACCCCACAATTACTTACTATAACACTGAGTACCCAGAAGAGAATTTTCTATAGGAAATGTACTAGCTTGTGACCACAAAATGATACCTAAAAACAAGACCACTTAGAAACCTCTCAGCGAGTTTTAACATAAAACATTTTTTTTTTAACTTGGACAAATCATTTCTACTGAAGTCTTTTCTGAAATTCACTGGACCTTCTCAAAACGCCTTCACAGACATCAAGATGAAGGGAGCGGGTCATCATCTCAGTAACAACACTGTCCATTTGTAAAGCATGTAAAATACTTTGCAGAGTTTGCAAGGAAATTTTTTCTGACTTAATTCACTTGCTGGTATGACACTCTCACAAATGGGCAGAAGCAATAGGATCCACAATACTTACAGGTGGTGCCCTAAAGCTGGGACAGGTGTCGTGTGTCTAATGATTATTCATAAGCATCTGCAACAACTCCCATTTCTCCATCCGTACCTAAGAGCATTGACCCCTCATTTCTGCAAAAATAGCTGCCGCTTTCTCTCTCTTAAAAACTTCCCGGCAGTTGGATAGGCAGGAAACGACACTTTACCTCCTAAGCTTCATCTCCCTGACTCTCAGGCCTTTCACTTGTTCTTCTGGGAATTAACTGCCTATTTTCCCTTCATTTCTCTATCTTGTTGTTTGCTTTTTTCTTGGCAACTTAATTTGTGAGAGCTTTTCTATAAAAATGTTAGCCCCTTTTCTGTTTTCTGCCTTGAGACTATTTCTCTCTAAAGAATGTTTGCTTTTTAATGTTTGTATGTGTTTTGTCATATAACAGTTTTAAATTTTCATATAGTTATCTGACTTTGCAAGGCCTAGCTAAGAAAGTCTCTTATGCTCCTGGATTATATACCTGTTGCTTCTTCATTTTTCTTTTGTGGGCAGAGTGCAGAGTTCTTTTTAATATTTAAATGTTAAAACCAACTGGTATTCATTTTTACATGGCACAACTAAAGGGTCCAGCACTGTTGCCTCCAAGGCCAACTGCTTAAACACTATTTATTAAATAATCCTTTTCCTACTGAACTTAAATACCCACTCTAAAACTTTCACATATTACTTATTTGGGGTTTATCTTTTATGCTCAAGCAATCCACCCATCTTTCTTCATGTGATACTGGTTTGATTATAGTGCGTCAGATCAGCTCCACTACTGGGCAGGACCTCTGGATGGAAAAAGCCCCAGGGCATCTGTGAGTCACATACGGTTCCATGCTGCACGGCCCTGGGTCCACTAACTGGTACAAAAAGTCACTCTCTTCTTCATCTTTTAAAAAATATATTGTTATATCGGGTCATTATAAACGTTAAGTCCATTTTACTCAATTCCAAGAGAACCTTGCAGGCAGCACTGAACAGCACATTCTTCTTAGGAGAACTGGGTCTGTACCGGCAGGCATGCTCCCACCCAGGGCCACGGGAAGCTTCTCCTCGCTTGGCTTGCTCACATCCTTCAAATAGGTAGTGCTCTTGTCTTCATAAAGGTTTTGAGCCCTTCCTATTCTATTTATTCCTGGGTGTTTTAAGTTTTTGTTCCTATTGTCAGTAGCCAATTTTCCCCACTTCCTCTTTTGGGTACCCACTGCGGCTCCCCGAGTTACTGTGCCTAGTTCTTCTTTATGTGGTCACAAGTCTTCCAGCCCAGTCCACTCCTCTGAGAATGGGTTTCATTTGCTCTCCCTGGAGGCCAGACCCCTTTGGAGGAGCTTCTTGGCACACTCAGGCTCTGCTCTGCTTTCTCGAGTGCTGGAAGGCCCCTCCAGTGGAAGGCAAAGTGGTCCCCCAAGCACAGAGCTTCACCCAATTCTCCCTGGCAGCCTCTCCCAGTCTCAGAAGCAAGCAAAAACCCTGGGGGCCAGTGCCTCTGGTCACTTATACATGCACTGACCGGTAACACTAATGGCACCCTTGCATATACTGAGGGCCCTTCTGTACTGAGGGCCCACAGACCTCTGCAGGCCCAGGCTTTTTCCAAGATGCTCTGCTCTCCAGCACTGTTCTCCAAGTGCCTGTGGCCCATGAAGGGGGAGCCTGCACTGCTGCTCTCCATGGACACAGATGGACCCAAGGCCAGTTCGAGGTGCACAGAGACCCAGCAGCCACTGCATTCAAGCATGTGGAGTTGGAAGGGTGTAGGGTCTGCATGCAGGCCACCATTTCCCCAGAGTCCCTGCTTCCTTTGAATACAAATTTTGAAGGTGAAAAGGCTTCTCTGATGACAAAGTCCCTCCATTCTGAGGGAACTAAAAGCCAGGAAAGTATATCAATTTTCTCCCTCACTGCGAGGTGGCAGACAGGGCCAGTGCAGCCCACCCTGCCTCTAACTGCACTGGGAGGCTTCCTGAGGCATACTGAAAAGCCCTCACCTCCAGACCAGCTCCGGCCCACCACCACCCTGGGTTTCTCCCTACTACGCAGAATTAGCAATCACACAAGCAACCTCTTCTCTATGTAAAGTCTTTGACCACAATTGGTAAGAGGCCTCAGGCAGGCACTGCCCCTCTCAGGAGACTTAGCCCCTGCAACAGAAGGAATGTTTAAATATAGGTCCAGCAATGATATGGTGACATGGTTTCATTTTGACACAGTTTATGTGGTGACACAAGACACCTTTGTATGCACAGCCGGAGGGCCCGATCCCGGTGCTCCCCAGTAAAGCAGTAATGACACAGGGACCATTAAAAGTCTCACCCGGTGATTTCTGGAGAACGATCACTGTTGTTGGAATTCAGAACAAACAATGAACTCTGATTCCCTCCAACGGGTAAAGATACGGTGAGACCAGCCATGGTGACCAGCGCCTTCCCTTTCATGCCATGCACGCCAGACCCCACAAAGGCCTCTACAGTTTCCACTCCGTATTTGCAGTGCCCCTATGAGGTGGGGCCATTCCCACTTGAAGGATGGAGACACTAAGGGTCAGAGGGGGTTAAGTCAGTGCCCAGAGACTCACAGCTGGAGAGGTCTCCAACACCATGCATAGAAGGCAGGCCTCACACTGAAATAACCTGTTTTTTCCAATTTTAGGTTATTAAGGGGAAAAAAGTGCCGAGGAATGGGAATTGCTAAATTGGAGATGTTTTTTGCCTGCCTTTATTTAGAAAAAATAAAACACTTCCGTCTTTGGAAAACTGAGCAGGTTACAACAGTTCACACACAAATTTTTGCTGCCACAGAATCATACAAAGATAAGAAATGCACCTTTTCTGAGGAACTGAATCAGCCAAGCTAAGCCCATCTCACGGGGCCTGGATGCCACAGATGGGACTGTCCCCTGCCCCAACCTGTCAGCTCTAGTCCAGTTTTAAACATGTACCAGTGATGACTTTGGGCCCCTGCAGTCTGCTGAGATAAAGCAGTGATGGACTCCTCCTTCAATCCTCCCCAGTGATGTGGGACTGAAAGGGCTTTTGAATACGAGCAGAAAATTGTTTTAATGTTTTTGGATTTCTAATCACATTTCTAACAATCTAAATGCCATTGAATCAGATTTCTGATTTTGGTTCTAGCAATGCATTATCGTCCTTGTCAGTATTAGCAGTAGTAGAGGTATTTATTTTTCCAAAGTGTGCCAGAGAGGTACTAGCACTAAAATTATTACCTGGAAATATCCCCTTAGACATTTTATTCGTGTGTCATGAAAAGTCTGACCTGTGAAAACTGTTTCAGAGCTAATGAGCACGAGCCGAGCATCAACCATCCCCACCCACACGGCCATGGTTCTGGTGCGACCCAGCAGGCACGCCTACGGCAATGCCCAGGCACAAAGAGGTCACAGCCTGCAGCAGGAGCTTGGCCGGGAGTTCAAAGGATGCCTTTGTTCCTGCACAAACTCGGAGCTGACAGTTGTCGGAGAGCAGTCAGCCCTCTTCACACTGTGGCCTCTTAGCCCTGGGGGATGTGTTCCCATAATCACGGATCCGTCCCAGGTGACCCTGGGACCAGGCGGGCATCCTGTGGGTGGCAAGAGCCACAGCGACCTGGAGGGGCCCTGTCTGCCTGAAGCCTGCCTGGTGTCTCTCTGGGAACGGGCCAACTGGGCCACAGGACAGCGTGTCCCTGGGCTGCAGACAGCAGCTGCGATGATCTGAACTCCCCTTGGGGAGAAAGGCCTCTCATGCCTTCAGTGGCTTTGCAAATTTTAGTACACTGGCAGTGTTATTTTTTCAGAAAAGGATTCACAAAGCACAAGCCCTTGCATATCAGGCTTCCCCAGCAGCATGAGGCGTGATCTCCCCACCCCAGCAGGGAACCCTGAGCCGTGCACTGCAGTGGCCCCCTGCTCCCTCCTCCCCGAGCCCCCCGGATGCCGCCCAGGGGCTCTGGGCTCCTGTCAATTCAAGCCTCTCTCTGACTTCTCTATTCTGTGCTAAGTTTTCTCATTTAAATTACAGACTCTCTCTCGATGGAGATAGGACACCTTCCGAAGAGTGAGCAGGTCGTTCAGGGCCCCTCTAATGGGGCCAGCCGCCCAGGACAGGGGCCCCACAGCTGCCAGATCTTCTCTCCCCGGGGCCAAAACTGGGCCTCCACGCCCCGCTGGGGCAGGCACCTCTTAACAAGACACTGCTGTCCACGGGGCGGAGAACAGGGACTGCAGCACAGTCCAGACTCACCACCGAACCTCATGCTCAGCCAGGGTTCCACACCCAGGTCACATCCTCAGGGACATCTATGGAATCAGGCTGAACACATGTCAGAAACAGAGGCCCTGCTCAACAGAGTTGGAAGCTTTCTGGGAATGGGGTTAAATATAGGACTTCCGTGGCTATTCCAAACTTAGCCTTAAGCTTCTTCATAACAACCTCACTGAACTTGTCAGAGCCACAAATCTGGGCTATGGACGCCACTAACCGGCAGAGAGAGGCTTCCGACTGCTCCCCTCTGCCTCTCCCTCCCACCTGTGGTTGGTGACCTGCCAGTGCGCTCTTCTATCTCCCTGACGCTGGACACTCTGCTAGCAATGACAGGCCTGCCTTGCTTGGGAGAACCAGACTCTGAAGCCAACAAAATAAAGTATCTGCAAACATCTCACAGCATGTGTTTTGTGCTTCAAGGGCCTGGATGGCTCTTCTAGGGTGGCTCCAGGTCTGAGGCCAGTGCTCCTCGCTGAGAGATGTGGGTGCTTGTCTAGTCCCCAGTGTCGCCCTGCCACCAGGAAAACACGGAAGGGCATCACCAAGGCCGGGAGACACCACCATGCAGGTCGTTTGTCACAGGAAAAGGCGGCCGATGCCTCCCACACTCCTTCGGGTGGCGGCATGCACGTGACAGTGCAGTGACCCTCAGAGTGAGGGAGGAGGTCAGGCCACCCTCGGCAGCCTGTTCACGGTCATCCTACAGAATGGCTGAGGGCATGTCGGAAGGCAGCACTAAACAGAAGACTCAAATCGGCAGGAGAAAAAGGGCTTTTCTCTTTCCTGCAAAGGGCCAGATTCCAATCTGGTAAACAGCTTCCAGGTCTCCATGGCCACGGTGGATGACACTCAAACCCTGAGTAAGAGAACAAACTCCCTCCAGATTATCAGGGCAAAGCTCAGTTCTGCAGATGCTTCCGACCCCCTGGCCAGCCATCCCCTACCCCTCCTCAGAAGAGCAGAGTGCCTCTGTACGCGGACAAGCTGGGCAAAGTGACTCCGCGTGAAGCCCCAGTAGCGAGAACTAAGCCTACTTCGGTGCGAAAGGTCTGTCCACTCAGGAACAGTCCCTGAGGCTTCCCACCCACCCTAATTAAACCCGCTTTGTTTCAAACACCAATATCATGGTAACTATCTTCATCATCTATTTCTTATTTAACTTGTTTTTCAGTTTTATCTTATTACTAGTATGTCAACACTAGAGGCTGTGTGGCTTTACAGAGGTAAGATCTGTACATTCACTATACTCCCAGTGTTTGAATAACTAGCTGACTGCACCGTCCTTTGCTGTCCCGCTTAGAGCTTCAGCCACAGGCTGAGGGTTTGGGCATGAAGGGAAAAGGTGTCTCCTTTCAGGTAACTAAGCTGAAAAAAGTGAGCCCTTTGAGGGGACGGCCTCCCTCAGACGAAGAGGGCAGTCCAGGGCACGCCGCGTCCCCAGCGAGAAGGGGCTATATCAGGCGATTCAGCCCACATGCTCCCGTGAGCACACTGGGATTTGAGCGGCCCACTCAGCCAGCATCTCCCCAGACCCCTGAGGCAGGAACCCCCGCACAGCGGACAGTGGTGTCCGGGCGCCCGTCAGCAGCACCTGGGCACACAGTGTGAGGCCGGTGAGCTGAGAAGAGGAGCCCTGGGCAGGGACCAGGGCCAGGGACTAAAGCCCCGAGTTGGCATTTACAGGCTGCACACTCAGCCATGGGCTTCAGGGTCCGCATGTGCAAAGTGAAGACACAGTGATGGTGCCAGCGCTATGGGGGGTGGGCAGTGGGGGTGTTAATGGGGGGTGAGCCCCCTGACACCGGAGGGGAGTTTGCTCTCTCATTCGGTGTTTGACTGTCCCCGTTAGGGAGCAGCACCGAGCTGGGTGCACACCCGGCTCTCGATGAACACGTCCCTGGTGGGAGTTTCTGCGGGGAGGGGCAGCCACTCGGCCTTCGAAGGCTGACTCACATTCACCTCCCGGGCAGCCAACGCCTGGGCCTCAATTGGCTCATTTTGGTGAAATTGTTCCATCTGGAACGGAACAGCCTGCTTTTAGAGAAAATACACCTTCCAACTCCAAAAAGCACACTTACCCTGATCGCACCGCACCTAAGGCTGACCTGGCTGGCTGTTCTCTGCACTACGGGGGCAGGAAGGGCATCACGGTCCACCCTGGGGAATCCCACATGCCCCTTGCTGACACCCCGCCCCCCAGCGGGTCTCAAAGAACACAGAAGCCATGTAGCAGCAAATCTCCGTTACTGACTCATCACGCAGGTAACTGATCCAGGTTAGCAAGCAGCCAGCCACGGGCCCTGGTCAAGGGCTAAAAACCTCCCTGTATTACAAAGGGAAGGATCTCATTTACATTTTTATGTCAACACGGGAAACACATGCTCCACATGACCGAGGGCATGCGGCCTACTTAGATCCAGTATCACATACAAAGTCATCTTTGTTCACCAGAGACTTATTAATTATTTGCCTGTTTTAAGTCAGTAAAATGTTGCTTTGGGGCCAATACTTGGGAACTCGCTGTCTGGATGCTCCTCTGGTTAGAACAGAACAGAAACTGGGCAAAGTACATTGTGGAAACACTGGTGTAGGCCTGTCCCCACAGTACAGACTGTGTTGTCTTAACATTGCAACACACACAGAGCTGGGTTTTCCTCTTTGAAACCTGAGATGACCACGCGCCTAAGCGTGAGGCAGCTTCCCTGCACCCGTGAGCCTCCCTCGCTGCAGGCTGGGTATGCGGACAGCCTACTACTGAGCCTTCCAGGGCAATGGCACCACCCGCCTGCCTCTGTCGGCTGCTGTGACAGACTGCCACAAACTCGGCGGCTTAACACCACACAGATGTATCATCTTATCATTCTGGAAGTCAGAATCCCAATACAGGCACCACTGAGCTAAAATCAGGGCATCAGCAGGGCCGTGTTCCTTTTGGGAGGTTCTAGGGGAGAACCTGTGCCCTCCTTTTCCGGCTGCCCGCACTCCTGGGCTCCGGGTTCCTTCTTCCCCACTCACAGCGAACAGGGGCAGCCAGTCCTTCCCACGGAGCTGCCGTCTTTATTCTTCTGATTCTTTCCCCTACCCCTGTGATTATAGTGGGACCACCCAGAAAATCCAAAGTATCTCCTTCTTTTAAGGTCTTCAGGTTGACCACCTTGTTCCACTTTGCCACGTCACCTAAAATATTCAGAGGTTCTAAGGATTAGGACGTGGACATCTTTGGGGAGGCCATTATTCTACCTAAGATGAATCAAACAGAAGTTAGGTGCCACTACGCTGTACACACACGGAGGCTGGCCCGTGTTCAGTGGGACGCGCTGTTTGGGGTTCCACCCAGGACTGTCTGCAGCTGGTGCCCTCATGACCAAGGGGCGGGGTCACTCCTGATATGAGGCAAAGCCAGGTCTCAGGAAGACGAACGCATCTGAACCCCTGGACACAGCGATCCTGGGGCTCTCAGAGAGGCAAATTGTTGGTGAGGAGGTGGCTGGGTCACAGCGTCACAGCCTGAGCAGCCTCGTCCTTCCCAGTCTCTGGGACACTTCCTTGCATCCACTTAGCAAGCGTCCGTTGCTTCTGCTGGGCACACATCCAGGTGCTAAGATACAACGGGGAGCAAGGTGGGGCCGCCAATGTCCTCGTGCCCTCTGAGCATCTGCACATTTCCTCTCTACTTCTTAGCCACAAGGCTGTTTCTACAGCAACTCGCCCACTATCAAGAGTTCTTCAAAGAATCAAATTAAGCAGGCCAAATTGTCTTTATGAGTCTGTATGAACCAGGATTTGGCCACAACGTAGCTGCCACTGGTTCTCGGGTTGGCTAAACCCAGTCCCCGTTTTCGGGTACCTTGACCACCACGAGGACGTGCATTCTCAAGACTCCAAAGCATGTGCCGACCTGTCTATGCTTCTCAGACAGCTCACAGTGGACATGCCAGCAGTGTCTGGTATACTGACAGCTGATTCAGAAAACCTGAGAATGAAGCTCACTCAGTCTTGACCACTCTGGACAATTTCCAAAGCCCCATGGGCCTTGGCTTCGCCAGGTGTAGAACGAGCACAGCAACTCCCCTCCCGGACCCGGGCACACACACACCTCTAATGCCACCTACTGCTGGTGTCTTCACACTGCTCTGGCCCAAGACGTGTCTGTGCATAAGTGCATCTGTGTGGGAGTTGGTGTCTATGTGTGTAGGGTGTATGGGTGCACACACACAAATGGGTATGCACAATACACACGCAGAGGACAAGTGAAAGGGAGGCTTTGAAGTAGAGCAGAAAGAACATGAGACCTAAAGTAAAGAGCAAATGCTCAAGTTTGTCTCTGCCATGCACCACGTTTGCATTGATAAGCCACCTACCTTCTAGGACCAAGAACATAAGTCATCTTATCTGTAAAATATGGCTAACAACACAAGGCAAATTGCCTCTCAGAACCTGAGAATCAAGCAAGAATTTTCCAGCATATATCGGGCATTTGATGACTATTTAATATACATATTATAATGTTTCTTGAATAGTTGAATGAATACATGTGAAATTTCTTCTGGAAGTAGAAAACATTATAGAACTATTAGGAATTTTAAGTATTGGCTTTTTGGAGTTGTTTCAATTGTAATAAACTCCAGGTAGGTGGACGCTTTTGGTTTGGAAAATAGAAAGGCAGGAATGGAGGAAAAACTCTGTCTTTTGAAGCATAAGGCACATTGCCAGAATGGCACATGCAGTGGGTGTCCGAGCTGATGGTGGTCCACGGGTTGTTCTGAGAGGAGCCAGACCCGAAAGCCACACATGGGCCCGTGTGAGTCTGCTGGATACCCACCCAATCACACACTTTGAACCTGTTTCTGAATGGCTCTCTGAGTCCCTCTGACCCACTGAGCAGATAGAACCTGCCATGCCCAGCCACACACTGGCCTCAGAGCCAGTCTTCATGAGGGACTGGATGTATCAACCAGCTGCATGACTTCAGGTTCATTCTACTGTGCCGAAGGATCAGGACCAAGGAAGAGATGGTATGTTAAAAAACAGGAGCCCTTTAACATAATCAGGTTTTCAATGGTACCATTTACCAAAAAAACAGACCCATCCATTGCAGCACACTTCACACTTATTTTTGTGCTACTTCTGAGACAGAGCAGCAATGTATTGTCTGATTTATATATTTTGATGGGGAAAGAATGCATTAACATATGAGTAAGTCCCAGATTAAAGTCTTGTAGACAAAGAAATGTGGGTTGTATATCTCTCCTCTCTATTACTCATCTGGGCCCACAGACTGGAGAGTCATGCCTCTCTTCTGGGGTAGAACACTGGGAAATGTGAGATCCATAATCAAAAAATGAAGGCTGGGCTGTTTTCCTGCCCCATATTCATCTAATTTCAGGGACTGCCAAATTTCATAATTTGCTTCATGAAAACAAGTTTCTACCTTTACTAAAACAAAGACAAAAAAACCCTGTAATTCCCACAATTCCCAGAGATAAGAGGAAAAGGTTTTAGAACCAAAGTTGGAAGGGGCATTTACTATTTATTTCACATAGTTTTCCAAGACATTTTCCTTAATTATTACATATATCCCCTAACTGCTTTAAGAAGGAGCAATCGAAAACTGCTAAACATGATTATTTTCTAATATGGAAGATTAAAAATTCTGTTGGCCATGCCATAAAAGAGTGATTTTTCATTTGGACTACATCAAACAGCCAGAGTTATACATGTTCTTTTCCTCCTCCATACCATAAATTCTCCCTGACCCCAAAGCATAATTCACCCTTTCTCCGGGAATAATTGAAAGGCAGGCACATACTTTTCTCTTCTGCATCAAAATCGCACAACCCAACCACAGCTTACACCTCCACACACCCATGTTTCCGTCAAACAGACAGGCCTCTGCCACAGCTGGGTGTGCAGCTTTTAGCAGGCAAGTAAAAAAGCAAAAGGGGAGAGTTGAGAAGTTCTCAGGGCTTTTAAAAAATGACCACAGTGAGTGTGACACTAGAAAAAACACCTTTCACGTACTTCTTTGCTTATTGGAATCTCTACACTCTTCAAGAATCAGCCCCAGTGCCATCTTCTCTTCTCCAGGGAGCACCTCTGAAGGCTCCAGGTGACCAGATGCCCAGCCTGTGAGCACCTGTACCCCAGGCAGGGCACAGAGGGGTGGGCAGCCAGGCCGGACCATGTGCCTTCTCACCACTCCACAGGGCACGCTGGTCTTCGGGCCACCCATCCCTGCACAAAGCCCAGGCAGGCCTAGCAGAGACACTTAAGAAAGGTTTGCTAGCAGAATGAATGAATGCTTTGAGAGTTCTTGTGATGGTCAAACACTCCCTGTGGAATGATAGTTTAAAATGAAGTCCTAATTGGCCAAATAGTTTTCAGAGAAAAATCCATTTATTAGTGTCAACTGGGACTCTGAAATGACTTCCTTATGAATCCTGAAGCTGCTTTTAAAGGAGGTGAAGGTAAAAATGTGATTGATTTCTCTGAGGAAGACCATACTAGTAAGAAAAGCAGCAATATGCAATCATTAAATAATACTCAAAATTAAGGATGTCACTTTTACTTTTCAAATGTGCCAAATATATCAGCAGCCGATAAAACATAGCTCCTGATTTAACTGTTTGTTCCCATGCTATAGTATAGGAAGTATTTTGCAATTTGAAAATGTCATTGCCGTGAATCACCCCGGATATCAAGATCATGTCTCAGTTCAAAGGCTTGTTCTCACTATTGCATTTGCTCTCTGTCTGCGTCTCACTGCGGCCTTACTGTCCGGTGGAGTTTTAGACTTGGCGGTTAGCCATGAGTCAATGGCTACATGGGCAACAAAGGATGATTTCAACCCAACTGCTCAATACCTCATAAAAATATTCTCTCGTTTGTGTCTTGTTTCCAAAGTGGGAAAACAGTTTATATAACTAAATACTGATTCCCAACTTACATATTTTTATGCCGATATTGTTCCCCCAGTGGGTGACCAGTACGGATCTGTAGTATTTTTATGCCAAATGCAGTCCACACTTTGGGGTAACCTGGAGACGTTTCTTGAATAAGGTGGGGCTTGGGCTTAGGATTGTGAATTCCAGGTGCTAACATTAAAACAAGTTTTCCTGGGCTTTGGGGAAGATGGAAGTAGTTGGGAGGAGGTACTGTGCTCACTGACTGGCCATGAGATGGGACAAGGTCCTATAGCTGTGGGGAGGGGGACATGATGGCTAAATGAGAGGGTGCCTGCTGTGTTCTCTGAGGCCTGAGCTCTGCAGCAGCTTCACCGGGATGAACCGCACTCTGAGTAAGAGCATTCTCCAGGGGCCATGGGTGGGAGAGACCAGCCCCAGAAACAGCCCAGCTGAATGCAGGACGGTACAGGTCCTGAAAGGTGTCATGGTGGAGAGTGCCCATGCAATGGGATAGGAGAGGAAGCCTGTAATTTTTCATAATCCCAAACAGAGCCCGGGGGTGAGTGGTGGTGGTGGGGTGAGACATAAACCAAGGGCATTCGCTCCTGAAGCCTTCAGCAACGATTCTGCATGGCAGACTAATGGAGGACACACATTTTATTCTGATTTTCTCTAAGGAATAGATTTTATTTTAAACTCAAAGACAAGAAAAAAAAAAAATCAACTGGCACACCAAACCAGAATTTAAGAAATCCACCCACTTCATCATAAATTTTCTGTGAGCTAACATAACAAAGAGCACATTTACTTTACCCAGGAATGGTATGTGGGTTTTTTTTGGTAAAGTCTGTCTTCAAGGAAGCACATGATTAAATTTATGCTTTAAGTGTTCCATTTGTATTCATTTTCCTTTTCTTCTTGGGAGAGCCCCAAAGTCACTCACCATTCCACAGATGTGCAATGTGCCTGGAAACACTGCTCGTCACCCCGGATGCGCTGGGAGGCAGGAAGGTATCTATGTAATAGCAGCATGTTGTGAGTCAAGCACGGGACTTGAATCAGGAATGAGAAAGGGAGCCAAGCCTCCTAGGCCCTTTCCCACGGCTGTTCTTCTCAGTCCCGCTTCTGGAGCACTGCCCCTGGGTGGTCACCCGACGGGGAAGTGGCCTGCCTTAAGTCCCCCAAGCTATGGGCTGTAAGCGCTTCAGGCATATCTAGGTCATGTATGAGATCGATCTAAAAATAAGAAATCAACTATAAGAATTTTTTTCTGAGAAAAATGACAATGTGTATTTGAAAGCCTAGTCTTAAAAGTCAGGGTCATCACCCAGAGATGAAGCTTACTGGTGGTTCCCCTGTCACACACAGCTAACTCCCCACGATCCACCGCAGTGTGGTGGGCGCGAGCAAGGGGGAGGCCTCCGCAAACCTACTAAGCTCTGCTGTCAGGAAGCCCGAGGGCTCGTTTCCCTGCCTTCCCTGTCCGTGGTCACCCTACAGGAAGGCTGCTGCAGCAACAGCGGGGTTGGCAGGCAGGGAGGCACATCGGGTGACTTACCAACTGCATGATTAGAGCTGCCATGCCATGCTGCCGTGCACTCATAGCCACTGGTAGGCAGCTCAGGTGCAGACCAATCCTCCTGCCTGCAAATGTTTTGGTGCCTTTAAATCTCAGGCTATTCTAGGAAATGCACATCTAAGTAATTATTTGTTTTCAAAGTGCAGCAATTCTAATGTGGCTCTGGGAACACGGACTGTTTTACCAAAGTTAAAAACACATAATGAAAGATGGCCAAAGGAAACAGTCATCAAACTAAACTTGATTATATATCCAGTGGGGCTTTACCTCATACTTGCCTACAACAGGCACAAGATCAACAAGGCACGTTTGTACCATAGTCTGAACACTGGGCACACAAGTCTTGGGCGGGACTCAGGGGGCAGAGGGTGCCCAGGTCTGATGTGAATGCCTTCCATAGAAAACGCCACTCCTGGGATTCCAGTGGGTAGCCCCGGGTGGGTCAGGGCTCCATCCTCAAAGCCAGGAAGGAGAGGTGCTGCAAAGACCCAAATACCATAAATTATATCTAAGAACAAAGTGGAGGGCATCCTATGGCCTACCCTTTGACCACAACCTTACAAAAGCAGAGAAAAAGTAAGGATGCCTTAATCTGAGAGTCAGAAGTCTCCTAGCTATGTGACAACAGTTGGGGGAATCGTGTTATCCAGCAGAGGCCATATATGACCTTGAGAGCAGCTAAGCAGCAATGTTGCTCCACCGGATTAATTACAACCCGTTAACACTCTTAAGCTACCAGACATTGAAGTCCTAGAGGGGTCCGTGTAGGTGGGACATAGGGCGTGGGGAAGGGTCACCACTAAGGGCCACTGCATGTCCCTGGAAGGGAGCTGCCGGCATGTCCTGGGCAGACACGGACACCCAGGGCTCTTGCAGGCTCTTCACAGACACCAACGCTGGGAGATCAAGAGGAAGGAGCCCAGAGTCGCAGGTGGCTGACTGGCCCATTCTTGGCCACAGAGAGGGAAGCATCCCTTGAGGACATCCGCAGAGTTGGGAGAAGGAAGGAAGGGAAGAAACTAAGAAAGGAACAGGAGCTGAAGACTAGGATGGAAGACAAAGGGAAAGGCAAATGAGCGGGGGACAGGCTCTCCAGCAACCGCCCGACAGGACCCCTGCCCCCGTGATGGTCTGCTCCGGCTCCCCGCAGATGCAGACGGTGCATGCAGCCATCTCTACCCTTTCTCAAGTGTTTGTGGAAAGCCAGTGCATAAGCGGAAAATCAATCTGAAAATGTACAAGGCAAGGAGAAAGCACTTGTAAAATTGTGGGAGGAAAAGATGTGGAACGCAGAATCACCACACGGGTCAGGGGTCAGGGGTCAGGCAGGGACATACGCTCAGCCCCGGCCCTGCCCCAAGGTGCTTCCTCATGCCACAGACTACAGCTCAGCCCTGCCAGTCACGTGTGCCTATCCATGCCCGGCTGCATCCCTCTGAGCACCACGCTGCAAGACCACCCGGAGGCCAGGGGAAACTAAGGCACATGGCTGGAAGCTGTGGTTGGGCGGAGTGCGCCATCCGGGGCTGTGCACAGCATCACGGGCGCTGCAGGCAACGAGGATGCCCCCCCAGCACATGCTTCCCGTCATCACCCAGGGCTCCCCTGAAATGGACCAACACGTGGGGAGGATTTCTCAGAGCAAAGACGGCACCGGTCCAGGCTGGGTGCCCTAAGAAACCAAAGCCTAGGAGTTAAGCCAAAATGACTTTGTGTTTTAGGTTTTTTTCTTTTTTTTAACAATTTCCTTAGTTTCTGACTATTCTCTGGTGAAGAGTATGGTACCAAACACACTTAAAAAATAACAAGTCAGGAAACAGGAACTGCGCTCAGATTCTCACCATGTTCAAGAACACTTCTGTAGTTTGGATATCATGCCCTGTACGGAGTACAAAGCTCTGTTTGTTTCTGCTTTGTAATGTGGAGTGTTCTGTTCTACAGTCTCTACACAATCACTTTGAGGAAACATTATTATAAAAATAAATAAGTTTCTTTTTTCATTCAAAGCGAGGGAAAATAACAAGGACACCCTTAGCACACCCACAGGCTTTTCTAAGAACACTTGCATTTGTCCCTGGGCTGGCAAGAATTCTTTGCTGATGATATCAAAGCTCTTTTAATTTATCTATGATCAGCCTGACTTAAACATAGAGGAAAAAAATACATTCCGTTCCACTTTAAATTAAAACAAGCTACTTTTTTGGTATCAGGTTGTCTTTACTTTTCTGTAAACACAGGGGAATACACTATTCTGAAATCCTACGGTATTATTCACTCTTGGCTGTGGAAGGGCAGCAAAACACTGTTAATCTCCGAGTGGGATTTTTAGAAAAGACAAAGTATAATTTCCACTTTCAAAAATGATTGCAAACTTCTACTTCACCAAAATGGAATAAAGGTACAGGATTTACCTTCCTGTATGAAACAAGTAAGAAACTGGACAAGAATACATTTTTAAAAAAATGGTTTTAAGGTACTGGGCAGCAGGAAGTAAAGGACAATGACCACTGTGAGAGGTGACCCCTACGCCCACACCACTCTACTCTCCGGAGAGTCAGTGGGCTGCAGATGGGACAGGGAACCAAGCAGAGCCTGCAGTCCCGCTAGGTGGAGAGGACAGAGCTGAGGGTCCAGGGAGGCCAAGGCAGCTGCAGGGCGGAGCACCCAAAATGGGGGCAGTGCCCAGAGAGAGCCCTGGAGGTCAGCGCAGGGTCCCCCTTGCAGTTGACAGCTGAGTCTTGATCAGTGTTGCTGGGAAAGAGCCACCAGGACAAAGCAAACGGCTGGTCTCAGGAGCTCACAGTGGTCCAGGGACAGTCCTTACTGTCTCCAGCCGAGAAGAAAACCTCTTAATTCAAAGGGCACCAGGGGGAGTAATCTACTGGGTTTTATCAGTCCTGGGGAGAAAATGAGTTCTAGGCTAGAGGCTGCTGTGACCCTGCCTCACAAAGGCTATAGGGAAGGCTCTATAGGACCAAACTCTGTCTGAGTGACTTAACTACATTGAGAACAAAGCTCAAGAATATTTACAGGAACACAAAAATGTCCAATACTTTACAAGGTAAAATTCACAACATTTGACCTCTAATAAAACATTACCAGGCATGCAAAGGAGCTGGAAAATACAACTGATAATGAGGGTAAAACTCAATCAGTAAAAAAAGATCCAGAAATGATATAGGTGGTAGAATGGTAGGATGTTAAAAGAGTTGTGATAATTGTAATCCATGAACTCACAAAGCTAGACCAAAGATTAGATGAAGTAGGGATGTGGAATGAATTAATGAAATAAAGACCCAAATGAAACTTTTGGACTTCAAAACTACAAAGTCTAAGATGAGAAAACCCACTGGGTGGGATTAATGGCAGATCAGGCATCATAAAAGAAAAGAATTAGTGAGCTTGAAGACATAGCAATAGAAACTATCCACTATGACACACGGATACTCTGAAAAGACAGGGGCAAATGAGAAAAGCAGTAAACTGTGGGAGAATTCCTAGTAGTCAGATATATTTGTAATTAGATTAAAGTCTGGGGGGTGGGGCAGAGAAAAATGGATGAAGCAAAAATAACTAAAATTTCCCCAAATTTGATGAAAATGAAATAGCCACAGATTCAAAACACTCAATAATCCCAAGCACAAGAATCAAGAAGAAAATGACACCTAGGCTCCTCACATTCAAATTGCTTGAAATCAATGACAGAGAGAATCATAAAAATAGGGGGTAAAGATTATTATGTCCAGAGAAGCACAGGTAAGACTGTCACACTTCTTACTGGAAACAATGAAGCAAAAAGACAAAGAAGCACAGCTTTAAAGCACTGAAAGAAAACAACTTCCCACCTATAACTCTACACCTAGGGAAATATGTATTTTAAAAACAAGGGGAAATTAGGACATTTTTGGACTTGGGAAATGGGTAGAACTCATCCTGGGCAGACCTGTACTCTGGGAAAGTGAAGAGAAACCCTTCAGGCAGAAGGAAAATTATGTCAGATGGAAATGTGCACCTAAGGACGCCTGAGAGGCACCACAAACAGCCACTGTGCCCACCTGCCTGGTGTCACTTGCGACGCCTGCAGACCGACCCTCCTACGCCTGGAGTCTAAATCCTTATTTGCCCTTTACCTCAGCACTGTCCTGCTGACTGGGGCCTTGCTTTCCTGCATTTCTTTAAAGTTGCTCTGGAAAATACATGTTTCTTGTGATCCCTGGAGATTTCTGTGGTCTTAGAGCTGGGCAGATGGGAGGTGTTTACTTCTAGAGATAAATGAATAAGCCTTCTTAGATTTAAATTAGGCTACTTTAGATTTCCCTCGGGCCTATTTCTGGTTTGGGAATTCATTTTGTGTATACAAAAAAGGAAATCTTTTTATATTTCTAACCATGAAGACAAGACTATAAAGGCAGAGCTGAACAGAACACCTGGAACCTGAAGTTTGTCAGTGTCTGGGACCACTGTTTAAAAATTAATAGGAAAATACACAAATATTTGTACTTTTCATATTTGGTATATACCTTCTAAACATGAAATGCCCATTTGGCCTGTGAAAGAGATATATGTACAAAGATTCTCTCAAGAAACCAGGATGTCCTTTTAAGAAAAAAAGATACTCCAATTGAGTTTCCTGCTATTTGTTGAAATCAACGTGATTAAGTTGAACTCCCCTCATCCTTGAGCCTCTCCCAAGTCTGCATCAAACCGCTGGGTACTCAGAAATTCCACAGCACCCGTGCTCCGTGCTCCACCCCAACAAAACCCACAGCAGAACAGCCTAAGACTCAATGCAACTAGTGTAAGTCACTGATCAGTTGAGATTACCAATGCTCAAAATGATTAGCTTAACCCCAAAGTCTAAAACAGGAGAAATCCATGTGGCATTCTAGGGCGGGGGACACTGGGAGGTGACAGGGCCGCGAGACGCTGCAGTTGTGGCTGCAGACTGCCCACTCGTGCACTCAAGGCCTGTTTCTCATTTTGTAAGTGCACAGATTTCTCACGGCATAAAAGAGGGACTGGGGCTCTCTGTTTCAAGGTTCTATTTCCAACACTTCTAAAACAGTATCTAGAGCCGATAGATGGTCTGATTTCACGGGAGTGTTGAGGCCCCAGATCAGCAGTCCACAGTAACCTCTGCTCTCAGAACTGAAAATAAGAAATGTATAAAAATCTCCAAGTCCAGAGTGTTGTTAAAGCCGGCCAGCACTGCAGTTTCATGGGAATGTAGGGTACCTGGGTGCTGAGCTGGCGTCTGCCTCATGGTGCCCCACGTCACGGATGCCTGGTGCACCAGAGCTGGGCCTACAGCTCCCTGTGGGCACCCCCTTCTTCTCGCTTCCCCCAGCTCCTCCCACTGGCTCTTCCACTTTCCTGGCATGGCCAGGCAATAAGGCAATGGAAAACTTACACGAATCCCCTTTGCTATTTATTAGCAGATGTTCTTCAAATGGCAGTGTCTTAAGAGGGTGAAGAACCTTAGAACGCACCTCTTCTAGCTCTAACTCACATGTCAGGTTACCGATCCTGGTTTATTACAGGACCTGGGCTAAATGCAAACTCAGGATGAACTCCGCAAAAACATTTTATTAAGCTTGTTTTAATGATGAGATTATCTTCACATGTGAAAAGTGGCTTTTCCCTAGAAAATGATATTGTGTTGGAAATGTTAAAACAAAAGACTGGTTTTATTTATTAGCCATTTTAGAGGAAACATAACCCTACCAAGCAACCAGTTTCTCTGCTAGGGGTAATACATTTTTTGCTTAAATAAGAATCATATCTTTGTGCTTTAAATTGACTTTTATTTTAGTCCCAACCCTGCCAAATATAAGGAAATTTTATCTTTCCAATTCTAGGCTGATAACCTGAGGATTAATCTGACAATTACGTCGAATGGAAAGAGTCTTAAGAAAAGGAGGAATATTACTTAAATCTTTCGTATCAAAATTTTCCATGGTAGGGATCTAGAATGGCTATAATAATTTAACAGGAAAATTAAAAATATTTCTAAAAGTGAGGTATTTCCATTCCTTTATGATCAATAATATTCACATTTTGGAACTTAAAATCTTTGAAGCTGGTGAACAGAACATACAGAGCAATGAAAAATTATGAATAAAATGTCAAACCTGATGTTGCTTTTTTGTCTTTCCTTTTAAAACAAAGGAGGAAAAATAAGGAAAACCAACTGAACTCAAAAGATTTTCCTTTCTGACTATGCCTAAAGAATAAAACCGGTTTTATGTAGGGTAAAAATTCAGATTTCTGTTAAGTGATAGTCATAGGGGAAAATCTATGAAATACAAGGAATTCTATGGGCCGTTTTTTAGCATATTAATTTGATATTTTTAAAAAACTGCCATATCTTTAATATCACTGTAAAAGATAATCATGAACAACACTAAATATTTGGCAATATCTCTCCCTAACCTGCTCTGTCAGTCCTCATGCTGCATAATTGTGGATAGGATGAAATTACCAGGAATTTAAAAATGAGAAAAACACTAATTTTTTTTGGCTTGTCCCTAATGAATTTTTGAGGTTGACCTATCCAAAGTGAAGAAAAGACATAAGATCTCTGTGTTTAAAGCAACAGTCTCCTCATTAGGGAGAAGACAGGCTTATTAAGAAAAGCCTGCTATAAGAGAGGGTGTGAGAATTCCTGCCCCATCCTAGATTTGGTAACAGACAGGTAAAGAAATCCTGCCTGAATTTTACAATTTAGCTAATCTATGTAATCTACTATTTATAATGTAATTCTTCCTCTCTTTTAACAAACAATGAAGTCTGTATCAACACTGGGAAGTAAAACCTTTATTTAGGTAGATCAGAAATCAATTAATAACAAATCAATTTCCAATTTTAATAGGTAAATAACTTCCAATTTATATAGTATGAAGACCATTAAAATAAAAATAATATTCAATTTGGGAAGTAAAATTCCCTTAACAGGTTTAATTGTACAAAAGTGCCTAAAAATGATGGATGAAATTATTTTCTTAGTGAGAACAGCCACCCAAATGCACATAAAACCATTCAATCTTTCTTTTCTCCAAAGTCTCGAATACACTCAGATTATAGCTAGGAGGCCACTGGTCCCCACCATGGGTAAAAGGTGATGGTGAGGTTCAACCATCAGCTCAACTCCTAATGCACAGGTATCTGGCTGGGGCACTTATTGAGCCTTTCCCATGGTGAGATTCCTTCTCTCTAGAATGCAAACAATACCATATGGGCTCTTTGGAAGATGAAGAGTACTAAACAATCTGAAGGATTACATGTAAGTAAGTGTAGGATGCTATGATGATGATAAAATAAAATTCTACTTGTAACATACATTTCTTTAGATATAATACACATTTGCATTTTTGTTTTTCACTAGGAATTATTATACTATCCTACTAAATTGGACTTTCATAGAATTTGTTTGAAAAAACTGGGAGATAAATTCACAAATATAAAAAACCACTTAGAAAACATAATCAATTTAATACCATTACTTATTTGATCTTAAATCCCATTAAAATGAAAGTTAGGGATTATTTTAAATTGCCAATTTAACTTGAGTTTTAATCAAGCAATATGTAAAAATAAAAATAGTTGATCTCCATAGGAGATGCACTTAAAGCAAACTGAAACCAAAATAAGTTTTTAATGTTAATAAGTGCATTGGAGAGGATTAAAGATGGCAGGAGAGGATTAAAGATGGCGGCATGAGAGGTGAGACAGAGGCTTCCTCCTAAAACTGAATATAATATGAAAATATAATTAATACTACTAATCCTGAAAGAGCAACAGGAGAGGGCTGCGCCAAACTGCATACACCTGGAGAAAAGAATAAACCTCACAGAACAGGGTAACATACCAAACCCGTGGCCCAGCAGGACCCAAGCCCTTCCCCCACCCCAGGTCACCGGTTGGAGGAAGAGAAATGGAGCAGGGAGGGGGTGGAAGACTGAGACTGCTGAATACCTAACTCCAGAGATCTGCTCTGGGAGCACAAACCTACATTTCATTGTGCTTTCATGGTACTCTCAAGATTAGGGGGTTGGAAAGCTAAGACAGGCAGAATACCTGGAAAGACTGAGATTCCAGCCACTCGTGGAAAGCAGGGATCCACATCCGGCTGCTCTGGGACAAAAGAAAGGCAGGCAGTCAGAGAAACTTCCTAACAACAAGAGGGCTACTAGACGGGCAAGGATTGCACAGAGCTTACTGCTCAGGAGAAAGGAAAGGTAGACAAAATTGTCCAGGTACACTCTGCCCAACAGGTTGGGAACTTTTGTGATCTTCAGGGGCTCCAGCTCCCTGGCTGGCCACACAGCTCGAAAGACCCCCTCCATGATATGCAGCCTACTGCACCTTTCTCCAGGCCAGCCCCACCTGGGTCGCAAACTGGCAAACCCTACCCTGGTGTTAGGCCAGCCAGAGGGAAGCCCCGTTGACAGCAACTACAAATGCAAAGCATAGAGGCTTATACCTGTGTGCTCAGTCCACTGGTTCTGACAGTGGAGACAGGCATAGCAGCCAGGAAGCAGGAAACAGCTCTTTCCTCCCCACAACTACTGCTCCCCTGCAACCCCCAACATTGCTTCAGGGGCAGAGCAGCTTGAGAAAGTAGAGCTTCTGGGCACTAGAGGGCACCACATACAAATATGAAATGCCAAAGAAACCTGGTACAAAGTAAAATTATGAATACAACACCTGAGAAAGATTCAAATGAAATTGACCTCATGAATCTTCCTGAAAGGGATTTCAAAATAAAAATCATTAACTTGCTCATGGAGGTACAGAAAAATATTCAAGAACTCAGGAATGAATTCTGGTCAAAGATCCAATTGTTTAAGAGCACAATGGAGGGTATTAAAAGCAGATGATACAGTGGAGGAGACAATAAATGAAATAGAAATTAGAGGAACACAAAGCAGCTGTGGCACAGAGAGAAAAAGGGATCTCTGAGAATGAAAGAATATTGAGAGAACTGTGTGACCAATCCAAACGGAACAATATTCGCATTATAGGGGTACCAGAAGAAGAAGAAGAGAGAAAAAGGGGTAGAAAGTATCTTTGAGGAGGTAATTGCTGTAAACTTCCCCAATCTTGGGGAGGAGATAGTCTCTCAGGCCATGGAGGTGCACAGATCTCCCAACAGAAGGGACCCAAGGAAGACAGCACCAAGACATATAGTAATTAAAATGGCAAAGATCAAGGATAAAGACATATTATTAAGGGAATGGCATGATGTATTTAAGTCAATGAAGCAGAAGGGCCTCGAACCAAGAATACTTTATCTGGAAAGATTATCATTTAAATTTGAAGGAGGGATTAAACAATTTTCAGATAAACAAAAGCTGAGAGAATTTATCACAAACCATCTCTACAGTGTATTTTGGAGGGACTTCTATAGATAGAAGTATTCCTAAAGTTTAATACCCATCAAAAGAGGTAATAAAACCACAGTAAAGAAGGTAGAACAGTTAATTACTAAGCAAATGCAAAATTAAATCAACTATTCCCAAAGTCAATCAAGGGATAGACAAAGAGTACAGAATATGATACCTAATATATAAAGAATGGAGAAGGAAGAAAAAGGAGGAGAAAAAAAGACCCTTTACCTTGTGTTTGTAATAGCATATTAAGGGAGTTAAGTTAGACTCTTAGATAGTAAGGAAGTTAACCTTTGGTAACCATGAATCTAAAGCCTGCAGTGCCAATAAGTACATACCTATCGATAATCACCCTAAATGTAAATGGACTGAATGCGCTAATCAAAAGACACAGAGTCACTGAATGGATAAAAAAACAAGACCCATCTATATGCTGCCTACAAGAGACTCACTTTAAATCCAAAGACGTACACAGACTAAATGTGAAGGGATGGAAAAAAGATATTTCATGCAACTAATAGGGAGAAAAAAGCAGGAGTGGGAGAACTTGTATTAGACAAAATAGACTTCAAAACAAAGAAAGTCACAAGAGACTAAGAAGGTCATTACATAATGATTAAGGGGTCAATCCAACAAGAAGATATAACCATTATAAGTACCTATGCACCCAACACAGGAGCACCTACATATCTGAAACAAATACTAACAATTAAAGGAGGAAATAGAATGCAATGCATTCATTCTAGGAGACTTCAACTCGCTACCCACTCTGAAGGACAGATCAACCAGACAGAAAATAAAGAGAGAGAGGAACTGAACAATGTATTAGAACAGATGGACCTAAAAGACATCTACAGAACTCTACACTCAAAAGCAGCAGAATACACATTCTTCCCAAGTGCCCATGGAACATTTTCTAGAATAGATCATATACTAGGCCACAAAAAGAGCCTCAGCAAATTAAAAAAGACAGAAATTGTACCAACCAGCATCTCAGACCACAAAGGTATGAAACTAGAAATAAATTATGCAAAGAAAATTTAAAATCCCACAAACACATTGAGGCTTCATACATGCTCCAAAATAATCAATGGATCAATGACCAAATAAAAACAGAGATCAAGCAAAATATGGAGACAAATAACAACAATAATTCAACACCACAAAATCTGTGGGATGCAGCGAAGGCCGTGCTAAGAGGAAAGTATATTGCAATACAGGCCTACCTCAGGAAAGAAGAACAACCCCATATGAACACTCTAAACTCACAATTAATGAAACTAGAAAAAGAAGAACAAATGAGGCCAAAGAAGGAGGGACATAATAAAGATTAGAGCAGAAATAAATAAAATCAAGAAGACTAAAACAATAGAAAGAATCAATTAAAGCAAGAGCTGGTTCTTCGAGAAAATAAACAAAACAGATAAAACCATAGCCAGACTTATCAAGAAAAAAAAAAGAGTCTACACACATAAACAGAATCAGAAATGAGAAAGGAAAAATCACGACGGACACCACAGAAATACAAAGAATTATGAGAGAATACTATGAAAAATTATATGCCAACAAACTGGATAACCTAGAAGAAATGGACAGCTTCCTAGAAAAATACAACCTTCCAAGGCTGACCGAGAGAGAAACAGAAAATCTGAATAGATTGATTACCAGCAACGAAATTGAATTGGTAATCAAAAAACTATCTAAGAAGAAAACTCCTGGGCCAGATGGCTTCACCACTGAACTTTATCAATCATTTAGCGAAGACCTAATACCCATCCTCCTTAAAGTTTTCCAAAGACTAGAAGAAGAGGGAATACTTCAAAACTCATTCTATGAGGCCAGAATCACTCTAATACCAAAACCAGGCAGACACCACACAAAAAGAAAATTACAGACCAAGATCCCTGATGAACATAGATGCAAAAATACTCAACAAAATATTAGCAAACTGAATTCAAAAATACATCAAAAAGATCATCCATCATGATCAAGTAGGATTTATTACAGAGACGCAAGGACGGTACAACATTCGAAAATCCATCAACATCATCCACCACATCAACAAAAAAAAGGACAAAAACCACATGATCATCTCCATAGATGCTGAAAAAGCATTTGACAAAATTCAACATCCATTCATGATAAAAACTCTTAACAAAATGAGTATAGAGGGCAAGTACCTCAACATAATAAAGGCCATATATGACAAACCCACAGCCAACATTATACTTAACAGTGACAGCTTTTCCTTTAAGATTTGGAACAAGACAAGGATGCCCACTCCCCCAACTTCTACTAAACATAGTACTGGAGTTCCTAGCCATGCCTATCAGACAACACAAAGAAATAAAAGGCATCCAGATTGGCAAGGAAGAAGTTAAACTGTCCCTGTTTGCAGATGACATGATACTGTACATAAAAAAACCCTAAAGAATCCACTCCAAAATGACTAGATCTAATATCTGAATTCAGCGATGTTGCAGGATACAAAATTAATACACAGAAATCTGTTGCATTCCTATACACTAACAATGAAATAGCAGAAAGAGAAATAAGGAAAACAATTCCATTCACAGTTGTATCAAAAAGAATAAAATACCTAGGAATAAACCTAACCAAGGAAGTGAAAGACCTATACTCTGAAAATCACAACACACTCATAAGAGAAATTAAAGAAGATACCAATAAATGGAAACACATCCTGTGCTCATGGATAGGAAAAATTAATATTGTCAACATGGCCATTCTGCCTTGAGAAATCTACAGATTCAATGCAATCCCTACAAAATACCAACAGCATTCTTCAGTGAACAAGAGCAAATCATTCTAAAATTCATATGGAACCAAAAAAGACCCCAAATAGCCAAAGCAATCCTGAGAAGGAATAATAAAGCTGGGGGGATTATGCTCCCCAACTGCAAGCTTTACTACAAAGCCACAGTAATCAAGACAATTTGGTACTGGCACAAGAACAGACCCATAGACCAATGGAACAGACTAGAGAGCCCTGATATAAACCCAACCATATATGGTCAATTAACATATGATAAAGGTGCCATGTACATACAATGGGGAAATGACAGCCTCTTCAACAACTGGTGTTGGCAAAACTGGACAGCTACATGCAAGAGAATGAAACTGGATTATTGTTTAACCCCATATACAAAAGTAAACTCAAAATGGATCAAAGACCTGAATGTAAGTCATGAAACCATAAAACTCTTAGAAGACAACATAGGCAAAAATCTCCTGAATATAAGCATGAGCAACTTCTTCCTGAACACACCTCCTCGAGCAAGGGAAACAAAAGCAAAAATGAACTCATGGGACTACATCAAACTAAAAAGTTTCTGTACAGCAAAGGACACCATCAACAGAACAAAAAAGCATCCTACAATATGGGAGAATATATTTGTAAATGACATATCCAACAAGGGGTTAACATCCAAAATATATAAAGAACTCACAGGCCTCAACACCCAAAAAGCAAATAACCCGATTAAAAAATGGGCAGAGGATATGAACAGACAGTTCTCCAAAGAAGAAATTCAGATGGCCAACAGACACGTGAAAAGATGCTCCACATCACTAATCATCAGGGAAATGCAAATTAAAACCACAATAAGATATCACCTCACACAGTAAGGATGGCCAGCATCAAAAAGACTAAGAACAGCAAATGCTGGCAAGGATGTGGAAAAAGAGGAACCCTTCTGCACTGCTGGTGGGAATGTAAGCTAGTTCAACCATGTGGAAAGCAATATGGAGGTTTCTCAAAAAAATAAAAATAGAAATACCATTTGACCCGGGAATCCCACTCCTTGGAATTTACCCAAACAATACAACTTCTCAGATTCAAAAAGACATATATGCAGCCCTATGTTTACTGTAGTACTATTTACAATAGTCATATGGAAGCAACCTAAGTGTCCATCAGTAGATGAATGGATAAAGAAGAGGTGGTACATATACACAATGGAATACTATTCAGCCATAAGAAACAAATCCTACCATTTGCAACAACACGGATGGAGCTGGAGTATATTATGCTCAGTGAAATAAGCCAGGCGGAGAAAGACAAGTGCCAAATGATTTCACTCATTTGTGGAGTATAACAATAAAGCAAAACTGCAGGAACACAATAGCAGCAGAATCACAGACTCCAGGAAGGAACTAGTGGTTACCAAAGGGGAGGAGTTTGGGAGGGTGGGAGAAGGGGATTGAGGGGTATTCTGTTTAGTACACATGGTGTGGGGGATCATGGGGAAAACAATGCAGCACAGAGAAGGCAAACAATGAATCTGTGGCATCTTACTACACTGATGGACAGTGACTGCATTGGGGTAAGGGTGGGGACTTGATAATATGGGTAAATGTAGTAACCACACTGTTTTTTCATGTGAAACCTTCATAAGAGTGTATATCAGTAACACCTTAATAAAAAATTTTAAAAAAGGCTGTTGCAAATATGGCAGAAAAAAAAGTGGATTAAAGCACAAATATATAAGAAAATATTTTTTTAAAAAGACAGTGAATTGCTATTAAGCTAACATTTTTAAACAATAGAACATTAAAAGAATAGATCATATTACAGTGATAAACGTATATATGTATAGATGAATATAAATATGATAGAACTATCATGATCATAATAAAAAACTTAAATAAATAGCCAGATAAAACCAAACAACATCCATACGCATCAGTAATCACTGGCTCTGGGGAGGGAACTTGTCCAGGGAAGGCAGTCCATTCACAATAGCATAAAAATTACAAATATAAAGGAAAAAACTTAAAACCAAATGTGCAGAATCTATATGCAGAAAATGGCAATGCTTTCTGAATGATTTAAAAAGAAACTTTAGCTAACACAAATACCCACCATGGCCCTAAGTGGAAATACCACATCATACGAATGTTGATCCTCCTTACAAAACTCCAGAGGGGCATTTTTAGGGAAGAGGGTGGCTTGAAAATATTTCTAATAATTATATGGAAAAATAAATAGGTGAAAATACCCAAGAAAACAATATAAATTATTTTTTTACCACCACATGTTAGAATGTTTACAAATGTGCAATGTAAAATCAGTGGCCTGGAGTAAGATTTAAAAAATGAATGCAATAAAAATAATGTTTTAGATTGGTAAGGAAGAGATAAT
This sequence comes from Phataginus tricuspis, assembly GCA_029783875.1. NCBI lineage: Eukaryota > Metazoa > Chordata > Mammalia > Pholidota > Manidae > Phataginus > Phataginus tricuspis. Next base: position 3,358,236 of record JAQQAC010017683.1, on the reverse strand, counting down.
TTAATAAATTCTTCTTACAAAAATGTATCTTATGAAGAGGAAAAATCAGACCTCTGCCCTCACAAAATATACTATAAAAAGTTTGAGAGAAAAACATAAAATCATAAGGAAAACAGAAATTGATATAGGTGACTATTTGCATGATGTATCAGGGTTTGGGGGAACTTTTTAAGTTAAAAGGCATATAAAAGCTAAAGATTGGTGGATTTGACTACATGAACATTTTCAACTTTTATGTGTCAAAAAACTTACCCCAAACAAAACTGAAAGTAATAACTAAGTTGGCAAAAACACTTGCAACATATATACCAGATGAAAATTAACATACAAGATGGTATATATGTATATAGCTTACAAATTTAATGAAAAATAAACTGTAGGTTTTTAAAAACTGGCAGAAAAACAGGTGATTTAAAAAAAAGAAACACATATGGCTAGCAGCTTTCAAGAAATAATGTTCAATCTTACTAGCCATCAAGGATACACAAATTAAAAACAAGAAGAATTCATTTTTGCCTGTCTTTTCGCAAGAACTGAAACTAAGCTGGTGGCCATATCGACAGGGCTGGAAGTTCCTCTGGGGGTGAACGTTTTGACTGTGGCCTTGACTTTGGCAGAAGCTTTGACTTCAAGAGTCAGGAGACCCACAGAAACAGGTCCCAAGGAAATAACCAGAAGAGTGCATGAGTACCAGGATGTACAACCAGTTCAAAAATTAACAATGAAGTGAACTGTGACAGCCCATAGAGCAGAAACTTTGTAGTCTTTACAAATCTTATTTTTGCAGAATATTTCATGACATCGGAAACATAATTATGATGTGACAAAGATGAGATGCAAACCTACAGCTACATCATGATGATAAAAGTATCTCTGAGTGGCGGAAAAGGTTTGCACATGATTGTATTTTCTTCTTTCTACATGACTACACATTCCAAACAATCTACAGTAAACACGTACACATTTTAGAACCATAGTAAAGATGTGTTATTTATAAATACATATTGTGTGCTAAGTTGTTATGTAGTACTGAAAATACAATTAATGATATATAATAATCTATGTTTATTTCAGTATAACACTAACATTTCAGCCTGGCTATGTAACTTTAGGAACTGTGTGTGACTTTTATTTATCTGGCCTATGCTTTCCCCTCCTATCCCTGCTACCAGGCACATCATAAAACCTGACAGGCTATTGCATATCTCACAATAACGCTATGAGGTAGGTAATATTCCTGTTGTACAGAGGAACAGTTTTAAATATCATGTCAAAATTAATATAACTAGCATCTAAGCAGAGCAGTGGCCAAAACAGTGATCTGCCTCATGCCAAAGCTATATACCAAGTCGTGTACTCTTGCCCCTCACCCCGCCCCATTTCTCTCTCTCTCTCTCTCTCTCTCTCTCTCTCTCTCTCTCTCTCTCTCACACACACACACACACACACACACATGCACACACGCACAGAACCTATAGCTTAGAAAATAATGGCAGTAGGAAAAATAACCTTACATATGACAATTTCCTTTAATCTTTTATACCTGACACAGAATAGTGTATTGCCAATTCACAGCTGAATAAATGTTTAAATGTTTAACTGTGGTAAACCAAAGTTTAAGCCGGACTGAATTGCTAATTCCAACCTATAATAAAAACAAATCTAGATTCCTACATAGTGTCTTTCCTATATTAGACTTTCCATCTAAGGTTGTAAATTCCACCTTCATTAAGTTATGAACTATTTAACCTAAATAAAAAATCTTGATGCCTCTGCAATGTGCAAACTTTCAGAAGTTAAGCAGCAATTTCAAGAAACAACTCAGTTTTTTGCATAGTCTAGCAGACTTTTAAGTTTAGAAACCTCAAGAGTGCAAGACAAATTGTGATTTGAATTTGGAAAAGCCTGTGTTTTTTAAATTAATGGAGACCTTAATAATTAAAAAACCCTGGCATGCATTAGCAACAGAAAAAATTTATTCTCCATTTCTATTAATATAGTAACAACAATATTAATAATAATAGTAATACACAATTGTTTAGCTCTTAATAGTTTATGAGGGATTTTCACACACATAACACCATTTTCATGCAGCATTTTCAGAAGAGTTGAATTATACCCATTTAATAGAGGACAAAACTGAGTCTAGAAAAGGAAAGTCACCTGCACAAGTTTATACAAATGGTCAGGACTTTTTCCAGGTGCCCCTCTGTAGGGTTAGTGCCCTTTGGCAGGCATCTTTCTTTCTTAAGGGTCAGAAATTTTTAATACTATTATTTCAAATGCTGGACTAAATTGTTTCCAAGATTTTCCAAGGAAGTTACTTACAAAGTGCACACACACAAAAAAATCACTTGAATTAATTGGATTATTATTGATCTTTAATTTCCTTAAGGCAAGCAAAAATTCCCATAACATAAAATTGATCACAACCAAAGCATTCTAGTAATTTCATTCTCGACATTTGAGCTTTGAAAATAACCATCTAGTAATAGCACACTTTAAGCTAACACCTTTCCCAATTCATTATTATATCAAAAAAAATCTAATTTAATAAAGCTACTTACTTTGCTATATTCCAGAGGTTAGTAAATGTTTTCTGTAATGGACCCTAACTGTAAATATGTTAGGATTTGCCAGCCATAAGCTCTTTCACACTAACTCAACCCTGCCACCATAGCACAAAGAAGACACAGACAACGAATAAATCAAACAGCATTGTTATACTCCAAAATATTTTATTTACAAAAACAGGCCACAGTCTGCTTACACTCACCAGTTACCAATAATTTTCTCCCAGGCAAACGTACTTGTGTGAACAACAAATTTATAGATAATGCTTCCTACTTAGAGAGAAAAAATAACTTTGCTAAAACTTCTAACTGAAAAACATGTCTTGAGACTTCCAGGAAGATGGCGACGTGAACGCATCAGCAGAAAAATTCCTCCCAACATTATATTTATTCACGAAAATAGAGCAAATACAACTATCCCTAAAAGAGAGACCAGAATACACAGGAAAGTGCACAGCGTGCAGGTAAACCTGTGAGAACTTGGCAGCCGGTGAGGCGGATGGGATACAGAGCGGCAACCCGGTGGGACCGAGCGCTCCTCCCCACCAAAGCTCCGGCGGCCAGACACTCCGGAGAGAGGACTCGGCACCCGGCGAGGTAGGACGGAACCGCGACCCAGTGAGACCAGAGCACCCCTCCACCCCAGCACTCCGGCGGGAGTCCCAGCAAGGCGGTCATGAGAAGACAGAAGAATATGATACAGACAAAGCTTCAGACAAACACCACCCCAGAGAAAGAAGCTGAAGGAATGGACATGCACAGTCTTCCTGAAAAAGAATTCAGAATAAAAGTCATAGCCATGCTGACGGACCTACAGAAAAATTTGCAAGAGCTGAGGGAGGAAGTGAGGGAAGTGAGGAAAGACAATGCAGAAATGAGACAAGCCATCGACGGGCTCAACAGCAGATTGAATCAGGTTCAAGACACAATCAAGGAATTACAAGACACGGAACAGGAATACAAAGAAGCTGAGGCAGAGAGAGATAAAAGGATCTCTAAGAATGAAAGAATATTAAGAGAACTGTGTGACCAATCGAAACGGAACAATATTCGCATTATAGGAGTACCAGAGGAAGAAGAGAGAGAAAAAGGGATAGAAAGTGTCTTTGAAGAAATAATTGCTGAAAACTTCCCCACGCTGGGGAAGGAAATAGTCTCACAGTCCACGGAAGCCCACAGATCTCCCAACACAAGGGACCCAAAGAAGACAACACCAAGACACATAATAATCAAGATGGCAAAGATCAAAGATAAGGACAGAGTATTAAAGGCAGCTAGAGAGAGAAAAAAGATCACCTACAAAGGAAAACCCATCAGACTGTCATCAGACTTCTCAACAGAAACCTTACAGGCCAGAAGAGAATGGCATGATATATTTAACGTGATGAAACAGAAGGGCCTCGAACCAAGAATATTGTATCCAGCACGATTATCATTTAAATATGACGGAGGGATTAAACAATTTCAAGACAAAAGAAAGTTGAGAGAGTTTGCCTCCCATAAACCACCACTACAGGATATCTTAAATGGACTGCTCTAGAGGGAAACACCCCTAAGGCTAAAAAGATGTCACCAGAGAAAATAAAAGCATAGCAAAGAAAGCAGACCATCCAAATACCAACTAAAGGCAAAGAATAAAACACCTAATATATAAAGAAAGGAGGAGGAAGAATAGGAAGGGAGAGATAAAGAAACATCAGACGGCGTTCACAATAACTTAACAAGAAAGTTAAGTTAGATTCTCAGATAGTAAAGAAGCAACCCTTGAACCTTTGGTAACCACGAATCTAAAGCCAGCAATGGCAATAAGTACATATCTATCAATAATCAACCTAAATGTAAACGGACTGAATGCACCAATCAAAAGACACAGAGTAACAGAGTGGATAAAAAAGCAAGACCCATCTATATGCTGCTTACAAGAGACTCACCTCAAACCCAAAGATATACACAGACTAAAAGTGAAGGGATGGAAAAAAATATTTCAAGCAAACAACAAAGAGAAAAAAGCAGGTGTTGCAGTACTTGTATCAGATAAAATAGACTTCAAAACGAAGAAAGTAGCAAGAGATAAAGACGGACATTACATAATGATAAAGGGGTCAGTCCAAAAAGAAGATATAACCATTATAAATATATATGCACCCAACACAGGAGTGCCAGCATATGTGAAACAAATATTAACAGAAGTGAAGGAGGAAATAAACAGCAACGCAATTATTTTAGGAGACTTTAACACGCCACTCACTCCAAAGGATAGATCAACCAGGCAGAGGATAAGTAAAGACACAGAGGCACTGAACAACACACTAGAACAGATGGACCTAACAGATATCTACAGAACACTGCACCCAAAAGCAGCAGGATACACATTCTTCTCAAGTGCACATGGAACATTTTCCAGAATAGACCACATTCTAGGCCACAAAAAGAACCTCAGTAAATTCAAAAATATTGAAATCCTACCAACCAACTTCTCAGATCACAAAGGTATAAAACTAGAAATAAATTTCAGAAAGAAATTAAAAAGGCTCACAAATACATGGAGACTTAACAACATTCTCCTAACGAATCAATGGGTTAACGACCAAATCAAAACAGAAATCAAAGACTGTATGGAGACTAATGACAACAACAACACAAAGCCACAACTTTTGTGGGACGCAGCGAAGGCAGTCTTAAGAGGAAAGTACATTGCAATCCAGGCCCATTTAAAGAAGGGAAAACATTCCCAAATGAACAGTCTAAGGACACAATTATTGAAATTGGAAAAAGAAGAACAAATGAGGCCTAAAGTTACAAGAAGGAGAGACATAATAAAGATCAGAGAAGAAATGAATAAAATTGAGAAGAATAAAACAATAGAAAAAATCAATGAAACCAAAAGCTGGTTCTTTGAAAAAATAAACAAAATAGATAAACCCCTAGCCAGACTCATTAAGAGAAAAAGAGAATCTACACACATAAACAGAATCACAAATGAGAAAGGAAAAATAACGACGGACCCCACAGAAATACAAAGAATTATAAGAGAATATTACGAGCATCTATATGCCAACAAGCTGCAAAACCTAGAAGAAATGGACAACTTCTTAGAAAAATACAGCCTCCCAAGACTCACCAAGCAGGAAACAGAAAAACTAAACAGACCAATCACCAGCAATGAAATTGAATCGGTAATCAAAAAACTACCCAAGAACAAAACCCCCAGACCTGATGGATTCACCTCTGAATTCTACCAGACATATAGAGAAAAAATAACACCCATTCTCCTTAAAGTTTTCCAAAAAATAGAAGAGGAGGGAATACTTCCAAACTCTTTCTATGAAGCCAGCATCACTCTAATACCAAAACCGGGGAAAGACCTCACTAAAAAAGAAAATTACAGACTAATATCCCTAATGAACATAGATGCAAAAATACTCAACAAAATATTAGCAAACCGAATTCAAAAATACATCAGGAGGATCATACACCATGATCAAGTGGGATTCATCCCAGGGATGCAAGGATGGTACAACATTCGAAAATCCAGCAACATCATGCATCACATCAATAAAAAGAAAAACAAAAACCACATGATCATCTCCATAGATGCTGAAAAAGCATTTGACAAAATTCAGCATCCATTTTTGATTAAAACTCTCAACAGAATGGGTATAGATGGCAAGTACCTCAACATCATAAAGGCTATGTAGGACAAACCCACAGCTAACATCATACTTAATAGCGAGAAGCTGAAAGCTTTTCAACTAAGATCGGGAACAAGACAGGGGTGCCCACTCTCTCCACTGTTATTCAACATAGTACTGGAGGTCCTAGCCACGGCAATCAGACAAAACAAAGAAATACAAGGCATCCAGATTGGTAAAGAAGAAGTCAAATTGTCACTATTTGCAGATGATATGATACTGTATATAAAAAACCCTAAAGACTCCACTCCAAAACTACTAGAACTAATATCTGAATTCAGCAAAGTTGCAGGATATAAAATTAACACACAGAAATCTGTTGCTTTCCTATACACTAATGATGAGCTAACAGAAAGAGAAATCAGAAAAACAATTCCATTCACAATTGCACCTAAAAAATAAAATACCTAGGAATAAACCTAATGAAGGAAGTGAAAGACCTGTACTCTGAAAACTACAAGACACTCCTAGGAGAAATTAAGGAAGACACTAACAAATGGAAATGCATCCCATGCTTTGGCTAGGAAGAATAAATATTGTCAAAATGGCAATACTACCTAAAGCAATCTACAGATTCAACGCAATCCCTATCAAACTACCAACAGCTTTCTTCAATGAACTGGAACAAATAATTCTAAAATTCATATGGAACCAGAAAAGACCCCGAATAGCCAAAACAAGGAGGAATCAAACAGGGGGAATTACGCTCCCTGACTTCAAGCTCTACTACAAAGCCACAGTAATCAAGACAATCTGGTACTGGCACAAAAACAGACCCATAGACCAGTGGAACAGAATAGAAAATCCAAACATTAACCCAAACACCTACAGTCAATTAATATTTGATAAAGGAGCCCTGGATATACAATGGGGAGAGGACAGCCTCTTCAGCAGCTGGTGTTGGAAAAACTGGACAGCTACATGTAAGAGAATTCAACTGGACTACTGTCTAACCCCATACACAAAGGTAAACTCAAGGTGGATCAAAGACCTGAATGTAAGTCATGAAACCATAAAACTCTTAGAAAAAAACACAGGCAAAAATCTCTTGGACATAAACATGAGCGACTTCTTCATGAACATATCCCCCCGGGCAAGGGAAACAAAAGCAAAAATGAACAAATGGGACTATATCAAGTTGAAAAGCTTCTGTACAGCAAAGGACACTATCAGTAAAACAAAAAGACATCCTACAATATGGGAAAATATATTCATAAATGATGTATCTGATAAGGGGTTTACATCCAAAATATACAAAGAACTCACGTACCTTAACAAACAAAAAGCAAATAACCCAATTAAGAAATGGGCACAGGACATGAATAGACACTTCTCTAAAGAAGAAATTCAGATGGCCAACCGGCACATGAAAAGATCCTCCACATCGCTAATCATCAGAGAAATGCAGATTAAAACCACAATGAGATATCACCTCATACCAGTGAGGATGGCCAACATCCAAAACACAAACAACACCAAATGTTGGCGAGGATGTGGAGAGAGGGGAACCCTCCTACATTGCTGGTGGGAATGCAAATTAGTTCAACCATTGTGGAAAGCAGTATGGAGGTTCCTCAAAAAACTCAAAATAGAAATACCATTTGACCCAGGAATCCCACTCCTAGGAATTTACCCCAAGAATGCAGCAGCCCAGTTTCAAAAAGACAGATGCACCCCTATGTTCATTGCAGCACTATTTACAATAGCCAAGAAATGGAAGCAACCTAAGTGCCCATCAGTAGATGAATGGATAAAGAAGATGTGGTACACATACACAATGGAATATTATTCAGCCATAAGAAAAAAAACAAATCCTACCATTTGCAACAACATGGATGGAGCTGGAGGGTATTATGCTCAGTGAAATAAGCCAGGCCGAAAAAGACAAGTACCAAATGATCTCACTCATATGTGGAGTATAAGAACAAAGAAAAAAAAAAAATGAAGGAACAAAACAGCAGCAGACTCACAGAACCCAAGAACGGACTAATAGTTACCAAAGGAAAAGGGACTGGGGAAGAAGAGTGGGAAGGGAGGGATAAGAGGGTAAAAGGGGCATTACGATTAGCAGAGGTAAGGTAGGGGGGGCACGGGGGGGACTGTACAGCTCAGAGAAGACAAGTAGTGATTCTCATCTCACTACACTGATGGACAGTGACTGTGGTGGGGTTGGTGGGGGGGGACCTGATGAAGGGGGTAGTTTAATCATCACAATATTGCTCATGTAATTGTAGGTTAATGATACTAAAATAAAACAAATTGTAAAAAAAAAAAACATGTCTCAATTCATTCTTCCTATATTTTTAACATTTTTGTATTTTTAGAATTTTAACAAAACATGTCCAAAAATATATTTTTAACATCCTCTGTTTAGGTTGTCAATGAAAATGGTAGTATAAGGGCCCCATTTTCTCCTCCATATTAGAAGAAAACTCTCCTTTCCATGTAAGCAACAAGAATACTGATACAAATTGTCAAAATCAACTTTTTCAGACTTCTGAAAATTCATCAAAGGCTAGTAACAATCTGGGAACATTATTAAAGAAAAATGGCTGAAACTCAGTAGGAACAGTGAGCTTTTGGCATTTTAACTTTCCAGATTTCCTATTCCCTCATTCGGTTCCATGAGCGCCTCTGAAACCAACAGCAACAGAGTGAAAACCAGTAGCCGGGGGCTACCAGAGCGAGGGAAATGAAGTCGGAGCTCCTTCAGAGCCCCCGTCCCAAAGAACTGTCATTATTTGACCAGTTTGTTCCGTGGAAGACCCTTTTTACAAATCTGTCTTTATTTGATCTGACTTACCACTCAATGTGAAAAGCCTTTTTCTGAGGTATCTGTCAAAAATAACTAGAGGCAATTACTTAGGCTGCCTGAGATGGTAAGAGTTGGGGCCAACAAAGGATGACCTAGAGCTTAAAAAAAAAAAATGTGGATAATAAGATATTAGCAGAAGGCTTTGAAACACTCCAGCATATTCCTGGGAATCTAGGAAGCCACATGCATGCACACCCACAGCTGTGTGCATGCCCAAGGGTCTAGGAAGGCCTTAAGCTCTCCCTTCCGCTGACCACGAAGCTCCATGCAAGCAGGAAGTGAAGGCTACCAGACAGAGGTGAACTGCCTGGCTGGGGGCTGAAGACATGGCCCAACATGCACACAGAGCCTATCAGCCAAGACTAGGAGACTATTCGATTGCTCTCTGGCCACTCAGCAACCATGCAGTCTTCAGTGTCTGCACAAAACAAAGACTATGGACTTCAGAGAAATGGTTCAGGCAGTTACTAAACAAACAAACAGCGATAAACCTTGGGGAGGAGGGGAAATCAGACTTAACGACTGTTATTTAAATGCCATTTTCAACAACAAAAAAATATGAAACATGCAAAGAAACAAGGAAGTACAGCCCATATACGGGAAAAACTGTTGCCAAGGAAGCTCAGAAGTTGGACTTATTATTACACAAAGGCTTTAAATTATTTTATTAAAATATTAAAATATGTTAAATGTGCTCAAAAAACTAAAGGAAACCATGTCTAAACAACTAAAGGAAAATATGAAAATGGCATCTCATCTAATAGAAAATACGAGAAAAGAGACAGAAACACAAGAAGCAAAAGACTGATAGAATTAAAAGATGAGAAAGAAATTCAATAGTAATAGTTGGAGATTCCAATGACTCACTTTCAACAATGAATAGAACAACTATCAGGAAATCAGCAAGAAAATAGAAGACTTGAACAATGATGCAAATGAATTAATCAGACAACTATGGACCATGTCACCCCACAACAGCAGGACACATTCTTTCCAAGTGCACAAGGGATGCTCGGCAGCACAGACCATATGCTAGTCCGTAAACCAAGCCTCAGTAAGTTTGACTTGATATTATGCTGAGTTCTCCAACCACAACTGAATGAACTTAGAAATCAATAAATACATACACCTGGAAAATACATAAATACCTGGACATTAATACACTCTTGAATAACGAATGATTCAAAGGGAAAATCAGAAAATACTTTGAGATAAATGCAAACAGAAATGCAACAAATCAAAACTTAAGAGATGCAGCTAAAAAAGTGTCTTACAGGGAATTTTACCCCCTTATATTTAATATTATTTGCATTGTTTTTTCAAATAGTATTTCCATGTAATTTGAAGTATTTTAAATATAATTCAATAGATACATACTATTTCAACAAATGAATATGCCATAACATTTAACTATTATGCTAATTTGGCAGCATTTAAGTTGTGTCCTATTTTTGCTGTTGTAAAAATTGGTTATCTTTGAGCACTTTAATCTCTGGCTGCATTAGCAATTAATCTCCCCAGAATAGATTTATAGAAATGGAGTGTTCACTGAAAAGGTAGGTGTTTCTACGGCTGGTGATATCTGGCCACCTTATTTTTAAAGCTATATTCAATATCATACATAACGCTAGGAGATTTGAGGAGAAAGGATGGGAGGTAGATACCATAATTCCAACATGCTTGCGAGAACCAACTTGGTAAGGAGGGATAAGTGGAAGCCAGTTGTATTCCCTACTTGCCCATTTTTCTTATAATAACACAAGTATTTCAAAAGAATGTCTTTATAAAGCTTGGTCACACCTGTCTGGGAGAAAGGGAGGGTCAGTCCATATGTCTTCATGGCCAGGTAGTTATATTATCAATGATCAGGATAACCTCTGGCAGCACCTGATGAGCCTTGGCTCTCAAGGCTTTGCATTTATTAAACCTAAGCTTATACTAAGGCGGTAATATCAGTTCCATTTTAAAGATGAGTTCAAATGGGGTACCCAGTAAAAAGATTTTTTAAATAAGTGAGTCAATGAGCATTAAGTGTACTGATGTTGTTATTTATCTGCTCCTTAAATAGTATCTATACATGTACCTTAAGCACCTTTTAGGCGGCAAGGTCCCTGTACTCTAGGAGCCGGGTGTGCATGCAGCCACACAGGGAAGAGTTCTTGCTCCCTTGGAGTTCACATTCAAATGGGAAGGGAGGGTTGCAAGACAGCTAAAGGCACCAACAAGTAATAAGATGGTGTTAAATGTTGTCAAGATAAACAGAGCAGTGTAAGGACAAAGACAAGGTGGTCAGGGAAAGGCTTCCTCAGGATGTGACACCAGAGCAAGGGAGCACGGGGGGAAGGTCCCAGAAAGAACCAGGGGCCTCCAAAAAGGCCCTGAGGCAAGGCAGGAGGCTGAAGTTGGGGGAGGGGGTACTGGTGAGGATAGGAGGGAGGGAGGCAGCAACCAGCCAGGGATGGAGCCCTGTAAGCCCAGCAAAGGGGTGGAGTGGAGGCAGGGCAAGGAGGCTTCCGGGCAGAGGTGTGTGTGACCTGCTCTGTGTAAGGCACTGGCTGCTGGGTGGAGGGTGCATGGCGTGTGCTGGGGACGGGATGGAGGCAGGAGCTAGCGAAGGGTGAAGGCTGGCAGGCCAGCAAGGTGGCCATGGTCAGGAGTGAAGGGGGTGAGAAGTGGGGGACCAGCAGGAGTTAAGGCTCCATCTACGAAGGGAACGAGGCATGAAGAGAGGCCACCCACATCCCTGCACGGGTGCACAGGGCCTTGACTGCAGGAAAGGAACGGATGCCGCCCGACAGCATCTGGCCCTGCACCGACATCCCTGCCAACCTCGCTCTGCCGCGGCTCTGCTGAAGGCCTGCTTGTTCTGTTCCACCAGCCCTTCTCCTCTCACCACGGATTTGGGGTTTTGGGTCCAGAACTCTGAGATTACAACTAATTTCCCACTCCTGAGCTGGCTGTCTCAGGAAGGCATGCCACTTTAAGATGATCTCTTTCTTTAAGCTTTAAGAAACTTGTTACGTGATGAGGCCTTCAATACCTAACAGCATATGGGAATTGCTATTTCAAATCTAAGGAATTAATTTCCTCAGACTTACAAAAGACACCAGAAAACAATTTGCTGAGCTAACAGGGCTCGTCTCCAAGGGAGACATCAATACTTCTCTGGCTTCACAGCTTCACGATGTGCCAGACTTTCCTTCATCTGACTGCCCATCCACATTACTCGAAGCCAAAATTCTATTTGGGGTGAATGACGAACCTGTAGCAAACACCACCGCCCCCACCCACTTACGCACCACGCCCTGTGCTCCCCTCAGCAGACACGCTGGACGCTGGGCTTGACCCAGCACCGCTCTGCTCTGTCCAGACGTCCAGACGTCTGGAATCATGGCCCACACCCTCCCCCTTCTGAGAAGGCCCCGCTCATTGCAAAGCCCTGTGTGGCCCTGGGCCTCCTCGGGCTCCTCCCATACGAGGAACCATGCAGCAATGACTGTAACTGTAATGGGTCCTGCGTGTTTGTGCTCCCTCAGAAAAATGCCGACTTATTCATGGACACGGTCTCCTGGATAACTCTTTCCAGGGGAATGCTGTGGGTGGGAAATTCCTAATAGGGGATGGAACCACACTGGTGAGTTCTCTAAAAATACACATTCAGCTGGCTCATAGAGATGGTAAAGTAAAGCTGACCTGGCAATCCTCAAGATACTTGGCAATCGATGACAGTATCTTCAAGGATTTTTTTTCCAAATAGCACATGGGTGGATATGCTGTGTTTCTTATCCACAAACTGACTGAGCTCATATGATGGGCCAGCCATCATGCCAGACCATGGAGCTATATAACCATGAGCCCTGAACTCAGGGTCCCCGTGCACCGACCTCACTGCCCAGCCCACGTGAAACCACTAGAAGACAGCACGGCCATTTCCAGAGCCACACAGCCTGCTGTTCTCAGTAACTCATTCTTTGCCACCACAATGGAATCCTTAAGACAGAAAAAAAAAAAAAAAGCCTTCTTACAAAGACCTGCAAGTTATCAGTAAGTGACTATGGTAATTATACTGTGATGAACAGTGTTCCCCCAAAATATCATGTCTACCCAGAACCTCAGAACATGACCTTATTTGGAAATAGGGTCTTTGCAGATACAATTAGTTAAGTTAAAATGAGGTCATACTGGATTACGGTGGGCCCTAGTCCAATGACTGCCTTCTTTATAAGAAAACAGACACACAGAGAGAAGACAGCATGTTAAGGTGAAGACAAAAATTGGCATGTTGCATCTAAAAGCCCAGGAATACTATGGATGGCCAGCCACCAAAAGATAGAGAGGCAAAGAAAGATTGTCCTCTAGACTCTTCTGAGGGAGTGCAGCCTTGCTGACAGCTTGATTTCAGACTTCCAGCCCCCAGAACTGGGAGAGAATAAATTCCTGTTGTTTTAAGCCACCCAGTTTGTGGTAATCAGGAAATCACTATGGCAGTGCTGGAGAACTGGGTGCTGTTTCCTATGCAGACTGGTCACGCTGAGCATGCTATGCAAGACACAGACCTCAAGCGACTGAATACACTGGCTCTGTCACTGGAATTCCAGACTGGCATCTTTACGTCCTGGGGAGCAGATGTGCAGCTTCCATTCTGTGCCCATGCTGTCTTTGTTATAACCTCAATTTTTTTTTAAAGAATCATTTGACAAGTAGACTAGTGTGACCAATGACCTCTCTTCACTTTAGAATTGAAAATCAAAAGTAATAATAATGCATGCTCACAGCCTTCCAGATTCCCACAGGGTCAGTATCCCCGGGAAGGGGTGTCAGCGAATGTAGGCCTTCATGCAACAACCTCTGCATCTGTTCTCTGGGCTCCAGGGGACAAGGCAGCCTGTCCTGCATGAATCTGACCCAGAAACTTGGTTGTGGGGAGCAAGCACACCCCCCCAAGCCACCCCAATAATCTTTTTCCACTTTCTCTTCCCTTCAGGGTTTTAGACTGCCCTGCTCCACCTTTTCCAGATATACCTCTTGAGTTCTTTGTCTCTGTACCCTTTTCTCTTTAATTCTCTTTCCTTCTCACTTCCTCTCCTTGGGTTATCTGAGCCAGTTAGCCCATAAGTCTGGCGTAGCAAAGGCAACACTCCCTGACCACAGAGGTGGCAGGGCCAACATCCAAGTGAGAGAAGTATTTAAGGCACATGGTGTGCCAGAGCCGTAGCCAGCACTGAAGCGAGGCAATCCAGTACAAACACACTTTATTAAATAATCTCATGTCTACTATTCAAAGAAATCCCCAGGCCCCATGTAAACCCCACCTTTTCCAGGAAGCCTTCCCTGCAGTGCAGCCAGGGCTGACCATCCTTCCTGCTCTCTCAGACAACTGGATCTCCACTTCTATTTAATTAATTAATGCCAACCACCCGCCAGGAACTGTCCCAAGAATGCTGCAGGTATTGGCTCATGTGTGCCGCTCTCCACAGCAACCCGGGCAGGCAGGTATGATCTCCATGCTCGGGTCACAGAGGAGGAGAGTGAGGGCACCGGTCATCTGCAGAGAGTCACACATCCAGCAAGGTGTTCCCTCTTGCTAGCCTGTAAAGTCCCTTAAGGACAAAAAACAGTGTTTCGCTTTCCTGTCCACACAGCACCTGGAACTGGGCTTTCTGGGTATAGATGATATTGCTGAGCCGAAGAACAAAACAGGAAGGTATAAACTGCGGTGCTCTTTCTGCCGTAAGAACTATTTATTTAACACAAACGAGCACCAATGAATCAGGGACCAGAAAATGTGCACATTCACAAACAGAAAATTCAGTGGAAATTATCTGCCTTCTTCCACTTAGCAGGAGGGCTCCTAGGAAACGGCTGAGAACATGCAGCAGGCTTCAGGCATGCAGAAGAGGGGACACATGGTAGCTGGGTAGGGGAAGGATGGGTCAGGGGAGGGCTGAACTAGGAGACAGTGCTCTTGGAAGGAAGACCCTGGCTGGGGCAGAGCTCCAGAGTGGGGGGGGGAGGAGCAGGGAGGGAGAGAGCAGGTGGCACCAACGCTGGGGCAGGGAGCTCAATTTCAGCGCGGGGCAGCATCGAACCCAGACACTGCCCCCACCACAGTCTCTGATCAGCAGGTCAGGGACACGGCGTCAGAACGCCCGCCTCTAACAAGGTTCCAGGTAATGCTGATGACGCCGGCCCGGGAACGTTTTGAGACCCACTGCTCTTGGAGTGTCTAGCCATAATGTGAGCAGAAGTCTGTCATTTGTCTGTCATTATACCCCAAATTTTGCCAAGGTAAAACTCAGACCTTCCTTAACAGACCTCACTCTACTCTGTCAGCAGAAGGAAGCAAGCGAGTTTTCCCTCGTAAATCCTTCCAGGAGGCCAATCCTTGCAACGGTTGGAACCAAGGCAGGAAAGGGGGTGGGGTGTGGATAAGAGGAAATATTCACCTAAGTCAACAAATATACTGAAAAACACCCCTCCAGGTGATTCTAATATGGGACTCCTATTCCATTCAGTGGAGAAAGCTAATCTGAATTATATAGTGTACAATATTATATTATACATTATATACATATAGCATATTAATTATATAGTATATGACTATAAGAGTCACTGTTTTATCAAAAACTCAGTATACGGAGATCTTAACTTTGATATATTTCATTAAATATGAATAGTCAACTTTTAGACAAACAGTGATAATAGAAAGGAATTACTTTGTCAATGGGTTACCCTTAAGTAAAAATGTATTGAGTTTATGAAATACACAAAAGAGAACTAAGGTGCTACAGGGGGGAGGCGGTGACCAGTATAAAAAAGAAAGCTGAGACTATCTAAGGCCAGATGGCGGAAGCACTGATTCTTCTGCGTGGCACTCATCAGGAAAGCAGGCAGACTGCTTGGCTCTGCACCTGGGTCTACCAGACCCCCACACTGCCATGTGCTAGTTACATGTGAAGGCTCAGTTAGGAAGCAAAGAACCCATCCAGGCACAGTAGTCAGCAGGTTCTTGTTTGACCTGATTCAGACATAACAGAAACTGGGATACATTGATTTTATCTATGTGTGGAATCAACACTCAAGCAGAGTGCTTATTAGTCAGCGATAAGAGTCAGAGAAGACAAACACTTTGGAGTGTACCTTGCCTCTTAGGCACAGGACACCCAGCAAGCTGAGCTTTTGCACAACCCTCCCTTTCTTCAGGGAGCCAGAGACAAGACACTGGCATTGTCAGTTCCAGATGTGCCTGTGAGCATGTGCCCAGGGCATGTGACAAATGCACATCCCTGGCAAAGCCACACTCTTTGCGTGAAAGCCCAGAGGCCCTCTCTTGATTACAGCCTCAGGGCTTGGCTCGGTGTGAAAATCTCCTTTAATCTCTGTTCTAGAAGAGCTAATATTTTATTAATCCAACAACTGGGTGTTGTAACTCAAACATAGATCAGGTTTCGATTATCTGCATCTTTAAATGGAGTCCCTTGCTGCTTTTTATGGAAGCATCGTGTTGAGAGTTACAGTTCTTGAAAATAATACTGCAAGTGGCATTTCCTTAGAACCTATTTGCCATAAGCAAACAGGGAAAGGGCAGGCATTACTCCAGGATGCTATTTCAGTTCTAGAACCAATCTTTATGTCTAGAAATCTGTGTGTCTGCAGAAACATTTCCTATTAGGAACTTCCTGACCTTTCCATACAAGTGCAAGACACCTGCCCTGTGTTCAGTATGTTTTGTCTCATGGGAGTGAATATCTCTGGCCAAAAGTGTATTTATTTTAGGAACATCCTATAGTAGTACAGTATTTCTCCACAATATCCATTTCTTGTAAGTATGTTAAAAATGCGTATAAGAATATGCATAAGGTGTCAACTGTGATATAACAATGTGCTTTTATCCAATACCCATCCTTTCTAGAAGACATTGGCTGTCTCTCAGCATACAGTTACAATTCTAACTTCAAAGGCAAAGGACTGTGACACTCCCGGGTTTGAGACAGGGACATTAAATAACTTCAGGGTATGTGCATTAGCACATCCCTTCCAATTGTAATTATCTGAGTTACGAATAGCAATAAAAGTACACTAAAATAAAATACTGGTGGATATTTGTAGGCATTGATTTAAACGAACATTCCTAAGCATTTTACATATCCCTTGTAACCAGAGAACCAAGTGTCCTTAAAGTCAGGTCTGGAAAAATAGCAAGATCCCTCTATTTGCCTTTAACTACAGTTACTTGTACATTTTATATGCTTATGTCCACACCCATAAAAGATGTTGTTACCCCAAGTGTTTTACCTCTTTTGGAAAGAGTGTGAACCTCTAATGCCAGCTCTTTCTAGAATAAGTGGCTGGCACATCTTTTTGCCCACTTGTATCTGCAGTGTCTGAGCATCCCGAGGACCAGGGCTTTCTCCTGAGGCCATGGTTCTGGCAGCCTCAGGTTCCCATTATTTAGGCGCTGGGCACATTGAATTTCTGTGTCTCCTTATTATATTTAATAATTACCTAATAACAAAATGATCATCTTAAAACTTTTTATTTTGAAATAGTTATGGATCACATGAAGTTGCAAAAATGTTCAGGGAAGTCCCGTGTACCCTTCACCCAGCCTCCCCTTATGTTAACATCCTGCATAACCAGAGTACAATATCGAAATCAGGAAATCAACATTGGTACAATCCACAGAGCTTATTCAGATGACATCAGCTTTAAGCACACTTGTGCGTGTGTGTGTGTGTGTACGTGTGTAAGTCAGTGCAATCTCCCACATGAGGGTAGCCTCTTGTATCCACCACCACATCAAATACAAAGCCCCCTCATGCTACCTCTTTGTAGCCACACCCACCCGCCCCCATCCCTAATCCCTGGCAACCACTATCTATTCCCCATCTCCATAATTATGTTATCTCACAAATGTTACATGGTGGGATCATACAAGGTTTCCTTTTGAACTTGGCTTTTTACACTCAGCAAAATTTCCTTGAGGCCCGTCCAAGTAGTGTGTATCACTAGTTCATTCTTTTTCATTGCTGAGTAGTATTCAACGGTGTGGATGTATCACAGTCTCGGTGTTATCAATATCTTTATTTTTGCCATTCTGGTAGATGTGCAGGGATATCTCCTTGTGGCCTTAGTTTGGGGTTCTCTATTATCTAAGGCCGTTAAACATCTTTTCACGTGCCTGCTGCCATTTGTACATCTTCCCTTGTGAAATATCCTCTGGGTCCTGCTCATTTTCAAATTGGATTTTTTTTTCTTATTGTTCAATTTTTAGAGTTCTTTATACATTCTGGATAGAAGTACTCTGTTGGATATGTGAACTTCAAATATTCTCTCCCAGTCTGTAATTTGTATTTTCTTCTTCATTACAAGATCTAATGTTCTTATTCTGATGAGGTCTAATTTATCACTTTTTTTCCTTTATGGATCATGCTTTTGGCATCAAGTCTTAAGAACTCTTTGCCTGGTCCCAGGTCCCCAAAGTGTTTATTTTCTTTTAAAAGTTTTATAGTTTCATATTTAAATCTATGATCCTTTCTGAGTTAATTTTTTGTATGAGGTGAGGCTTAGGTTTTTTTCTTTTCTGTCTTGTTTTGGCCAATTGCTCCTGCACCGTTTATTAAAGGCTATAAACTTCCTCAATTCAATTGCTGTTGCTTCTTAATCAAAAATTAATTGAGTATACTTGTGTGTGTTTATTTTCTGAGTTCTCCATTCTGGTCCATGAATCTGTGTGTCTGCCCATTTGCCAATACCACAGTATCTTGAATTCTGTAGCTCTAAAACAAGCATTAATATTAGGGAGTAATCTTTATTCCACTTTATTCTTCTTTTTAAAAATTGTTTTAGTTATTCTAGGACCTGTGCTTTCTCATTTAAATATTAAAATAAGCCTGCCCATGTTTACAAAAATCTTCACTGAGATTTTGATAGGACTCTTCTTAAACCTACAGATAATTTTAGTATAATAGACATCTCTACTATGCTGATTCCTCTACTCCATGAACATGGTATTTCTCTACATGCATTCCGATCTTCAATGTCTTTCATCAGCATGTTGCAATTTTCATCATACAGATCTTGTATGAGCTTTGTTAAATTTATACCGAAGTATTTCATTTTATTTGGAGCAACTGTAAATGGTATTGTTTATCAATTTCGGTTTCCACCTACCCATTGTCATATATAGATATGCAATTGACATATACACGTTGACCTTGTATCCTGTAATCTTTAAAAAAAATTTACTATCACTTTCTTTATTGATATGTAATTGACATATAACACTGCATTACTTTTAAGTATATGATACAATGATTTGATTTGTGTATCTATTGCAGTGATTACCACAATAAGCTTTAAGTGACATCCATCAGCACATATCATTACAAATTTTTTCTGTGATAAGAACTTTTAAGATATACTTTCAAATACACAATACAATGTTAACTAAATTCACCATGATATATATTACACCCCAAAACTTGTTTATCTTACAACTAGATGTTTGTAGTTTTTGACCACCTTTACCCATTACACCCACCTCCTCTGCCCCACCTCCAGCAATAATCAGTCTGTTCTCTGTATCTATTGATTTCAGTTTTTTGTTTTGTTTTAGATTCCATATGTAAGTGAGCTCATATGGTATTTGCCTTCCTCTGACTTATTTTACTTAGCATCATGCCCTCAAAGTCCATCCGTGTTGTCACAAATGGCAGAATTTCCTTCTTTTTAATGGGTACATATATACCACAGCTTCTTTATCCATTCATCTGCTGAAGGACACAGGTTGTTTCCATATCTTGGCTATTGTAAATAATGCAGCAATGAACATGGAGGTGCAGACATCTTTTCCAAATGTGATTTGTTTTTTTCACATAAATGCTGAGAAGTGGAATTACTGTATATATGCTATTTTTAACTTTCTGAGGAACCCCCATACTGTTTTCTATAGTAGCCATACAAACTTGTCTTCCCACAAACAATGCACAAGGGCTCCTTTTCTCCTTGTCTTTGCTAACACTTGTTATTTCTTACCATTTTGATAATAGCCATACTAACAGGTGTGAGGTAATATCCAGCTGTGGTTTTGATTTGCATTTCTCTGATGATTAGTAATGTTGAGCATCTTTTCATGTACCTGTTGGCCATCTATATGTCTTCTTTGTAAAAATATCTATTCAGATCATCTACCCATTTTTTAATTAGATTGTTTATTTTTCTGTTGAGTTGTATGAGTTCTTTATATATTTTGGACATTAACCCATTATCAGATACATGATTTGCAAATATTTTACACAATTCAGGAGATTGCCTTTTCATTTTGTTGATGGTTTCCTTTGCTGTGCAGTAGCTTTTTAGTTTGATGTAGTTCCACTGTTTATTTTGGCTTTTGTTGCCTTTATTTTTTGTTTGAAATCCAAAAAAATCATTTCCAAGACTGATGTCAAGGAGCTTCCTGCTTATGTTTTCTTCTAGAAGTTCTATGGTTTCAGGTCTTACATTCAAGTCTTTAATCCATTTTGAGTTAATTTTTGTGTATTGTGTAAGATAGTGGTCCAATTTCATTATATTGCATATAGTTATCCAGTTTTCCTAAAACCATTTATTGAAGAGACCACCCTTTCCCCATTGTGTATTCTTGGCTCCTTTGTCATAAATTAAGTGACTGTATATACATGGGCTTATTTCTGGGCTCTCTACTCCGTACCATTGTTCTCTGTGTCTGTTTTTATGCCAATACCATACTCCTTTGATTACTATGGCTTTGTAGTACAGTTTGAAATCAGGAAGTGTGATGCCTCCAGCTTTGTTCTTCTTAAGATTGCTTTGGCTATGTGGGGGTCTCTGTGGTTCCATACAAATTTTAGGATTATTTATTCTATTTCTACGAAAAATGCCATTGGACTTTTGATAGTCATTGCATTGAATCTGTAGATATTCTGTAATCTTAATGAGTAAATTTATTACTTCTACAAGGGGTTTTGGCTTTTTTTCTGGTAGATTCCTTAGGATTTTCTCCAGAGGCAAACATGTCCTATGCAAACTGAGTTTTGTTTTCTGTCCAATCTGTATGTATTTTATTTCTCTTACCTTACTGCAGTGATGAAAACTTCTAGTTCTGTATCAAAGGAAAGTGTTGAAAGCACACATCTTTGTCTTGTTCTTATTCTTAGAGGATAAGCATCAGTCTTTCACCAGGAAGTACGATATTAACTGAACGTTTCTTTGTGGATGCAATTTATAAGAGAACGGAAGGCACCTCCCTGGGCCTCCTTCTGCTCTGGTGTGGGTTGGGTAGGCAGAAGCCCCTGGGCCTGTCGTTATGCCCCTGGATGGGAAACAGGGTGACACAGAGCTCTGCTGACACCGCCCCTGCAGGAAGACCAGACTGCCCACTGGCACCGGGTGTGGAGTGGGACTCAAGCTCTCACTAGGTCTCTGCTGGCCTTCCCCTTCAACCGGATGGGGCCTTTTTTATTTTGCTTTGTTTTATTTTTGTCTACACGTGTTGGCAGTTCTGGTTACAGACCTCTCCCCGAACAGTCTGGCGTATATGGGAGAAAGAATCATTACTCGTTTCCTGCATTCTCCAGCCAGGGCACCTTCTCCTTCCAGCTTTGGGTGTCCTTTTATTGGATGTCATTGAATTATTTCCACAATGTGGCTGTATTTATGGTGGAGGAGCTGGGAAAAGTGAGTCTACACCATCTTGTTCTGGGGCCAAAAGCTTCTGTTTTTCAATTTTTCTACCATATTTCAATGAAACACTAGAAACCAAAACATTAATCTATATTTAGTTGTATTATTTGAGCTATTTCTAGGCGAGTCACATCAGTTTCATACTGTGATGATGGGAATTTACATAATCCACATATGTGATTACTGACAACAATCTTTTTAGGCCTCAGTTACAAAGGTCATCTCTGATTTTAAAAATTCTCTTTTACAGTGAAAAGTCTGACTCTATGATCAAGCAGTTTTACTTAAAGATTAAAATCAGCTTCCTCCATTATCTAAAATTTCCAAACCTAGTGCTCGAAATGGCTGTAGGAAATGCCAACAATTTAATGTTGACGAGAAGAATAAAGTTAAATTGTGCCAGCTCCTGTCCAACGTGGTCACCCCAAGCCCTCCTTTCTGGTGCCCGAGAGCTGACAGGACCACAGGAGCAGCAGGCCCGTCTTTCACAGCCACCCCCCCGGCCAGGCGTGCCTGCGGCGTCCCAAAGCTCTTCATCACCATCACGCAGACACACATCATCATGTGCAGAGGCTTTCAGGGAGCCCAGCTCTGCAGATGTTAACCTTTCAAAACAGAAATGGAAGGGAAGTCTTCCATGTAAGTGGAGAGAGATGTGATTTAAATGGTAGAGAGCATAATTAATTCTCTTTAAGCTACTCATTGAATGTTGCTTCTTTAAAGGCAGAATAATAGATTTTCCGAACTCAAGGCCCAGATTTGGTGCAGAAAAGAGTTAACTCCTTTCTGTAGAGGGAACCGTCATTAGCATCCCACATCATAGCAAACACGGGTGCACACATGCATGCATATTAGTTCTTTCCAACATCCATGAATGAATGTAGCTTCTTTTAATATCCCTCCCTAAGCTTTAACCTCACAGATCCCCGTCTATTCAGAGTTCACCCAGGAATCCAAAATAGAAAAGGTCCTTTGGAGATATTCAAGGAGAATTGAGCCTCCATGTAAAGACAGATGCATGACTGGCAACATGCAACCCCCAACATTTGAGCTATCTGGATAAATTCCACCATGCCCACAGCTATGGCCACAAGTCACATTAATTCTAGAAGCCTCTTGGAGTGTTCTTTCCAGCTGACACAAGAAACTCTAAATTCAAGAATGCTCAACAGGCAGCTGTCAGAGAGGGCTGTGACCCTCTGCCCCACCCCATGCACCCCGAGTGGCAGTGGGGAGAGGGGGGAATCCCTATGGTCCATGTGTGACCGTCCCATGGGGCTGACGGCAGGCAAACCTGGTCTGTCCCAGCCACAAAGCAGCCAGCGCGGTGCCGCCAAGGACACCTGCTGCGGCCTGCTGAGCCCCACCTGTGAAGTGACAGTGGACCATGGCTGGAGCTACAGGGTTTGGGAGCCGCTGTGACATCCCCAGGGACACGTGAAATGATCTCAACTCCTCCCTGTCTCCAGTGACAGGCTGCAGGTGTGACTGACCTCCCTGTTCCTGTGATTACCAGTCACCGCGTGCCTCTGATTTGACTGAAAGAGGCACAGTCCTGAACAAGGGCCACAGTCCAGTCGAAGGGCTGGGCTCACCCCGGAGAATCCCAAAATGCAGGGAGAGAGTGGCACCTTGGTGTGACGTGGAGACACTCACCAAGCAAGACCTCAGCTGCCACCCCCCTGGGTCGGTGACTCACAGGAGCTAAGGCACTAGCAGCAACTTCTCACTCTGTTTCATTGCTGGGAATCAAAGTGTGAACCAAGCCCAGGAGCTGAGTAACAGTGAAGGAAGATGGAGCTGCGAGTTGACAAAAGGCAACAAAGACCAAGTCATGGCTTCAAAATCAGGAGGTCACCAGGGCCTCCCCTGTGTGGGCATCAGGGGCTCAGTGAGCAGGTGGACAACAAGGCTGGCCTGCTCCTTCCGCTGCTGGGAGCCCCCCACTGCGCCCCTGCGGCCAGCCAGGAGGGCAGCCTCTGTGCACTGGCAGTGCCACCCTAAGTTATGGGTCCACGCTCTCCTAGCCACCACCCCGACTGTGCCATTCTGGATACAGACCCTGCAAAGGACATCCAAGTAAAATCTGTGCAAAATATCCCCATAAATGTAAAATTCAAGCAGCATCTATACACCCACATTCAGAGCAGCATTACTTACAACAGCTAATAACATGGAAGCAACCCAAGCATCCAACACCAGATGAAGGAATAAACAAAATGGGTGCACAACATGGCCTTAGGTATTATTTGGCCTCAGAAAGGAAGGAAATTCCGACACATGCTACAATATGGACAGACCTTAAAGACATGACGCTAAGTAAAATAAGCCAGACACAAAAAGACAAATAGTGCATGATTTCACTTGCATAAGGAACCTAAAGTAGTCAAGTTCATGGAGACAGAAAGTAGGATGGTGGCTGCAGAGGCTGGCGAAGGAGCTGCCCTCTCTGACAGCTGCCTATTGAGCATTCTTGAACTTAGAGTTTCTTGTGTCAGCTGGAAAGAACACTCCAAGAGGCTTCTAGAATTAATGTGACTTGTGGCAACAGCTGTGGGCATGGTGGGATTTATACAGATAGCCCAAATGTTTAACTGGGACACCGTTTCAGCTTGGGAAGATGAAAAAGTTCTCACGATGGATGGTGGCAATGGCTGCATGATAATGTGAATGCATTTAATGCCTCTGAATTGTATACTTAAAAAGGTAAAATGTTATGGTAAATGGTAAATGTTATATATATTTTACCACAATAACATTTTTTAAAGTAAGGTACAGGAAGGAGCATGCTCAAAGGCAGGTGGCTGGTGTGCCCATGTGGCACAGCTAGGGCTGCCCATCATGAATGACATTAGCACGCTGTCGTGCCAGTGGTGACCCACCCAGACCCAGGAAGTGGACCTGACCGACGCCCAGGACCTTATGGGCCCTGAGCACTAGAACCCGCCGCACAGCCCACGGGAAGGGCTGTCCCTCTGTACACACAGTGGGCATCTGTGGTACCTGAGTTTCTTTAAAACTTCATAAGTAGCGCTGGATAAAAAAGAAATTATGAGATTGGACTGGACAGATGTGCATCTGAAAGTACGCACTATTCTTTCAGTGGGCTGATACCACAACATAAAGCTACAGGGCATGCCCCTGGGCAATGGGCCCTGAAGGGTTCTCAGGCACAAAGAACATACCATCGCTGGGGCGCAGGAAAACATCACAGCCCTTATGGTAGTTGCTATTTATCTTATTATGTATTTGTTCATATACTCATGCACTGCATGCCTATGACTTATACATAAATAATACACATGCACAAAAGCTTTTTACTAATGGGGTGTGAGATCAAAGAAGTTTGGAGACTGCTCCTCAAATCCACCAGCTACGCCGAAAACAAAGTCTGTAACAACATTTACATTTTTCTAAAAAGCAGACGTGTGGACTCTTTGTCATTTACCATTGATCATTTACCATTCTGGGTCCTCGCATATATCTGGTTAACTCTCTGGTTTTAGACGCTTTCTCAAAGCCTGAAATATTTTAACAGCTGGCGCTATCTACACACATATCCAAGATGAAAATGGCCCAGGATGCTCACGCAGGGTCACAGACGGCATGTGGCCAGTGGCCCTGGGTCACATCACCTGGGACTGCAGAGCCCAAGGGCTCTCCCTCTCTGAGCTACCATTTCTGAGTGGGTTGATGAAGGATATTTAAGTACCTCACAAGGCTGGCTGGCAATTTTACAAGTTCATAAAAATTCTGAAAAGCCTTCAGTGTTAAAGAAATGTGTTATGGTTTATCATTGAATATTTTCAACTTAAATAAACAAACATCTCTTTTCCACTACATCACGTCTTCATTATCCCACTAAGCAATGGTGGAATTCTCATGTATTCTCAGCTTAATTCAAATGGTTACAGATGTTTTTAACTGAAACTCTATAAATCAGTAGTAACACACAGAAAGCTATTTATTGTTCAAGAATTTAGTATTTGTTAGATCTTCAAATGAACACAGCTGTACCATTTCTCACAGCTGCTGTACCAAATTACCACACATCAGTGGCTGGCAACAATACAAACATGTTATCTTATAGTTCTAGAGGTCAGAAGTCTGAAATGGGTCTCACTGGGATAAAAATCAAGGTTTCAGCAAGACTGTGGTCCTTCAGGAGGAGGCAGGTTGCCTTTTCTAGCGTCTAGAAGCCACCCACATTCCTTGGGTTGTGACCATCTTCAAAGCCAGCCTCAATATGCATGATTTTCTTCTTATACTGCCTTTCTGCCCTCCTGCCTTCTACTTTTAAGGACTTGTGATTAGATCAAGCGCTCACCCAAATAAACCAGGATAATCTGCCTACTGCAATGTCAGCTGATTAGCAAGCCCTCATTCCCCTATGCCATTAACCTAATACAGGGACAGGTTCTAAGGATTAGGACTTGGGCAACTCTGAGAGGTCATTATTATACCATGTTCATCATGCCATGACTCAGATATCACGAAGACTAGTTCACTCATTCATATGTTCATTCAACCAGAGATGCTGAGGCCCTGCTCTTAGGCAGGAACCATAGCGACAGTAAAACCTGGCTGGTCCTAGAGTGGCCCAGAGGGCAGGACAGAGCAGTCAGCCTGTGGAAACAGTTGCAGCAGGCAAGGGCGCTAACACTTGGGGTGCAGAGGAACTCCTGCTCCTGGCATGGATGGCAGCAGGAGGAAGCAGTTACCAGGCCTGGTAAAAGGGCTGGAGATGGCGTGGGGGTGGCAGCGTGCAGGGCACTGTAGGTGTGCACAGAGCAGCAAGAGCACATGCCCCAAAGACCCTGTGCACGGAGGTCCAGGGCTACAGCTCGGCACGTGGGGCAGAGATGACGTGCAGATTCACCAGAAGACTGAGAGACTCAAAGAAAAACACATAACATATTTATGACTTGCGCAGGACAGCTCAGGTCTGGTGGTAATGAGGAGGAGGAGCCGGGGGCGAGGCAATGACAAAGCAAGAGTAGGAAGTTAGGAGCTGACGTCAGACACCCAAGGAGGGTGGTGAGGGGCTGCGCTGAGTAGCTCCGAGGACCTGCCTTAAAATACAGGGTTTATTGGCATTCAGGTGTGGTGAAGACAACAGATCGGATCTCTACCACGGAGAAGGTAGTTACTCACTTTCCAAGAAGAGAGGGTCATGCCACGCCATAGGGGGCCACACAAGGAAGTGCCAGGGTTGGTCAGAAGGCAAAGGGAGTGGGGAAAACATGGGCAGAAGTGTTTGTTGTGGTTTCCAAGGGGAGGAACGGGCAAGGCAGGATAGCAGGTTTGGAAATAATTTCAGGGGACTCTGGGGCATAGGGGCTGCCCTTAGAGTACTCAGTGCCCCAAGTGTGAGAGCCTGAGAGGGGGCTGCTTGGGGTGTGGGCTCTGCATTGGTTGGTTTGCACAGGAAAAGTACCCTCCCAGGTGAGTCATTTGCTGTCTCCAGGAATAGACTGGTCCTGGGAGAAGCCATCCCTCCATAGTCAGCCAGGCCTCAGATGTCAAAGCATCAGAATACAGACAATAAAAAGATGACGGTGACCCAGGACTGAAGAAGCAGGACTGATGTAAGATGTCCCAGTATGCACCAGTTGGGAACTGAGCCAAGAATTACAGACACAATGCTCCCTCCACCCATCCACACCCCTTTCTCCCAGCCCCACGGGCACAGTATGAAAAGAATTCCCATGACATCTTTCCAGATCTTCCACAGAGGAATTAACAGGATGGGAAACCAAAAGGGGAAAATCAAGAAAATAAGACAAGAAGCAGGGAGGTTTCCACGGTCAACAGTGCGTGTATGCAGAGCCCGTGACGGCGTGCCTGCCCCTGGGGCGGCTGCAGCCCTGGGACTCGGCTCTGACCCTCAAGTCCGCGGGATGGAACCCCGGGCACCACTGACGGAGCCACCTGGCCACAGCGGGCTCACCAAAGTGAGAGGCGGTGGTGCAGCAACCAGATTTCAATGTCATGAATCAGACTTTCCATCCCACTTAAAAAGAATGACTTTCTTTTAAAAAATTTATAAATGGAAAATGTTACGATGCAAGTCACAATGCCAGTCAAGTGCCAGGAAAAGTCACACACATCTGATTTGACTAAAGTCTGTCATGGCAAAAATGAATAAAGAAAAGAATGACAATGATGACAGTGCAGATGAAATGGAATTGCCTAGGTTTCTACCAGTTAGTGATGAAGAACAAGATGTGTCTGGTACAATGTCATACAGTTTAATAAAAGTACTCTTCTTTTAGAAAATAAATGCCATGTATATGTTGAGGCTGTTGAATGGAGAGAGAATATCTGTGGTCCTTGTTTGTCTATGAGACATTCTGAAAGAGCTCACTTGGATTTATGCTTCAGAAACTGGCTTGTTTGTCCCGAGAGACCAAAGCTCCGAGTATTCCAAGAGGAACCCCTGCCTCTCCCCGATGACTGGCTCTCCTCCTGCGTTGTCTTTTTGCCTCAGACTGTTCTGAGTTTTCTGAGTCAACAGACTTCCTGAGCCACCGTGCACTGAAGATGGCCCAGACAGAGGGTGGATGGATTCTGTAACGGAAACGGAAACGAGTCCCAGCTGGGCAGAAGGCAGAGGGGAGGCCCCACCTGCGTGTCTGCCTGGGTGAGAGCAAAGTGCAGGAAAGGGACAGGTCACACCCTAGGAGGCAGCCCGGGGCACCCTCTGCCACCCACTCACCCAACTCGAGAGCCGGAAAGGGTGAGACATGGGTCTGGGCAACAGCGAACAGGCTGGCAGGACTGGAAGCCAGGGTGTCACAGGGAATGCCACGCGCGGCCACACTTGCCTCTCCACCTGCCGCTGGCACCCTCTGCCATACCACCCACAGACCTCTGACTAAGGATAGAACTCAGAGCTTAAATGAACGCTCCTGAACTTGCCTTTTAAAAAAAACGTTCTTAGAAGTACCCCAGAACAAAGGGCAGGATGAGAAAGCAGTGAGAGATGTTTAAATCAACAAAGGACTCAGTTCAAATGCCTGCTGGCAGCTTGGTCTCCTTCTATTTCATTAACCCCTCCGGAATTGGATTCCTCTGGGGCAGAAGTTTCCAGTCAGAAAAGGGCTGGTTGCAACACAAGAAAAGCCAGGGAAGAGGCGGAGGAGTGGGGCTGGCGAGGCGCTGGAGCTTTGGAGGGACAGACTTTTAAAGACCAGCTGCCCTCAGATCTGTCGCACAGCCTGGGGCCTTTCTAGGAAAGTCGCAGTCCCTGAAGAGGCAACGCTGATGCTAAAGGAAAAATAAGGCAGATTCCTATGCTGCTCTGAAGCTTACCTACTGTTAAGATCACAAGCCCACGTGGCCCTCTTCTAAAGGGTCTGCAGCCTCGTCTCTGGAGGAGGGGCACCGGGGCTGCTTTAGCTTTGTTTTCCTTTCAAAACCTAAATTCCTTTTTACAACAGTTGAAAAGCAAAGACACCATTCAATGGGTCAATGAGTTAAATTCATTTGATGTTTTAAAAGAAAAACAAAGAAAGGGCTATTACCAAATCCAACCAGATTCATAAAATACACTACACTGCTTTCTAATGAATAATGTCTTAATTTTACCACTTCTCTAGAGTGCTTTTCTAGGGAAGTGCATTCCTGAGAGATGCCTGAGCCAACCAGGGGTATCCCGGGATAGCTGGAGGTCCATGAAGTTAGCGATGGGAGTCCATGAGCTATTTTCAGTACTTCATAATGCTTTTCAAAAACTTCCATTTACCCATGATAGAAGTACACAGACTGAACAACACTTTGAATTATTTGTTTAGCCTTGAAGTACATCTACATCAGTGTAATAACAATGCTAAGAAACATTTTGACCAAAAGATCTTAGTAACAACAATGATAACAGGACTGGTAATCATCATAGTAATGATTATTTTTAGCTTATTATTAAGATTTGCAGTTAGCGTTTTCAAACCCTTCCCCGCCCACCCGGCATCGCTCTCCCTCTCTGTGCACTGTCTCACTTCATCCTCAGAGGCTTCTGTCCTACTCAAGTGAGGAAAGCGGGCTGAAGTGAAATACAGTCTGCCTGGCATCTAACTGCTGGCTGAGGGGGGTTTTAGTTATCTCTGACTCACTTAAAATGGGCAAAAGAATTTGTCTTTACCTAATAAATAGAATTTGGTAAGCAAAGTATTTCAAAATGCAATATACCCAGTTGAAATAAAACTAGATGGTATGTCAGGAGTAATGCATACAAACTGTACTGGGAAAATGTAAAACCAAATAAATATGGAAAGCCAAGCTAGGAGTATTCTAAAAAAAGCAGAAATCAAAACAGCCTCTCCATTTCTCCTGTGAGTTCTTTCAATGCACTCTATGTAGCCAGGTAAGTCTTACACAAGTAAGTACACTGGGCTCCCTTCTTGAAGGAATTCAAAAAGCAGCTGGAGCACCCCACTAGGAAGGGCAGGACCCTACTAGTCACCCAGGAGGGTCATCCCAAATTAAAGATACAGAAAGGTGGATGAGCTTTGACTTTAAATGGACTTCCAAAAGTTCATTTCAATGAGGGTCTGACTTGCCCTGGGGACAGAGCAGTTCTCAATGGGGTGGGATTATTCAGAGCAAGGCTAGGACATCACAGACCATTCAGTAGCCTGGCCCAGGAGCACCATGTACCAGGAGCTCCACAGTCACTCTGATAACTAAACTTTTGCAAACATGCGTAGAGGCAGGACTTCCCCCCATATGAGACGCCTGACCCCTTCCACTGAGAGATGGGCCCTGCAGAGTGGATTTCTACCACACATACAACGTCAGATGAGGACCCAGCAAGACAATCTAGGAACAGAAACACCGGGCTTCAGGGGCCACTGAAAGCTACAAGAGGATTGCATTAAAAATAACATGACATCTAATCCAGTTTAAAACTGGGCAAAGGACCTGAATAGATGTTTTTCAAAAAGATATGCAAATAGCCAACAGGTACATGAAAAGGTGCTCAACATCACTAATCATCTGGGGAATACAAATCAAAACCACAGTGAGATATAATCTCCCATCTGTTAGAATGGCTATTATCAAAGAGGCAAAAAATTACCAGTGTTGGGGAGGATGTGGACAAATGGGAACTGTTGTACACTATTGATGGGAATATAAATTGCGGCAGCCACTAGGGAAAACAGTATGGAGTTCCTCAAAAAGCTAAAAATAGAACTACCATATGACTCAGCAATTTCACTTCTGGGAAAATATCCAAAGGAAATGAAAACATTATGCTGAAGAGATATCTGCACCCCCACGTTCACTGCAGCACTATTTACAATAGCCAAGACATGGGAACAGCCTAAGTGCCCACTGACAGATGAATGTGTAAAGAAGTCAGTGTACATGAATATTATTCAGCCATAAGAAAGAAGGAAATCCTGCCGTTTGAGACAACATGGATAAACCTTGAGGGCATGACGCTCAATGAAATAAATCAGACAGAAAGATAAACACTATATGATATTACTTGCATAGAATTAAGGGGAAAAAAAAAACCTCATAGAAAAAAGAGATAAAATTTGTGGTTGCCAGAGGCCGGGGATGGGGAAGTTGGGGAACTGGATGAAGATAGTCAATAGGTACAAAATTTCAGACATAAGATAAATAAGTAGCGGAGATGCAATGTACAACATGATGACTGTACTTAACACGGTTGTGGTGTATCTCAAAGTTAAGAGAATGAATCCTAAGAGTTCTCATCACAAGGAAAAACAGTTTTTTAAAACATTGTGCCTATATGAAATGATGGGTGTTCACTGAACTTACTGTGATGATCAATTCACAATACCCGTAAGCTAAGTCATTATGCAGTACACCTTAAACTTACAGAGTGCTGTATGCCAATTACATCTCAATAAAAATGGGGGAAAGAGTAACAAGCACTCTTTTAGTTCCAGAAGTGGGGTAGGAAATGTTAAATGCCTGGAATGTGGACCAAAAGAAATGGTTGTAGCTTATATCAAAAGGACTCAAGAACCAACCTGATTGACACCTACTGACCAAAAACCATCAATTGTAATAACAACTACAATGAACCCCAAACCAAGATATTATACTTAAATCTATGAATTCCATAATAAATAAATCGATTATAATAATTAAAAAAAATTAAATACCCCTTAGTAAAAGTGATTCATTCCAGAACCAGGGCAGAGAAAATAGAAGATAAACTTGGAACATCTTATAGAGCCAGAAGGTAAGGAAGAGCTCTAGAAAAGCTGGAGATATGTCAAGGACACAAGATCCAGCCTGAGTGAGCTCCCAATCACCAAAGCTGGAACAATGTAAGCAACGGGATAAATTATAACTGTACTAGATTTTAACCCATAGAATACAATAAATAGCCATTAGTCTGCAATGATACCAATAAATACTTGGTGAATAAAACAATGAGGAAGGAAAAAAAATGTCTCTTCTAAGAATTCCAGTTAATAAATATAGAAAAAATGAGGGAAAAAGAAATGAGAACACCACCCAGGGTAATTACTGCAGGCAAGATGCATCAATGAATCCTAATCCTGGAAGGCACAAGTAGGAGGAGAAATAAAATACCTACCATAGTCTCAAAGCATCTACTTCAAGATATTTATTTTTTACAAAAGGAAAAAAAATGTATAATGCAGAAACACAGCAGACAGCATTCTAACCAAGTGATCACAGTTAGCATCATCTATTATTGATACATCTCAGCACAGCCCCCTTGACATCGGGCACTGAGGAGGGCATCACTTTGGTGGTATTCCTGCCAAAAAAATCCAAAATATCAATCTGACCATGAGAAACAACAGAAAGACCAATCTAAACTGAGGAAAATTTTACAGAATAACTGAGCATCAGGTAGGAACACTAGAATGGTGAAGCGAGGACCTCTGCAAATCCGCCTCACATAAAACAACACTGGCAAAAATTTATGCATCAATTTTTTCATACTCTGGATATTAACAAATAAGGCTTGCCACAATCTGGAGAGAGTTTGTTGAAAAAAACTGCTGATCCTCAGTAAGAACCGTAGCATTTGTGTTTTCACTTGACTGACTCCCGTCTGTTTCCCTAACTCCACAGTCCCTGTGAAAACCTACTGACTTGATGCCAGTAGATGCAGCAGGCTGAATACAGAGCTCCTCAGAAGTCCCAACCCAGAGCAATATTGATACAGGAGCTAGTCAGGACTTTGTTCTGTGGGAAAAACCCTATACCCAGGGCATGCATCAAAAACAATCAGCAGCAACTGTTTAACATTGCAGCTGCTTAGGGCTGCTGTGCCAGTCAGGACAAACAAGACAAGTGTATTTTTTGATATTTGTTTTCTCCTACAATCTGTATTTAAAACATGGTAACACAAAGCAACAATTATAAATCTATGTTGATGGACTTATAATGTATAAAGATGTAATATATATGAGAATGGAAGCACAAAGGAGAGGGAGAGAACAGAACTATGTTGGAACAAAGTTTCTCTACACTATGGAAATTGTTAGCATTAATCTGAATTAGATAATTTTAAATTAAGATGATATTTGTAATCCCCACAGTATCATTGAAAAAGTAATTAAAAACATAATACAGTAAAAGAAACAAGGAATTAAAATGGTTTATACTATATAATATTTATTTAAATAAGGCAATAATGGAAAACTACTGAACAGAAACACATAAGACATATAGAAAACTGGCAGTCATAAATCCTACCTTACCAGTAATTATATTAAGTGTTAATAAAGATGTAGCAACATATTAAATCAACTAGACCTAACAGATACCTATGGAACTTTTCATGCAACAGAATTCCCTTTATATTCAAGCACACACAGAAGCAGCTCCAGGATAGATTATGAAACAAACTTCAACAAATTTAAAAGATTGGTGTCATACAAAGTATTTCAATAAAATTAGGAATCAGTAACAGAAAGAAATTTGAAAAATTCACGAATATGTGGAAATTAAACAAGACATTCCTAAATGACCAATGAGTCAAAGAAGAAATCAGGGAAATCAGAAAATAGTTTGAAAGAAAAATGAAAACACAATACATCCAAGCTTATGGGACACAACTGAAGTTGTTATTACAGGGAAAATTTATAGCTGCAAACCTCTAAATTAACAAAGGAAAAAGATCTCAAAACATTAACTTAGCTTTCCATGTTGAATAAATACAAAAAGAAGAGCAAACTAAACCCAAGGCCAACAGAAGGAAAAAAATAATAAATATTAGAGCAGAAATAAATGAAAGCATAAAACAATAGAGAAAAATCAACAATATAAAAAAGTTGGTTTTTTGACAAGTTCAACAAAATTGGAAAACCTTTAGCTAAGATGACCAAGCAAAACAGCGAAAGCTCTAAATTATTAAAAACAGTCAGTAATAAAAGAGAATACATCACTACCAACTTCACAGAAATAGAAAGGATTACAAGGGGATGTAATGAGCAACTGTATACCAACAAATGAGAGAACATACACGAAATGGACAATTTCCCAGATAAGATACAAAACTATCACAACTGACTTAAAAAGAAATGGAGAACTTGAATGGACCTATAACAATTAAAAAAATTGAACAAATAATTTTTAAACCCCCGCAAAAAAAAAAGACCAGTCCTAGACTGAAGTTCAATCTTGAATTCTTCCATTTAGTGAAGTATTAATACCAGTTCTTCCCAGTTCTTCACAAACTCTCCCAAAAAACAGAATAGAAGGAACACTCCTCAACTCATTATATGAGGCCAGTACAGTATTTTCCTTATAGCAAAACCAAAGATACATGACCAAGGAGGATTTATCTTAGGAAGGCAAGATTGGCTTACCATATGACAATCAGTCAATGTAATATATATACTAATTTAATAAAGGATATAAGCCACATGATCATGACAACAGATGAAGAAAAAGCATTTAACCAAATCCAAGACTTTCTTGATTTAAAAAAAGAAAAAAAAGGACTCAACAAAGTAGCAAGAGAAGGAAACTTTCTCAACCTGATAAGGTCACCTATAAAAAAGCCATAGCTCTACCATACTTAATGGTGAAACAATGGATGTTTGCACCCTCAGATCAGGAATAAGACAGGATTGTATATCAAAACCCTAGGGAATCTACAAAGCAAACATTAGCACTAACGAGTGAGTTAACAAGGTGGTAGGATACAAGACCAATATGCAAAAGGCGTACAATACTCATTAATGCATCAATGGAAAAACTGTGTTGGTCTGAAGAAAGAATGTAGTTTAATCAATAGCTTTATGCTAATATTAATGTCTTAGTTGTGGTCATTGTTGTACAGGGAAGTAAAATGTTAAGATTAGCAGAAGGTGGGTGAGGTTCGTACAGGAATTCTGTACTAGTTTTGCAACTTCTCTATAGATCTAAAATTATTTCAAAATAAAAAGTTAAAAAATTGTAGAAAGCAACCTGGTTCCCAATGGAAGATGCTAGTGACCCAAATCAATCACTTCTCTCTCCTTTCCTACATGAGCTGTACACTGGGAACCAGGTAGAAGAGGCAAGGAGTGTCTTTTTATAAAAATACTCCTGATAATAAACGAAGAGTTAGACTACTGCCATACTGCAATCTTTAACATACTAACACAATTAGGCAATGACCCACGGCCACTGCCATCACAAACAGAGGGATAAGGAAACACTATGTTCTTCTCCATCAAATTGCATACCACCACCTATGAAGAAAGCATCCCACCCACTGACCATGTCTCAGGAATTACAGTAGAAAGGGACATGTTACATGATATCAAAGGAGACTGAAGACACATTAGCCAAACGTAACGAAGGGACCTAATCTGGATCTGATTCAAACATGCAAACCGAAAAAAAAAAGTATGAGACAAGTGGAAATGTGAAAACAGATTGGGTGTTGAATAATATTAAGGAATTATACTGTAATTTTTTAAGTATGATAACAGTATTATTTTACTTTTAAAAAGAGGCATTGCCTTTCTAAAGATAAATACTGAAACATTTACAGAAGAAATGTCAAGATGTCTGGAACATGCTTCAAAAGGAAAAGAGGAAGTGGGTGGGAATATGGATAAAACAATGTTGGCCACAAGCTGCTAACTGTTGAAATGGATGATGGATGCACAGAGGTGTGTTACATGTGCAGGTCTCTGCATGTGTGGATAGAACAAAATTAGAAATCAACAACAAAGAAATTTGGAAAACTCACAAATACATGAAAATCAGACAAGACAGTCTTAAATCACCAACAGGTCAAAGAAGAAATCACCAGGGAAATTAGAAAATACCTTGAAATGAATAAAATTTTCAATTTTTTTTTTAAATGAAGCCCACCACTCTTGTGGGCAGGGGTGGCAAGTACAAGAATAATTACAGAGTCAGAGCAGGATGGTTCTGGGCTCAAGCTATGGCCCAGCCAACTAACAGGGAGACCGCAGGCAAGCTATCAGGCCCTGAATCCTCAGTTTCCTCATCTGTGAAATGGAAATGTGAAAAGTAATGGGATGTTGGGAGCTGAAGATGGAATTGTGCATAAAGAACATGTGGCTCACATCAACAAGTAAAAAAACTGCCCCGTGAACAAGTCTGCCTTCCGAGGGCAGCCAAGGTTTTAGGGAAAGAAAGGTTGTTTTTCTACAACCTGACCTCATAATAAGCCCGTGTGACACATGATAGACATCAAAAAAAAAATGATTTCCAAAAACCCTGTCCAGACACTATTCTTCCACTGCCCACCCTACCCTTGAGCCCCAGAGGGACGGCCCGGCTCAAAGAGGACTCATATCATCCTGGTGTGTTCCTGGCCCCTGGGCCTTGTCCTCCCGCCTCTGCTTTTGCAGATCTTCCACTCTGAGTAAGACAAAGATGCTATGCTTCCCAGGGGAAAGGTGTTTCTGCCGCTGGCTAGGAAGAGATGCAGCTCTCCAGGAAAGGGAGGAAGGAGAGGGGAGAGAAGATAAATGAACAGGAAACCAAAGGAGAACTTGGTTGGGTGTCATTTCAGGCCCTTCTGAAAAAACAAATCATGAAGCCCACAGTAAGGGGGTTGACCGATAACCCCACTGAGCTGGGGAAATGAAGTGAGACTCAGAGGAAAGGGAAGGGACAAAAATGACAGTCATTCCAAGATAAGCACGAGAGTACTCCCTGACTACCTGTGTTCCCAAAAGATGATGGAAAGACACCAAGACATCAGACTCAAATCCAAACACAGAGCCCAGAAGACTCAGGGCAAAGTCACCTCAGCTGTTTCATGCACAAACACAAACACTGTCGTTTCCATCGGCCGACACAAAGACACTGAAAGGTGTCAATAAGACTGCATTTAAGGCATCACAAAGCATATGGGAGCAAAAGGCAATTAAATGACTCAGATTAGCAGGGTTTGCGGCAGAGGGAGAGAGAACCAGAGCACAGGAGCTCTGGCCCCGACTAGGGCCACAGGGTCAGAGCCAGAAGGGGCATGTGGACGGGGCGAGGTCTGCTCATCTCAGCGAATGTCACTCACTGGCCCCTGGTTGGAAAGGTGCTTTGCACAGGTCACCACTCGTGCCCCTGCCCTTCTAGAAAGCTTTCTCCTTCAATTTGCTGACTGCCCTCCTCTGACAACTAATCTCTGCTTTTCCACCACCAGAACCACTGCTCTCTGGACTCTGTGTTCCCATCCCCTCCTCTTCTCTAGTCCCACCAGCCCTGGGCCCTGTGGTCATTCGCTGCCCCCTGCAGCCCCGGCTCCTTGTGGCACCTGCCTCAACCCAGCTCTCTGTGCTGGAGGCCAATGCCCAACAGCAAAAGTAAAGTACAAGTTCCTAGCAACAGAAAACTGAGCAGGGGTTCCCCTAGCGCCCTTCCAGGGTGCATCAGGTCCTCTCCACCTGTGGGAGGTGGTGTCTCCAGCCGGCCTATGCCAGCCCCTAGGAGGTCTGTGTGACCAAGGAGAGCATCCTTCACCCACCCTAACCAACCAGACCACAGCCAGATGCTCGACTGACTCAGCCCGCTGGCCCTGACCACTGGCACGACCCAGGCCTCTGGATCAGCACCGCTCTTACTCATCCCAGTGGGTGTGACTCAGGACTTTCCTAAATCCAGTCTGACATCCTTGAGAAGACACAGTGGGATCAGGACGTGGAGACAGAGGGCTGCTTCTCAACCTTCTGCGTGTTAACAGAGCTATGGTGTAGACACCAGCTCTTCACGTCAGAGACCCAGCAGCCTAGGGTGGGAGGGAGTGCCTGGGAAGTTGCATTTCTAACAAGCCTGTTGGGGATTCTCGTAGAGAGAGGACACAAAGACTTTTATGAGAAGGGATTGGACTTGGCCTCAGAGCATAATGGCATAAATAAGTGATGCGCTGCAGGCTGTAGTCAGAATACAAAGGGCTGCCCAAGAGAAGCTACTGTCCAGAAACAGCGTCGGCAAGTCAAGCTTCCCCAACTGAAGTTTGCACTCCCTCCACATTCACATATGCTTTGACTGAACATGCCTTTGTACATTAACCAGAGCAATGACACAATACAGAGCAGACCCTGACTGGTCACACTGCACCTCCCACTGTCTCTGCAATAGCCAAAGGCACAAAACCTTGGCTTGACACAAGGTCAGTCATTTCTGGGCTCCTCTGGCCAGTCCCAAGGCCAGCTCCCTGGGATCCTGGGTTTCAAGCCTGCACATTCACACAGGTTACGACCTGGATGCAGTCTCAGGGTGCCCCAACCCTGTCACGTGCCCCTCCACCAGCACCCTGTGGTTACTCACCTGCAGCACCTATCTTGCCGCCCCTTGTCCGGCAACGTCCTCCCTGGTCCTCAGACACATGCTGTCCTCTGGACAGCCTCTCCTGACCTGCATTCTGCATCCCCACTCAGGGCCCCCAATCGACACAAACTACTGTGGTGCCATAAGCTCTGGGTGAGACCCATCCTCCTCCTCTTTCCATCTCCAGGAGCTCAGAGGAGCTGCTCAGGGCATTGGCTGAGCCAATGGGCAGGGGTCGCAAGGCAGCTACACGCAGCCTGAAATGCACACACAGATCATGGGGGACAGGGGAGGGCTCAGAAATCCACACGACTCACAGCCCAGCCTGAAACACCAACCCTTGGAAAGGATTGGACCTGGCCTCAGAGCAGGAATAACTGTCCTCTCCACACACGGCCACCACCCTTCTCACCCCCATGCAGCTGCACCCACAGACCTTCCCAGCAAGAAGGCCCATTCTCTCCCCAGGAGAGCACTCAGGGAATTCAGCTTGGGAACTGGGAGGTGCTGGAGCTTCTCCTGAAAGCACCATTGTCCCGAGGACCTGCCTGGGAGGACCTGCCTGGGAGGACTGAGCTGAGGCTTTAAGAACCCAGGTTGGGTCAAGGCAAAAGGGGATGAGAGTGCTGACGGGTGTGCTCCAAGGAGAAGATGAAGGTTTCAAGGCCCCAGGAAGCCTCTCACCGTCATGGAGGCCAGAGAACTACTCCTGGGTGCACCCCTCTCAGTTCTATCATCTGCATGTTGGGGGTGATGGTTGTCATAGAGTCAAATGACTTAATGGGTTGAAAGCACTTTGTTAACAGAAAATAAACACTATTTCCTGAGGCCTAAGACTTTCTTAAAAGGTGCTACAGGATCTCCTGGCTCAGTAATAGAAGTGTTACAGTTGTTGGGAGTCCTGCACCAGGGACACTGAGGACATCTGTGTAAGCGGTAGCCCCTTCTGCCTCGGCTGCAGGCTCCTGGTGAACAGGAACCAGGGAATCCCACTGCCCTTTCCCCTGACATCATGCTTGCTGACTGGACAGTAGGCATCCCTTCAGAGCAAGCAGGGCAGCTTACGCACAGTGTGGCCATTAATTGAAGAAATTACCTCTGTGCTAATACTCAGATTCCTGGACCCAACCTCAGACGAGCTTGGTCAGAAACACTGGGGATGGAGCCTGAGAACTGTTGTTTTTAACAAGCTAACCATGTGATTCCTATATAAATTTAAGAAGCACAAGCAGCAGAATATTGGAAAAGCTTTGGAGTTGGGAAGACCTGGGTTAAATTCTAATACTATTACATAGCAGCTGTGTGGACTTGGGCAAGTTACTTAACCTCTCTGAACCTCTGTTTACTGGTCTGTAAAATAAGTATGAAGCACAACCAGTGTTGTTGGGAGGGTCAGAGATGCTCAAAGGCACTTGTGGTCTTCATCTAAGCTATCCTAAAAGGCAGGAATAACTGTGACCCCCATCTTTTAGGGGAACAGTTTACCACTAAGAGCACAAAAGTCCCCTCACATGCTGTAGAGGCTGGGCAAGGCTAATGTCCTCCACTTTAGAGGCCCATATTGGCCCCTGAACCAGAACTCAAGCAGGGTGAGTGGAAGGGAAAGATGGGCTGAGCTCTGGAAGGAGGTCAAGGCTGCTTGCCTTCCTGAGGTTTGTGACCCTGATATGGGCTCAGCCAGTAGACAAAATTTCCCAGACGGATTTGCAAGAAGCTGTCTTGGGGTGGGGATTATAAAGGGAGAGGAGACCACAGTCATCCTGGACCGGCGGGCCCAGTGGAAGGAGAGTCCCTGAAACAAACCCCGGGCAGGGCTTGACAACCCCTCCAAGCTTCAGTCTTTCCAACTGGAAACTTGGATTAATGTTAAGATAATTAAACAGTCAACTATGGGCTGGTGCCCAGCTGGGTGGCCTGCTCACAGCAATGGAGAGACGTGGCTATTACTCCTCCTGCCTTTTCATCCGGTCTGTGCCGGCCACATGAGAACTGGGCGGCAGTTTCACTTCTGTCCCAAGAAGAGATGTTTTAAAACTGAACTTTACATGCCTGTGTGGGTTGTTAAAGTTGTTAAACATCCTGGCCCACAGTCTGGCCAAAGGCTGAGGCAGGGACTTCAGGCCAGGGTGCCTGGGAACAGATTTCCCTCCTTTTTACTTACAAGAAGGGCGCGGTGGCGAGGACGCCCAGCCGCCGCTGGATTCCAGCCCCTGGATCATTCCGGTTGGGAGGCGCGTCGAGTGACAGTCAGGACGGGTCCCTTAGCCCCCAGGCGAGCCTCTCTCTGCGCCACCCAGCCCGGTGCCACTCACTCCGCGCCCACCACCAAGTTCCCGGACCCGCGCCCCCGCCGGGCCCGCCCGGCTCACCTGCTGAAGACGAGGCAGCCCAGGTGGTTGATCTCGTGGTCAGAGCGGTGGCGACTGTAGTCCTCCCACAGGTCCTTGAAGGCCGTGACGGCCAGGATGAAGAGCACGGGCGCCAGCGCCAGGCCCGGCTGGAAGGCGTTCACCGCCGGCACGAAGTTGAGCAGCGCGATGAAGACGAAGTACACGTTGGCCAGGCGGTGGAACTGCTCGAACAGGTTCTTGGGCAGGAAGGACAGCAGAGTGTACTTGGTGGTCTTGAGCCGGTTGTCGGCCAGGTGCTGGGCGCCCGCACGAAGCCGCCGCCGCCGTGCGCCCTTGGCCGCGCCTGCCGCAGGGTCCTCGACACCCGGGGGCGGCAGCAGGTTGGAGCGTACCGTGCGCGTCCGGCCCTCCCGGCGGCGCCGCCGCCGCCGCCCCGGGGGCCCGGGCTCCTCCGCCGCCGCCGGCTCCCACTCCATGGCCGCGTGTCGCCGCGCCCGGCTCCCTCGTCGCTCGCGCCCGCCCGTGCCAGCCTCCTAGGTGATCATCGCCGGCGGCCCGGGCGCGGCGGCGCGGGCTCCCCTCCTGCGGGACGCACGGAGAAGGCGGTCAGCGCCCGCCCCGCCCCGCCGCCCGGCCGGCCGGCCCGCCGGATCGGGGCTGGGCGCAGGCGGGGCGAGGCGCGGAGCCACAGCCCCCGTACGCGCGCCCGCCGGCGATCCCGCCCCGCCCCGCCCCGCGCCGGGCTGGGACCCCGCGGAGAGCGGGAAGCGAAGAGAGCTAGCGGGGCAAACTTTACAGAGCGCCCTCGTTTCATCTCCCAGTAGCATCAGTTCGGGCCCAGAACTCTGCAAGCACGCCCTGCCTCCGGCAGGAGAGATGTACTGCAGCGGGAGAGGGAGAGGCCCCGCAGCCCCCCAGCAGCTCTCCCGGCAGTCCTGGGCCAGCCTGCGTTCCCGGGCCAGCCTGCTCCCGAAACCAGGTAGACTCAAAACCCAGATAAGTTGTGGCATGCCAGTGCTCCGATTTCTAGGTTTATTTACCGAGGACACCTGCTTCTAGGAGAGCCCAGAAATCGCCATTCTGCTTTGAGTCTATCCGCTTCCCTACTCCTGCCCAGCCTCCAGCTACTTCCAGATTCACTTCTTGGGTGAACTAGACTTTTCCAGGATCATCACTGCTTTTCCTTCCTTTCCTAAATAGGGCTTATTTTTTAACTAAAGAGAGGAACATCTCTCCTCAGCAAAGTCAGGCTTTGGTTTGCATGTATTTAAGTCTCTTTTCCTCTCCAGCAAGCCCTGAGGGCCAAATATACCTTGTGTGCTGTAGCTCTGAGGTGGCCTGTATGACCCAGACAGCGAAAGGGAATCGAAGATGGTTGTTGGAGAGGGGAGGGGACCGGGAGGGTGTCACAGAAGTGTCAGAAGTGGCTGTTGGGACAAACTGCTCAGCATTCATGGGGAATCAGAGAGGAGTGTGAAAAAGGTAGGTGGTGGCAGAATATGCTAGGCATGACAGAAGGCCTTGGGGAGTCCCCACATGTGCAGTAAGATTCTCCCCCAGATGTACAACAGTTGTGACTTGAGAAGTACAGAGACTAGAAGCAGGGGTCTTCTGCCCAAGAGAGGTACTACCTATCTGGCTTCTGGAAGCTGCTGGCCTCGCCTCCTGAAGCCAGCTCCTCATTTCTCTTCCTGCATTGGTGCATCATCTCCCAAGAGACCATCTCAGCAGTCTGCTGGCCCTGGTTTCAGAGATATTTTGGCCTGCAGGGTTTACCAGAGAGGAAAAGAGATGGAAATACATGCAAACCAAAGCCTGACTTTGCTGCAGTGACATATTCCTCCCTTCAATTAAAAATAAACCCTATTTAGGAAAGGAAAGAAAAGCAGTGATGTCTTCTGCCAGCTAAACTCTCAGACTCCTGAATGCCTGGCTAGGGCCAGGCTTAAATGGACTCTGGGCTGGCCCTTGGGACCACTGAGCTCTAAGGAGGCCCTGCTGCTGACCCTGGGCAAGTCTCTTGAATTTTCCTGGTTTAACAAATACTCATTACCTTGTGTTCCCAGCAATATTCTAGTCACTGGGGACACAAGGGAGAATTGTCAGCAAGAGGTATTCTGGATCTAACATTCTAGTAGGAAGAGGCAGTGTGATATTGTGATTTATATGAGAAATATATATTTGGTCTTTCTCCCCATTTCTGGCACAGAGCTCCTAAAACCCTTTGAATTATCTAAGTGATGACAACAATAAAGATGTCTTGATATTCATAACAAATTTCTTTCAACCCACCTAAGTTTATGCTAATGAGGTGACTTTTGGACCCCACCTAAGGAGGAGAGATGGTTGCCAGGGGAAACAACAATGTGATTAGAGCTTTGGAACTTTCAGCCCCACCCCCTGACTTCTGGGGAGGAGGGGGGCACTGGAGGTAGAGTCAATCCCCAATGGCCAATGACTTAATCATGTCTATGTAATAAAGCTGCCATTAAAACTAGAAAGGATGGTGTTAAGGGAAATTCTGGTTGGGGAACACATGGAGATTCTGGGAGAGCTGTGGGCTCAGAAAAGACATGGAAGATTCTACCTTTTCCCACCTACTTTGACCTATG
This sequence comes from Phataginus tricuspis, assembly GCA_029783875.1. Classification (NCBI taxonomy): domain Eukaryota; kingdom Metazoa; phylum Chordata; class Mammalia; order Pholidota; family Manidae; genus Phataginus; species Phataginus tricuspis. Next base: position 3,314,739 of record JAQQAC010017683.1, on the reverse strand, counting down.
CATCTCTTCTATCTGGCTATTCTTAAATTATATCCTTTTATAATATGGCAATATAGTAAGTAAAATGTTTCTCTGAGTTCTGTGAGCTGCTCCAGCAAGTTAATCAAACCCAAGGAGGGGGTGATTGGAAACTCCCACCTATAGCTGGTTGGTCAGAAGCACACGGGACAACCCAGACTTAGGAATGCTGCCTGAAGTGAGGCCAGTCATGTGGGACTGGGCCCTTGACCTGGGGGGGGTGGGCTCTGACACTACCTCCAGGTGGATAGTGTCAGAATTGAGTCGAAAGGCAGGAGACCCAGCTGGTCTGGGAAAACTGCTTGGCGGTGTGGGAAAATGGCGCACACATGCATTGGAACTGGTGTCCCATCACATAGGCAACAACTAAAGACAGCTGGGAACCCCACTAAGTCCCTGCTCTCAGGAACTCTCTGTTCTCCTGGGGGAATTCCAACAAAGAGGGCATAGGAAATGGAGGGACATAGGGACCCTGGCAGGGAGGGCTGTGCTCTGGCTACTGTAGCCAAAGCTGTCAGACAAGGTGTCTTGCCAATGGGTTTCAGCCCCGGGCAAGTTTGCTATGGATTCAATGCGACCAAAGAAATTGACAGCAAAACTGTTCTTGGGGTGAAAGAGTTATACCCAACTTTATTTCCAGGTGGCAGGTCAGTCACTAAAATCCTGTTCACTCAGAGCGAGTCTGTATGCAGCAAGCCGGTCTCTGCCTCTGGGCCCCTCTGTCTGCACAGCTGTCCTCTGGGCCTCTCTGCACAGTCGTCCCACACAGCCATCCTCTGGGCCTCTGTCCTCGGCGCTGCCACCACTCCAGCCTCTGCTCTGCTCTCCTGCAGCCTTGTAGCCCTGCCACCCTGTCGCGCCCAGAGCACTGGGCGGAGCTCTTTGTATAGAGTTAACAGCCATGTATTGCCCACAGGTGTGCAGTGAGCTAATCAACCAGGGCCAGGTGAGAATCCTGGCCACAGGAACTCTCATTTTATCCACAGGACGCCTCCCAGGGCAGCCTGAGCAGAGGCTTCAGGAAACAAGCCACACAGATGTCTGGAGGAAAAAACTGCAAATTCTGAAGAGTCTGGGGGCCAGCCCAGTTAGTTGGGCTCTGCGAGTAGAGTGATATATATGGGCAGAGACATAGCCCAGAGTGGGCTCAGGCAGGGCCTGGAGGGTCACAGGATTTGGCTTTGAGCTGAGTGAGAAGGGGAGCTCTGGAGGATTTTGAGCAGAGGACTCGTGACTGGGCTCATGTTCAAAGATCACTGGCTGCTGTGTGAATAGAATTCAGGGATGAGGTCAGCACAGGCAGACAGTAAGATGCATCACATTGACCCTAGGTGTACAGGTGGGCTGGTACTCAGGCCAGGGTGGCCGTGGTAGAGGGTGGCCTACTTAAAGCAAGGAGGATCTGTTGCTGGACTGCGGTGGGGTACGAAAGGAGGAGGGGAGCAGAGGACAGCCAGCGTACTGAAAACTGGAGTCACTGAGGCAGGAAGACAGCAGGAGGGGCAGGCCTGGTGGTGGTCAGTCCTTGAGAGTGGAGGTCCAGCACAGGTGCACACGTTAGAGCCCAGCGGGGAGGCCCAGCTGGAAATGTCAGTCTGGGGTCAAAGAGTGGGTTTAGATAGAGGAGAGTGACAATGTCAGGGAGGCAGACAGAGGGGCCAGCCAGCAGGATTTCACCCACTTTAGGAGGGACAGCCCTGTAGATGTACAATAGGAAGCTGTGAGCTTCCCTGAGATGGCATGAGATGAGAGGGTCTGGTTTTCCCTTTTAAAATATGGAAGATAGATCTGGAGCCCACTGGGAGCAGACAAGGTAATGAATGAGAGGTGACTTAGATCCCAAACAGTGGACAGAGTAGAAAAAACTGGAAGTTTGTCTTCTAGGTAGACTCAACAAGGTTGGCTAAGACGTTGGACGTTTGCATGAGGAAAAGTAGTGAATCATGAATAACACTCAAAAGTTTAGTTAATGACTTGGGGACAAAGCTGGGCAGAATATGCCATCCCAAAACACGCCATTTTGCCATTGATTATTCTGAACTAAAGTTACTTGAGAAACAGCCGGTGCAAGAAGGTCACTCTAACCCTCCTTTGTCCCCCTGAAAGCTGGAAATACATCTTCCCTGTGAAAGGTGCCCTCCCTGAACAGGCATCCTTACCACCACATACAGGGAATTCAGGACTGAAAAGGCTGCATAAACAAACCCTGTTACTTTCTCACTAATTTTACAACTCCAAGCCTAAATCCCTTTGTCCTGTCAATTCTTCACAAATGTATTGTTTCGTTGTGTAAAAAGGTATAAAAATTCCTGCCTTGGTCACTTCCTTGAGTCCCATATTTTTATGCAGCTCCTGTATGTACAAAATTAAATTTGTTTTTCTTCTATTAATCTGTTTTATGTCACTTTAATTATTAGACCATCCAAAGATCCTAGGAGGGAAGAAGGGAAAGTTTTTCCACCCCCACAAGGAATAATGAGTTTGGGGGAAAAACCACAGAGGTAGCAGAAGCATGTTAAGTTTGAGGGGCCTGTTTAACATCAAAGAGACGTCAAGGAAGCAGTGGGTTTACAGAAGAGGCCAGCCCTAGAGATACAGACCTGGGCTACATCAGGAGATACCTGTGATACAGAGGGATGTGGTGAGAAGATCATACCTACAGATAGAGGGTAAATGGAGTACATAGAAGAGACTGAACATAACATTGTCACTGAAAAATGTAGGGAATTGGGTGTGGCAATCATGAAAACTGCTTTCACCTTTCCTGTATCAAGAATCAGCAGCTTCAGTGGTATGATGTTTGCTTAATAAATACTTATAGAACAAGTAAGACTCACATTCTATGATGTTTTAACCTGACAGTGTTTAATATTTACTTTTGTGATTATCCCTAATTTTAAAAAAATGGCATAAGCGATTTTGAAAATTTTAATATGTAAAGTTAGGCACAGATGCCATCCATTTAATTCACTTAAAATTATCAAAGTATAGAAGTGTGAAAAATTAGGTTAGATTAACTGGCTAAATGATTCAATAAGCTAAATGCTCCAAATCCCAGAAATGCTTGATTCCAGAGACTTAAGTAAAGATTTCTATTTTAGGATGCCTGCCTGAGCACAATTGTCCTCCTTTTTTCCTAACTAAATTCCTTTTAAAAAGACAGATGCTATTTCTTTAAACAATAAATGTATAAGTTGTGCTGGAAAACTGGGGAAAGTATCTTCAGAAGATAAAAGAATGTACTTTCGAAGATTGATGTAGAACACATGAAAGTGGATTGGTGAGGAAGTCAAATGAGTATGAGAAAATGCATCATATCATTAAGTAGGCAAGGACACTTAAAAAAAGAAAAGTGAATTTCCTAAACAGATCCCCTGAGAAAACCCACAGTCTGAGGGAGCAGTGCTGGGAGTCTGAGCCATTCCGGGGCACTTGGGGAGATAATGAGATTGGTGATTCGCTGGGTCCAGGGTAAGTGCACCACTCCAGGCCTTATGCTGGTTATTTTGACTTAATTGCTCTCAATGCTAGCTGCTCATCAGGGTCCCCTGGTGAGCATCAAAAGCTGCACCAACTCCCAAGTTTTGCTGCAGACTAATTATACATGTGTGATTCTCATGTGCTGGCAGGTTTAGGAACCTCTGATCTATATCTGCAATTGTAAGTATTCACCTATTATACAGTCAAGAGTCACCATATTTTTGAGTAACATGAAAAAAAGAAAACAAACTCCTCAGGGGTGAATTTTTCCTTTCTGAGACGATCAAGCTAATGCAGAACTCAGAAAATAACATTAAAAAAACATTGTTATTCTTAAAAAGCAATATACCCCTTTATTACTTTGCAAGAGCTGAGGGCTGCTACAGCAAAGTATCACAAATTGGCTTAAACAACAGAAATGTACTGTTTCATAGTTCTGAAGGCCAGACTCCAACATCAGCAGGGGCGGCTCCATCTGGGGACCGTGAGGGAGAGTCTGTTCTGGCCTCTCCCCCAGCCTCTGGTGGTTTGCTGGTGATCTTCGGTGTTCCTTGACTTGTAGGTTTCTGCTGTCATCTTCACTAGGTGCTCTCCATGTGTGCCTGTCTATCTCCAGATTTTCCCCTTTTATAAGAACACCAGTCTTATTGTATTAGGGCCCACCCTTCTCCACCATGACCTCATCTTAACTTAATGAATTACATCTGTGATAACTCTTTCCAAACATGACCACATTCTGAAGATACTGGGGGTTTGGACTTCAACATATGAATTTGGGTGGTGGGGGGACACAATTCAACTGACAGTAATTCCTAAAAGGTGTGATTAATCAATTAATGATTTATTGAGTAGATGCTTGCTCTAACTGGGCTGTAGGAGGTCGTGCAGGCAAGGAGGGAAGAAGGGACATCCCGTTTTATCTTACAGAATAAGAAAATTCATGTTTGGACAAATAATATTATCTTTATGATAGATGATAGGTTGACTGATCAATAGATAGATACAGAGATAGGTAATAATGTGCCACCTTACTATGAAGGGGGGTTTAAGAGGAAAGTGATTACCTAACATGAACTGCTTTCCCAAGAGGGCCTCAGTCCTTTTATGGTTGACCTAAAGGTCAATGATTCCATACCAAAAACTATTTCACAAAGTGTATTACCAATTATTAAGCACCTACTATATTACACACTGCAACAGCCATCAA
>JAQQAC010017683.1:3282093-3309534 GCA_029783875.1 Phataginus tricuspis | reverse complement strand
ATGGAGGCCTTGTCCAGGCAGCAACAGTTTGAATGGCAGAGTATCTGAGAGAGCAAAGGGCTGTAAAGGGAAGAAGTTTTAGACATCTGCTTAGTGTCCATTGGCTAAATCTTAAGCTGTGCAAATATAAATCAATTAGCTGCAAGACCTGACTGTTAAGTCAAACAACTTAAGAAATTCCAGAGATTGCATAGTGTTGGAGGTGCTGGGAGACACAGGAATTTTCACCCACCAGAAGGTTCAGTCTTCAAAGACACAATGCTCAACTTCCTGAATATTCAGACTCCCTCGGGAAGGTCATGCCACAGGTGCAGACTACATTAATCAGGGAGTAAGGGAGAGAGAGAGAAGGAGGGAGAGAGGAAGGGCGGGGGAAAGAAAGAAGAAGAATGAAAGAAAGAAAGGGCTCTTGACCTCACATACTGAATGTCATGGCAAATCTGAGATGAAACAGGAAAATGTGTACGTAACCAGCAAAACCCAAAACCAAAACCAAACACAAAATAGCAGCCAACATTTATGACCCAAATTTAAAATTAGAAGACTAGGATGTTACATTAGCTATTGTAAATATGTTCAAATGCAAAGAAAAATAATGAGTTTAAAAATAGGGGACATCAGCAGAAAAAGGAAAATTATTAAAAAAACCAAATGGAAATTCCACTACTGAGAATCACAATAATGAAATGAAAATTGTAATGAATAGGCTTAACAGTAGATTGAAGATGACAGGAGAGTACTCGGTACACACTGATACAAATATAAATTACCCAATCTGAATAACAGAGAGAAAGAATATTGAAAACTTTAAGTACAGTCACTGATCTGTAGGACAATATTCAGTCGTCTGATGTATGTATGTATAATTAGTTTCAGAAGGAGACAAGAAAGAAAAGACATCAGAAAAAGTATTTGAGAAAATAATGGTCAAATATTTCCCAAACCTGGTAAAAACATAAGCTTCCACAGGCCTCCAAGGAGTTCAAAAACCTCAGGGCAAGATGAATAAAAGAAAAACACAAATAGACCATTTGAGTCAAATTGCTAAAAATAAAAAATGAGAAAATCTTGAAAGCAGCCAGAGAAAAACAGACACATTACGTATAGAAGAATGCCATTATTGACAGCTATTTCTCATCAGAAACCACAAAGACCAGCAGAAAAAGGAATATCTTTAAAGCCCAGAAGGAAGAGTATCTATTAATTTAGAATTCTACAAGCATCAAAAATATCTGTCAAAACTGAAGGTGAAAAAAAGACAGGTTAAGGTAAACAAAAGCTAAGAGAATTCATCTCTGGTTGACCTGAATTAGAAGAGAAGCTATACGGAGTTCTTATACCTGAAGGAAATCCAGATCAGCAGAAAGCTATAGAATACTGGTTATGGTAACTATAAATTATTAAAGGACCTATATTATTCTTCATTTCTTAATATTTTTAAAAGGCAAATGATTGGTTAAGCCAATTTATTGTGAGGTTTATAACTTAAATCAATTAAAAATATATGGCAACAATAGAACAACAAGTCAAAATTAAATGGAATTACATTATCACTGCAGCCTTAATAATGAGGAAACATTGCAAATAACTTTACATCAATACATTCAACAAATTAGATGAAATGAATAGTTTCCTTGAAAACATGGCTTACTAAAACTAATACGAGATGAATGGGAGATCTGAATAGCTCCATATCAATGAAAGATCTTAAGTTCATAATCAAAATCCTTTCCACAAAGGGAACTCTAGCCCCGGGTGGTACAAGTACACACACACTAGAACGGCTAACAGGAAAAGGAATGACAACACCACATGCTGACAAGGATGTGGAACAACCAGAACTCTCATGTATTGCTGGTGGGAGTGTAAAACTGGTACAGCCCTTTGGAAATACAGCTGGTAGTTTTTAATTTTATTAAACCTCTATGATTGGCAATTCTACTCCTAATCATTTGCTCTAGAGAAATAAAATACATGTACAGAAGAAGGCTTGTTCACTGCAGTTTTATTCAAAAGAGTCAAAAACTGGAAACCACCATAATGTATATTTATAGAGTGGAAGACCATCCAGCCTCTGCTCCTTGTCCTTGGTCTCAGTGTCCTTTGCACTTATAATTTGGCTCTGCATCTTGATTCTGCTTTATCAGACTGCCTAGCACTTGTCTTCCCTGCCAGATGGTTCCTGATCAAAGAGAGAAGGTGCAGCTGGCCAGGGCCCTTTCGGAGGCAGCATAGAGGGGTCTGCTGTTGAGCTTTCTGGATGCCTTCCTGGTTGACAATTTTTGGCAAAGATGCATTTCGTTTTTTAATGCTGTTGCTGTATGCAATACATTGGCTACATCTCCGTAATAAACTGCACATCTGTAAGCGCTTCCACTGGGTCCTGTGAGTCTTAGCAATCAAACTCTGTTTTACTGCCACTGTCAGTGTACTAGGCTAAATGAACTTTCCCAAGGACCTTTCCATACATTGACATTCAAGTCAGTCTTTTAAAATGCTACATTATTTCCCTGTATTCACTGTTTTGCAGAATAATGAGTGGTTTCCATCCAAAGGTGACCAGTTTGGGCTTATTTGTTTTGTATTATAATGAGCTCACAGATTTCAGCATAGTTGATATCTTTCAGTCATTGCAGGTAGCATTTTGGTGCTATTGGACAAGGAGGGTCTCTTCAGGTTGATTTGAGTCTTTTTGTTACAACTCTAGTTGTGCTAGATAGCTTCCCTCCTCTCTTGGAGAACATGGTGTTCTGGGATCATCTTGTACATTTCCTACCTTAGCCCTAGAATAAGCCATTTCTCCCAAGAGCCTAATGGCTAAGTGTGGGGAATGATATTTAGAAACTGCCGTCTGGGTGATGGGGCATTTGCTACTGTAATGCTTATTGTGCCTACTTCCTTAATATGCAGCCAAAGAAGTGTCTTTCATATTTTTATGCAGAAAAGAAAGGTATTTTCTTTTCAAATGAAAAATAAGAAAAATGGCTCATGGCACAGTGACAAAAGAAACTGACCAATACGTATAGATTAAAAAAAGCAGTCTTATCCCAAACCTTAGTAAGTTTGTTATTTTTTATTCTCAATAAATTTATAATACGTTCAAAAGAGGCATTTAAAATTAAGGCATGAAGCTTTTTTCAGAAAGATTAAGAAATACACCACACTTAATTCATATCTTTATTTTTTTAAACCTAAAATACAGAAAAACAAGGGAGAAAAGAGAAACTTGGAGAAAGTGAAACAGAAGTGAAACCGCCGAGAGGAAATGTTGACTAAGCACTTTCTCTCCTGCCCCATCCCCATTATACAAGCAAATCCTCCCCACTACACAAGCAAATCCTCCAGGATCTAGCCTCCAAATGTACTCTAATCTACTCCTCCTCACTTTTTTCCATCTCTGCTGCTGTCCCCCAGCCGGGGCTGCAGTCTTTCCCCTAAAGCACTATGATAGCCAGCTGCCTCCACCTTCTACTCCACCTGACCCAGAAACCACCACTCTGTGTTTCTTACATGATCTTTTAAATACGTATATCAGATGAGGTTACTTCTCACTCAAAACCCTCTTTTGCCTTTACAAAGTCCTTTCCATAATCTATAAAGCCCAGAGTGCTTACATTGAGATGTGTCCATGTGTCTTGCCAATGGGTTTCAGCCACAGGCAAATTCGCTGTGGATTCAATGTGACCAAAGAAATTGACAGCAAAACGTTCTTTGGTGTGAAAGGGTTTATTACGTAGCTTGTTCTCCCAGCAGTAGGTCGAGCACTAGCATCTCTGCCTCTGCCCAGAGCACTGGGCCGAGCTCTCTATATTGTGCAATAATAGCTTATTGCCTAAAGGTGTGGAAGCGGTAGCCTAGCAACAGGCCAGTTACATCATCAAGTGGTTTAAGTTCAGTGAGGATCCTGACCATAGGAATCCCAACTTCCCCACACTCCACCCATCCAGGATTCTCACCTTACAATCTACATGCTCTCAGTCTTTCACAATGGTCCCTGTGGGAGAAAGCTGGAGCACTGTAACCAGATTCCACAATAGCAACAGAGGATAACAACAACTTAGAGATAATAACAAAAATTAAGATACAACAAGATTTTGATACAGGTAACAAAAATTATAATAATCCTCAAGCCAGAGGAGGTTCCTAATAACAAAAATTATAATAATCCTCAAGCCAGAGGAAGTTCCCAATCCACAAAGACCTTAGGGGCAATAAGACATATGTTTTAATGACACCAACATAGGCAAACCTTGTCCATCAGGTAGGATCCATGTTAGAGAGTGGTGCTGTGATAGGACTGTAGCAGAAAGGGGGTCCTTTCCAGGTCTAGTATACCATACTTTTACTCCTCTCCCCATAGGGGTTACTGAAGGGTCTATATACAGTGCTACTGGAGGTGCATGCACTGGCCATAATGATAAAACAAAACTCCTGGGTAAGATGCTCCTACCTTCTGGCCATTCAGGATATACTACTGTGACCTTTGGGGGCCACTCTGCTGTTATTCCAGGAATACACAGGAGGACAGCTTCCAGGCCTTGTCCCCAAGGTGCCAGGAGAGCAGGCCATCGTTGGTCCATGTGATGAAAGGTCCAAGGCCATGTCCACTCAATGGAGTCTCCAGGGCTCAGTGCAGTTGGTGCTGGCAGCAAGATATTATTCTGGTAGTCGAACCTTGGCTTCAGTGATTCTTCCTTGGTTTGTACTTGCAGTTGTATAGTGGAGGCAGCTATATGTGTTAACATGTCTACAGGGCTCTTCCCTCCCGATAGGGACTCTCTGATACTAATGGTTCAAAAGCAAATTCTTCCTGCTTTTCACTAGTAAATGCCACTGGCTCTAATAAGCTTTGGAGTTTTCACTCAAGGGGCTACTAGAGAGGGCACTATGCTGCTGTAGGTAAGCATCCCACCTGGCCAGTGTGGGTGTTTGTGCCACACCACTCCTTGGCTTTTGGGGCCAGTCTCGAACCCACCCCAAGATGGGATAGGTGGTTATTACCTTTATCGGGGCCATTCCAGTGATGGATTATGTAGCCAGCAAGGCATGATACACAGCAGCCAATTGCTTTTCTATCAAAGTGTATGATATCTCTGCCCCTTTCCAGAGTTGTGACCAGAATCCAATAGGTTGGTGTTTGTTCAAGCTGCTGCCAGAGACCCCAGCCATAACCGTCTTAAGTCACATGATCACCCAGCTCACAGGGCCTTGATGAGTCTATCACTCACAAGGTCTGCACAGCCTAGACTGCCCGTTTTGCTGTAATAAAGGCAGATGCACATGTCTCATTCCAGTCCCACCTGACACCCTTTCATACCAGCTGGTATAAGGGCTTCAGAATTTGTGCCAAGGGTGGGATAAACACTCTCCAGTATCTTAGAAGACCCAGAAACTCCTGTAGCAATGCTAAAGTTGTAGGGGTAAGAAAGGCCTGGACTTTATCTATAATTTCTTCTGGTATAACTTTGGTCTTACCCGACCAGATGACCCCCAAGAATTTGACAGACAAACCAAGTCCCTGAACCTTGGTACTGTTCACAGCCCATTCTTTCTCCTGTAAATGTTGCAGCAGTCTAGGTGCTGCACCTTCTAGATCTGAAGGACAATTCGATGTGAGCATGACATCATCAATATAATGGTACAGCCGCACCGTTGGCAGTTTCTCCCATGTAGCCAATCCTGGGCTACAAGTCCATGAGATGGTGGGGCTGTGGAGGTGTCCCTGTGGGAGGACGGTGAACGTTCATTGATGTCCTTCCCAGTTTACCAACAAGCAAACTGTTCCTGACTTTCCTGCTCAATGTCAATGGAACAGAAGGCATTAGCAAGATCTACCACATAATGGTATGTTCCCAGTTCATGGTTGAGGGTATCCATCAGGCCTGCAATAGAGGGGACAGCAGCATGCATAGGGGGTGTGACTTTATTCAATTCTCTATAATGCATAGTCATATGCCAGGAGCTATCTGGCCTTTTTACTGGCCACGCTGGGGAATTGAAAGGACTATGGGTGGGCTTTATAATACCCACCTTTTCCAGCTCCTGGAGAGTTTCTCCAATCTCTTTATGCCCTCCAGGCAGTTTGTGCTGTTTGGTATTAGTCACCCACTGAGGCACAGGCAAAGCTATGGGCAGGTGCCTAGCATGTCCCCTCAGAACTGCCTTTACCACACATACTCTCATTCTGATCACCTGCAGTGGTCTGCAACCATAGACCCTGCAGGATATCAATCCCCAAAATATACTCAGAGATAGGAGATATATACACAGTATACTCTTTTGGGGATAGATGCCCTAGTCCCAAAGGGATTTGGGCTTGTTTCATTCTGATAGCCTTACCCCCATATCCATCTATGATAGTGAGGGTCCCAGGGAACCACTCAGGGTTACCATGGATCAGTGAACTTTCAACTCCTGTGTCCACCAGAGCCAGGATACATTGTATGTTCACTGGGGACCAATGGATAGCTATTTCAACATGTGGCCTCCAGTCCACCCCTGGTCTCTCAGGGCAGATACCTAGATATCTGGCAGATACCACCCCTCAGTCAAACAGTGTTCCCCAGTCATCTTCCTGTGTGGGATCAAGTGAAGTTGGCTCGCTCTCCAGCAGGGAATCTTGCAAACACACAGGCCGGACTTGTGGCTCTGTCTCTGACCTCTGCCTTTTTGGTCTTAATGGCTGGAACTGCTGCTCTGGTTTCAGTTGTTGACATAGCTCTAGTAAGATCCTATTTGACTTCCCATCTAATTTCCTTTCATCTGCTCCTGCCTGTATTAAATCGACCCACATCTGGGTCCTTGTAACCTTCATGGGGCCCTTTAAATTATTTTTGTGAGTAGCAGACCTTATTTCTTTCCATATTCTCATTGCTTCAGCCTCTCTTAAGTTGGCTACTGTATGTGTCACCTCGCTTATGGGATGCCCTAAGTAAGGGGAAAGAATGGCCACTAGATACCCAAAGAGGGATGTGGGAGACGTTTGAAACACAGTATCTCTCATCCCAGTAGTGAAAATCTCTTCATCCTGGCCATAATTCTCTGGAATATAGGTGGCATTTCTTATGCCTAGCTCTCATAACACCTGTTGAAGCTCATCATACATATGCCGTCTAACAGAAGAGGATGGTAGATCACCCTGATTGGGCCACACAGCACGAAGTGCAGCCATAAGCCAATCGAGGAGGGAGTGACTCCCTAGGGTCTGATGTGCATTTTGTAATCACTGCCTCAAGGTGGGCTGCACTGTCAGGGAAACCAGCTTTCCCATCTCTGATCCTGACAGAACAATTCCATCTATCCCTAAGCCTCACAGATGCAGGAGCCAAGCTGATATTGTCTCCAAAGGCTTCTGCCTAAACTGGGAGCTCAAATCCACCAGCTCAGCCTGAGTATAGGGGTGGAGCATGGAGTGCTCCATGACCTGGGGAGGGGGCTGCTCCTCTTTTTGGGGAACTTTCAGCTGCTGGGTCTTTATTTTCTTTACAACCACTGGGCATGCTTTCAATACAGGAGGGGTCAGTGCCTCCGGCACCACCCCTTCTTCCTTCCCCAGCTCCTCCATTGCCGGGGCTGATGGCACCTTTCTCTCCCCTCCCCCCCAGTGCCTCCTCTGCTACAGCCTTTACCTTTTCTACCATGACTCGCAGCAATGCTAGCTCAGTCTTCAGCAGCTCTCTCACCTTCACCTCAATGCTTCGCAGCTGGCATTCTCGTGCCACCTCCACCTGTACTTCCCTCAGGAGTTCATCTTTTACCTTTATGGCCTCTTCCTCCTTCAGAGCACCTGGCAGCGCTGCCATCTCGTTCTGTAAGGAATCTTTTACCTCTCGCTGCCGGCGTTCTCGTGCTGCCTCTTCTTGCATTAATGCCATTTCCTTCTTCAGGGAATCCACAGAAGTTTGCAGCTCGTGTTGTCGTGCCGCTGTTTCTTGGGTCTTTTTCAGGAGCACGTCCTTCTCTTTTGTAGACTTTTTTAATACTGTGAGAAGCAGCCAACTCACCATTCCCGCTGCCTCATGGGTACTCTGTCTCTCAAAAGACCTATTTACTATACCAAGGGCTATCCTTACTGCCTCAGGTATCACCTCCACTTGCCTCCAGTCCTGGGGTGGGGAGCAGTCCTCTAGGAGGCAAGCCACCTCAACCACATACCCATTGGGGACAATCCACTGTCTCCCCATTCACAGAGGCAGCCTGCTGAAGCACCCCTCCCATAAGTGCAGCCTGTCTTTTTCCTTGGTCAACAATGAACCTTGCCAACTTCACCAATTGTCTTGCCAATGGGTTTCAGCCCCGGGCAAGTTCGCTATGGATTAAATGTGACCAAAGAAAATGACAGTGAAATATTCTTTGGGTGAAAGAGTTGATTACCCAGCTTGTTCTCCCAGTGGTAGGTCGAGCACTAGCATCTCTGCCTCTGCCCAGAGCACTGGGCCGAGCTCTCTATATAGCGCAGTAATAGCTTATTGCCTAAAGGTGTGGAAGCGGTAGCCTAGCAACAGGCCAATTACATCATCAGACAGTTTAAGTTCAGTGAGGATCCTGGCCAAAGGAACCCCAACTTCCTCACACCATGGCACATTGGGAACCTCTACCCCTTGTTTACATACCTGTGCAAGCACCCCAACATCCCTGAATATGTTAGGCCTGCTCCCAGCCAGCCCATACATGTGTGTGCTGTCCCCCAGCCTAGACGTCCGTTTTCCTACATCTCCACCTGCCTGATGTCCTGTGAAATCCTTCTTCCTCTCCTCTGTGCTCTGCTCGCTCCCCTGATTCACACCTGGTATGATGGTCTGTGTGCATATTGGTTTATTGTAAGCCATTCCTATGTCACCCCCAAACTATTTGAATATAAAATCTGTGACAACCAGTGGGTAGAAATTATGTTCACTCTGCTCACTTCTAAAACTCCAGTGCCCAGGACAATGTCTGGCACATGTTAGGTTGGCAATAAATATTTGAAGAATGACTAAGTGAGACACTTGGGAAAGGGGAATAAATAGCTGAGAAGTTGGTGAACACATGCAAGTATGTGTGTGCAAAGACACATATAAAATAATAAAAATAAATGACTGAGAAAAGGGCAAGAGGACATGGGGGTAGGAAGTAGGACTGAAAGATAACAGAACACAGATGTGACAAAAAATATGAATAAAAGGGGAGAAGGGGAAGCCAATGTGAGAAAGACTGCGTCTCCTCGCTCCATGTCCCTCGGTGTAGCCCTGTGGCCACATCTCCTCTCTGGATGCTGGCATCTTTGTCAGGCTGGGCACAGAGTGGTGAGAGGCATGACTCTCGGTCATGAGATTCCCTGAGGTCTCTCTCAGCTTGTTTTCTCTGTACAGTTTCAAAAGTGTGCCTTGAGAAGCCAAGCATTAGCACCTGTTGGCCACTGTTCTGAGCTGGGGAGACAAGACTTTCCCGGTTGCTGCTGAAATGGGAGACTGCTCTTCCCCATCCATCAGGAAAGGCAGAGAACACGGTGGGGCAGGATGGAGAGACACGGGGCAGTGGGGTTGGTGTTAAAGAGACAGATCAGTGATGGGAAGTTCAATGCCTTCAGTCACACCACTGCCCAGGCCCTTGTCTCTGCTTCCTCCCTACCCCGAGTCCTGTCCAAGGACCCTCTTCCATGTCAGCAGGTCTGAAGCCCATGCCTTGCTTGGGGAAGTGTTTCCAGTTTGGGGAAAGGGTCCGAGGTCTGGATATGTACACAACGAGGCCCGAAACTACTTTGTTGCCTTAATATGCATTTTTTTAATCAGTTGCAGCCATTTTCCCAAGTGGCTATTGTCCTTGCAAGTGCTGGCCGCTCTCATGCTTTACCCACCCTTGGGTCCTCAATGAATTTTTCTTTTGATGCTTTAAAATTAGCTTTTTTACATTTTTTAATGCATTACCCAGATTCTCTTAAACACCTGATTTCTAGTTTGTACTTGACATTTCCTAATTTTGTATTTCTAGTTTTAGAAACCTGAATTCTTTTCTGGTCAGCCCTTTGATTACCCATCATTATAACCATGGGGTCCCTTTGGTAATCACAGTGCCTGATAGTTTTGAATCTTAGTCCACTATATTTTTGTTTTTAAAAAACATATATCTGTTCTTTTTTTTTTTTTCCCTGCCTCGGTGTGTAACTTTTATTTTCTGAGCTGGACTCATGGCTTCTTGGTCTTTTGGAATGAGAAACGAGTGGGAGTCAGGGTGGGAATCTGCAGGGAGGGTTGGCAGGTGGGGGCAACAGTGGGACATGGAGCCCAGCCACTCTGCCAAGGACGGTTTCTGAGGCCGGTGAGAATCCTGATGCGATGACAGCGGGTGGAACTGGGGGAGTGTCGGGATATAAGTGACACCTGGCAGAGGACTGTTGGAGACACATATATAGCTACGTTACAAAGAAGCATATGATCATAAGCATATTGTAAACCTTCCAACAATACAGAAAGCCACTGACTAAAACTGCAAGCCTCCTTGACCCACTGTGTACAGAAACACTGCCCGGCCCCGAGCAGCGAATGAGCGACGAGAAA
Organism: Phataginus tricuspis; assembly: GCA_029783875.1. NCBI lineage: Eukaryota > Metazoa > Chordata > Mammalia > Pholidota > Manidae > Phataginus > Phataginus tricuspis. The sequence goes on along the minus strand of JAQQAC010017683.1, from coordinate 3,298,999 downwards.
GCCAAGTTCGTGGTCAGTGCAGCCGCGACAAAGTTCGACTTTGGGGCGAAAAGTAAAATCAGAACTTTGCTGGTCTTACGCTTGCTTTATAGTTTTGGAAAGTTATTATTATGTAAGAGAAAGAGGCATTTTAATGGTTTGGTGTTTGGTGCCAACAAAAGGACTTAATAAGATCTGGCCAGCCATACGAATGTAACTTGTATTAATTAAGTGGTGGTCAGGTGACTGGCCCATGTCTTGGCTTATCATATGACATTGGGAGTGTGATATGGGGTGTGTTTCCCCAGGGGACATACAGGTCTAGCCTACCCTTTTTGATAGCTCTGTTGTATACGCTCCCAAAGTGTTTCCAACAGGTGTCTGATCATTCGCATACTGCTAAGCATTTAGATGGCCTTTAATGATTTTCTGTTGAAAATAATGTGACCATAAACATACAACACACATGCTTCTTTATGCACAGTGTGAAGAACTGATATAGGTTAGATTCCTAGAACTGGTTTCTCAGTCAAAGGAAACGTGCATTGGGATTGAGAGAGACCCAGCCTTTCCAAAATGCTGTACCCCTGTGTGGGGCGAGCTGATTTCCCCACATCCAAACCCGTGAGATACTGTCCATCTGTCTACTCTTGCTCATCTGATGGCAGAAACTGATATTTCATGGTTCCTAAACAATTTGGAATGCTGAGGGATTTCAATTTTGAAGCTGTCATTTAAACAGCTTTCCTGGTGATAATTATTGAAAGCAAATTAAAGGGAAGGTGTCAAGGGTGGAATGTACATCAGAGAGGGAGGGTGAAAACAGAAAATATTATCTAGGTGAGAGGAAAGCAGGACCAGACTTATGGGTAGCTACGGGCCTGGCAGAATGGGGCAGGTGTGAGAAACTTGCAGGAGGATGAGAAACGCTTTTGCCTTTGTGCCCCAAAGCTCCCTCCTTGCCTGTACCTTTTGTCTCCATGCTTAAGATTACCCTTCCACACGTGAAGGCAGCTTTGTGTCCCGACATGTCGCTGCAGAAGTGGATGGCATGCAGAGGAACACCTGAGGTCTGGTGTCTTCTCCAGTAGCCAACCTCCAGGAGGTCCCTATCAACCAGGAGGTGGGACCAGATTCTGACCACCAAGGTTATCTGCTGCCCCACAGTCTGGGCACTGAGTGTGAAGAGGTTTGATCTTCTCCGGGGGTGGGTGAAGAAAGCAGATTTTAATGTCTCTTAAATATTCTATCTTCAATGCAGAGAAGTGTGCAGATTCATAAGGTGCCAAGAATTTTTTTAAAAGTGTGTTAGATGGGAAATTCCTATAGGATGCTAAAAGTACTACTTTCGATTTACTTCCCTTAAACTGGAGACGGAAATAAAGGATTAGGAAGTTTAAGGGGAAGATGTTTAGGCTAGAATGGAAATGTTTATTCATACTAGTTACAAGCTGAGTAAATGAAGCTGTGAGCCAAGCCAGCCATTATAGGGATTAAAAATCTTGGGATGATGAAACTATGCGGTTGGCATTTTTACATAACATACCTCCTATTTGATCAGCACTTAACAATTTCCCTAGCACTTTCTGCCTACCAACACAATCTCATTGAAGTTTATTTATTTACTTGCAAGGTTGTTCTCTAGTGCAGGGCGGGGTGGGAGGGAGGCTGGGGGTGGGGCAGGGTGCATGCTCGGGCTGTGGAAGGGCCTGTAACAGTCCTACTGAACCTTGTGATGCCCTCACCCCAAGAACAGCACTGCCCTGGACCCAGACACACACTTTGGGGCTTCGAACTATTGAAAAGGCAAGAGATATCTCAAGCTGTAGCAACATTTCACTGCAGTGCAGGCAGCCAGGTTCCATACCAACTGAAGTGGATGCCGCCAATGGAAGCCTGAAGGGCGGCCAGGCAAATGAATTTGAAGAGTGGAAAAGAATTGCGATGGCAACAAAATATTTCTCTGTAATACTGTGTGACTTAGCCAGGCACAAGTCTGGCAGAGCAGGGGCTTTCAAACTTTAGAAGCACTCAGGACTCCCAGAATAGAAGGCTGCTGCAAGCTCCTGAGAAGCACGGGCTGACCTCACATGTTTGCCTTAATGAAAGGGGCTCTCGGGGTGGATAATAGGAAGATCATCTATTGACCTCTTCCAGAGCTAATGGGCAGTATTTAACATTTTATGATAAAAAAAAACTTTTAAACAAATATGAAAGTCAAGAGAACAACACAACAACCCTCACACAACCACTGGCCAGATTCTTCCTTCCCTTTCTCCTTATCATGGAGGTGCATTCGGCCTCCTGCGGTTTTGACATGTGGGCTATTTCCGGTCTTTTGCTGCAGTGAATACCCTTTGGCCTATATCTTTGCACACTCTTGCAAGCTATCTTTAACTAGATTCCTAGAAGTGTGATTGTAGGGCCAAGGAGGAAATTAATGTGTAGTTTTGCTCATGCTGCCAAATAACCCCTCCCAGACATTACCATCTCCGGGATTTGACAGGCCCGCACCCTCGTGGTCCCCGCAGCGCAGCTTGTGGTCGGTCTTTTGTTTTTGTCACCTGGTAGGTGAGAAACGGCACCTCGGTTAAGTTTTAATTTGTATTTCTCCCTTTTTTTTCCTTTTGTTCAGAATTTTGAGGACTTAAACACTCTTAGAGTGACTGTTTATGTCTTCTACTCCTATTTAAAGACTGTTTTGCAAAGGCTGGGAACGGCAATAGATGCGAACAGATGAATTGTTGGGACTGACTTTGAGTGCTAGGTTGAAAAAGATTCTGTGGCTGAATCCAGATTTAAAAGGACTGAATGTTCTATGATTGAAGAGTGTCTTCTGCTTTGGGCAGGGTAATGATACCTGCAATACATATGCACAACTTAGCCACTCCTGTTTGAAACTCCTGCTTCAGTCAGAATCAGAACAGTCAGAAAAGTTTACAGAAATGTTTCTTCCCTCCATGTGAAAATAAATCTCTTGGTTTGAAGAAAAATCATATTGTATATTTAGCATGATTTTAGTATTGTACTTTTTGACTGTCCTAATTCATTAAAATCAAACATTTTTACATCTTGAAAATGATCTCTCTTGGAGAGGAATGTGAACTGATTATATAAATGGAAAACCGAACTTGAATGTCAACATCTATTTTTATCTAAATATTTACATTCATTATCTGAACTCAACTACCTAGAGTTAAAATCTTATTAATAGCATGTATCTCCAAAGATGTAATTTGCAAAAGTATTTGCCAAATTCTTTTTTAGAAATTGAGATATAATTGGCTTATATCATTGCACCTGATGATTCGATAATATATAGATATTGTGAAATGATCACCGCAGTAACTCTAGTTAACATCCATCATCATACACAGTCACAAAATGTTTTTTCTTGTGGTGAGAACTTTTAAGATCTACTCTCATAGCAACTTTGAAATATGCAATACAGTATTGTTAACTGTATTCATTATGCTGTGCTTTGCATCCCTCGGACTTGGTTATTTTGTACCTGGAAATTTTTTGTGCCTACTGACCACTATTGCCCATTTCACTGCTCCACCACCCCCTGCATCATCCTATTCTGAGTGAGGTCAATCACTTTTTCCTATGGTTAAGGGCTGTTTACACTTTTTTTCCCTCTGTGAACTCACTCTCTATAAATCTTGTCCAGTTTTCTATCAGGTTATTGGTCTTTTCTTTCATTGCTTCTAAATTTTGAATTTTGAGACATAATTAGGAAGGCTGAATTTTGAACCATAATTGGAGAGGTTTTCTGACTCCAGGTGATAAAGAGGTTTACTCTTATTTTCTTCTAGAACTTAGTTTCAAAATTCTACGTTTAAATTTCTGATACATTCTGGCATAGAGAGTGAGGTATGGATCTAATTTTACTTTTCCAGATGCTGTCCAGTTGTCCTAATGCCCCGGCCCGCGGGGCTGGTTATTAGTGGGTCTCGAGGAGGATCCCTGTACCTAAAGGATGGGACGGAGAGAGAGAGACGGAGGCCAAGCAAATTGTCAAGGCTTCGTTTATTTGTAAAAAAGGTAGGGAATATATAGCACCTTAAAGGGTGTGGTAAGGAGTGGCTTCTTCTGGTTGGTTGCCCATTATGATAATGAGGTAGCTTACACAGTCTAATCACACACCGAGTTGTGCACATGCACAGTAGTCTTTGACGTAAGCAACGGACCTGGTTGAGGACTCTTAGCGGGAAGCTGTGGCGGGAAACTGACCAAGAAGAAGTAAACAACAAGATGGAGTCTTTAAAACAAAATGGAGTCCCATTGTTCTAGTGTAAATCTATTCTATATGCTGACTATAAAGGTTAGGTTAGTTTCTTAAGTAATGAAACATAGAATACAGAATGAGACTGGGTTGGGCTAAGATCTTTAAGCTCTCTGTGCCAGTGCAAAGTCCAAGGTGGTCAGCAACATCCTAACAGCCCTTATTTGTGAATTCTGTCTTTTACAGGCTGATTTAAGGAGCCATCTTTATCACAGGTGCCAGCACCATACGTACTTGATTCTACCTCAGGACTTTCTATCCTTTTCATTGGTCTGCTGTCCTTTCACTTTCCAACACCACCCTATTTTAATTAGTGAAAGTTTATAATATGTTCTAATATCTTGTAGGGATAATTATTCTCCTATTATTTTCTTCCAGGATTTTTCTTACTATTCTTATTTATCTTTCCATATGAACTTTATAGTCAACTTAGACATTCAGGTCTTCTTTTACTGCTAGATCATTTTCTGAAGGTAGGGTGTCTGCAGCCCCTGGGAGTGAGCTAATTTGCGGCAGCACTGGCTTCCTTTAACATTGGTCAGTAACTCGCCACACAGCTAAGTGGAAGAGTCTTTGCCCTCTGTGAGCTTATAATCTAATGAAGAAGAATGAATACAAATTACTACAACACAAAGAAGAAACCCTAAGTTATTAGAGGGCAGGGACATTTAATGGAACATTGCCTAAACATGTAGGCAGCCTGATAAATTACCAAGGTCTAATCAAGTTCGTAATTAAATTGACTGAATGGAGGTGATGAAAACTGGAATAAAATCCCAAGTTCTGAGGGTAGACAGAAGAAGAAGGTATTCATTTGGAATTGGAAACTTTTGATAAGATGGTGACATTTATTATTGGCCTTGAAGAATTATTGTCTTCACTCCCAGAAGGCTGCTCTAGGCATCTCTGGGGTTGTAAACACTCGAACTAGTAAATGGCTATGTAGGAGAAGAGAGACCCAGGCAGGTGAAGAAAGTATGTAAAGACCAGAAGGTGGGGGGCTTATGGTGAGTTTAAAAAATGGGGATTTATCCTTGGTGCCAGAACAAATGACACTGGGGATGGGTGAGAGAATATGGAAGAGTAGGGGTGCCACGGGTATAGCAGGAAATGGGATTGGAAATAAGAGCTGGACCCTAGAGATGGGAAAACATGATATGTTTGGAAAAGTTTATATCTATGGTCATTATGAACCTTTGACATCTTGGGGCAGGGAGGAGATATCAGTAACACGGTTAAAGTGCATGGTGAGAGTTAGGATTTGGACGTGATTAATTTCAGGTATGGTAAGTGTTTATTACAAAAAGAATTTATTGTTTCAGTTAAAAATAATGTGAAAAACATCACCAATAACACGGGGTCCTCTGAGCCTTGTATCCAAAATTAACATGACACAAGCTCAAAGTAGGAAAGTCTACTCTGAATTTCTTTTAAGAAAAGTGAAATGAGTAAATTTATATCTGAGTTGGGTTCTTTATGATAATTTAACAGTTCTAGAGAATTGGGCCCTAATCCTATCAGAATTTGTAAGCTGATCTGGGGCAAAGAATAATTCTCTGTTATAACATGATAAAAGGTGGCATTCTTTTAGAGAATGTCACCTTTTATACTTTCAGACTCTCAAGGCCTTTTTTTCTCAAAGGGAATCCATTTATTTACCCTATATAGTTAGAGGGGAAAATGTCCTTTTTAATCTCTTGCTCTCCTATGAGAAAATATGGTGTCCCAAACTATAAGCATTTATTACTTTTAAACTTCAAACTTTCTATTTATTGATCATAAAAGCATACATTTCATTAAGAACTGCAAGTGAATTATTGCCATACCTATAACTCTTTCCGAGGATAGCTGGGACCAAGTAACCATGTTGTATAGTTTCTGTGGACTCACTGAGTAGAGAACAGCTAGGAAAAGAGTAGAGAAAGACAAAATTCCACAATCAGATAATGAAGAAAAGTCATATATTAATTAAGCATTAGGGATTCAAGTCAAAATGATCACAAAGGACTATTATTATTTCAAATTTCACTCAGTCATTGCTAGTATATAGGAAAGTAATTGACTTTTTTATATTAACCTTGCATCCTGCAACCTTGCTATAATCACTTTTTAGTTTCAGGAATGTTTTTGTCAGAATTTATACAGAGACAGTCATGACATATGCAAACAAAGACAGTGTTATTTCATCTTTACCAATCTGCATGCCTTTTATTTCATATTTTGGGGTGTATTTGGGGGTGGCATATTCTGCCAAGCTTTGTCCCCAAGTCATTAACTAAACTTTTGAGTGTTATTCTTGATCCACTACTTTTCTTCATGCAAACCTCCAACCTGTTGGCTCTAGCTTTGCAGGTTGTGGGAGCCCTGGCCAGCTTCTCTCCCTGAGCACTGAGCCCTCCGGCCCATCAGCCCTGAGGTCAGGAGTGAGGTAAGAGAAGGCTGCCCCCACAGGACAGTTTTGAGGTAAGTTGAGTTCAGAAGCTAAAAGACTTTCAAAAACTCTTTTACAATAGAAAATATCTTCTAGTACTTCTGTCATTCTTATATGCACAGTTTGGGTTGTTGATTTAGAGTAGAGCTTCCTCACTCTGTTATATCGCTTTCTATTTTCCACAACACATTGGGCTCAGTCTTTAAGAGCTACGGGTTCTCCTATCCATTACAATGCTCACTTGAGCTATCGATACAATGTTTTATAACATACAATGTCAACAATGACAATAATAATAATAGTCCTTCAAGTCCAACAAGACATAAAAAGATTTATATATCCTGGCCAAGTGTAATTTATCCAATCTATTTAAGGCTGGTTTGACACTTGTGTAATCCATCACTTCAACAGATGAAAGAAGAAAAATCACATGATAATATCAATAGATGCAGAAAAAGCATTTGACAAAATCCAATACCCATGCATGGTAAAAATTCTCAGTAAACTAGGAATAGAGGAAAACTTCCTCAGTTGGATAAAGAACATCTACAAGGTGCCTACAGCTAACATCATATTTAATGGTGAGAAACTGGAAGCTAACTCACTCACTAAGATTAAGAACTGGGCAAGGTTGTCCCTTCAAACTATGCTTTTCAACAGCACACCCGAAGTCCTAGCTAATGCAATAATGCAAGAAAAGGAAATAAAAGGCATAGGGAGTTAGCTGTGCTGGCCGCCTGGGCTCCAGGGTCTGAGAAGAGCCCTTGTGTTCCTTGTGGAACAGCTGTTCCATTCACAGTACAGACTCACTCAGGGCAGGGCCAAGGGGAAGGTCATAGGATTTGAAAAAGAAAAGAAAAACTCAATTTCCCCGAAAATTTCATTAAAATGTTGACTGCAGAAGCAGAAAGTAGAAATTGGATGTAAATATTTCCATATTTTTCCAATTTTTTCACAATCCCACATTTTTACATTTGTGCCAGAGGAAAAATTACCTTGATTTTCAGAATTACCGGGCTTAATATGTGCTCCCTTTTCCTCCTGCGCCCCCTCCTTCTTCTCTTTCTCCGATAAGATCACTTTCTCCAGAGCAGACCTTCTCCACACTGACATCCATTGTGTCATGGTGTGTTTTCATCTTTTGGCTCCAAGGCAGGATCAAAGAGAAAGGATGTATTTTGAAAAAAAATACCCTTTCTCTTTTGAAGAGTTATGAGCCAACGCAAGGTCATTCTTTTCCTTTGAAATTTATCAAGATGAACTCTGACCCACCTACTCTGACACACAGAATCAGCTTTCTTTTCCAACCACTGACATTCATGTTAGATCAGAAAGCAAGACCTTTCCCATTTCATCTGTATCGTCTGAGTTATCACCAGTTGATGTCTCATCTTTTCAAAGTAGAGTAAGAGTAACATCCTATCGCTCACTCTGCAGCAGCTAGGTTTCTGGTCTCTGATTTCCATTCTATATATGGACGCAATTTTACATCCAGCATTCAGAGGTTACTTAAAAACCTTTGGAATTATTATCCAAGTGGCCTCATGATGGAGATACAATATATAATATGTCATTCGTTGTATATGAGTGTTAGTAACAGTATATAGCTTTTTGCGTTTTCTTCATGGAAAATTAAAGTGCTTATTATGGAGACTAGGTATTTAACAAAAACTATTTGGTGCTGAATAGAAGTGAGGTACCCTGTAGAGCACACCATCCTGCTGAGGCATTTAGAAAAGAAAGTGCACACACAGATGTGAGGGAGGCTGGACACATCAAATGTAGCATCCACTCCACCCAAATGATCAGCCAATGAGATAAAAGACTGAATTGCCTCTACTCTTTCTTCTAAATTGGGCATAATTCTAGCATAGTTGGTTGGTTTTCTTTAGAATAGTAGATTAGCAATTGCAAGTTATCCGGGGGAGTTAGAGGTCTGTAACCTGCCTGCTGAAAGAATTAATGGCTAAAAGCCTACCACTCAAAGAGGGGTCAGAATGCCCTGAAAAAGCCTTCAGAAGGACTCAAGTGACGTGGAGCCAGAGCCTCTTTATGAAGAAATTCATTGTCTTCCACACTCCACTGGCTCATGAAGACATCACATGAATGATACAACTGGAATTCCATGGCTTGAGAGGCCCCAGCTCAGGGTAGCCAGCTGAAACCACCACGCCCGCGTGGTGCAGGGGCCAGAGTGCCCTCGCCGGAACCTCAGCGCTCTGCGCGCTGCACTCTGTCCTCTGCTGCATTTTGCCATTCAGTCATCCAGTTGCGCCCATGAGGGGGGGACCACAGTACTCTCCTTGCCACAGCTTGGCGATCAGGGCCAAGTTTCCCAAGGCCACCCAGCCACTAAGTGATTGAGGAGGGTCACACCTGGCCCACCTGGCTCCAGAAAAGTGATCACTCAGAGAGTGGACAGACTTGTAATGGAATCACTAGGTGCCTGTTAAAGTCCTGAGCTCTACCTGACCCACTGAATCAGAGCATCTGAAAGTAGAGCCTGGGGTTCTGCTTCCTGGGGGAAAGCACAGCATTCCCATGCCTGAGTGCAATAGGGTGTGCAGCCCCTGGGCAGCGGCTAAACCTCAGGAGACAGGGGGGACGCGATGGTGGCTGGAGGAGATAACATGGTCATGGCAAGATGCAGTGTGCTGACGATGGCAGGCATGGCCTGTCCCCTCCCTCAGGAGTCCCACTGGAATGACAGAAAAGATAACTGAAAAGACAGAAAAGTAAGGAAATACATGGATGTTGGAACACAGGAAAGAGGCCGTCAGTGGGCCATTCAGTTTGAGGAAATCTTGAGAGATATACTGTTGAGGGGGGGTCTGGGCAGGGAGACACTGTAATCTGAATATTTGAAGGGGACCAGGGGTTCTCCCTGGAAGTTGAGGGAAACAAGCTTGTGCCTCAGTAAGGCAGGGGTGGTGGAGAGATCTGGTAGGTGGCCGCACTGGGCTCTGGGGGCGCTGGGCCCTTACTTTCTGCCCTTTGGGCTGCACAAGGCCCTCAGCTGAAATCTCAGTGCTGGCGGGAGGGGGCTGTCGGGCAGACAGAACTCGCCCCCTTTGGACGAGGCTCCAGCAGCCCGCGTGTGCCAGTGCTTTTGGGTGGCCTGGCTGCCGTGAGCTCTGCCCCATTCCCACCATCTGTGCTAATCCCCGCAGCACTCTCTTCAAAGGACTGCTTGGACCGACCTCAGAGGAGAAAACCAGAGAGCAGGAGAAAGCTTAATTGGATGTAATTATTAATTGAGTATATGTGAGTATGTAATTATATAAACATTGTGTGCACACATCATATTATGTTTCTGTAACATGCATGTGTAAACAATGTCTTTCATATACATGCTGTTATATATTAATAGGTAAATATATTAACATATGAAGTGGTAATATGTATTAACATATGAAATTAATACATGAATTGCACATTATTTTATATATATATTACATACTCCTACATATTTCATGTACATACATGTAGAGTGTGTGTATACATTCTATAGGAAAATTTAAATGATGGACTGCTATGGAGAAGGAGCCTTGAGAACATGAATGTGTTCTTAGAGTTGAGAGAAATGTAAGTAAAAGGACAGGAAGGCTAGTAAGTTGGGATGGGCTGAATACCAAGCTGCAGGCCTGGAGGCTGAAGCTGGAGAATCTCCCAGGACTTGGAGCAGAAAGACATAAAAGAAAAATTCCCGGAAGACCCAAGCCGGAAACCACCACCCGCACCCGTACCAGCAGAGTGTGGCTGGAGGAAGAGAAGGACTTCGACTTTTCACTTTGAACCACACAAATTTCTTTCCTTACCAAATGCCGACATTACTTAATAGAAAGGGTGGATTTAGCTTGCATGCTGTCCAGGTGGCAGCTGGGAGGCCTTGAAAAGGAATATTGAATCAAACTTGGTGCAGTACTCCTGGATTTTTGTTGAACAATAGGAGATAGGAGTCAAATCTCATTTAAGAGCTCCCTCTGTCCTCGGGGGCCAGTGTTTCCATTCTTACTGCCCCAGCTGCTGTGGAAACTGGTCTCTCTCTTATCCCAAGTCTCCCTTGCCTTTGCCCTAGTTGGTGTGTGGCTTGGCGGGCATTTGGACTTCATCTCTTCCTTGAAGAAGGCAGCCCATGCGGCATGGTTGGTGCCGAGGTGCTGAGCAAAGCCCTCATCTGTCCGGACCAACTTCAGCCCTCACGGGCAAGTGGTTCATGCCCGAGCTGCATTCATCTCTGAATGGGGCAAAGGTCAGGCTGGCAGCAGACTCAGTCTGTGATGCAATGATGGTAGGAAGGGAGAGGCAGGGCAGGAGGGCTTCTGTCCCCGTGGTCTCAGTGGGGTGTGCCCCTTTGACTTATAGACGTGCTCATTCCTGTGTCACCAGTTGGTATGTGGTGGCCACACAGCTTCCTGAGCTCCTGCGACACCCGAACACCCATTTGGCTTGTTTTCAGGAGGAAGTGAATTAACAGCTCTCAGTGGCCTGAGAGGGAGTGAAGGATCCCAGAGTCCGCATGGGCCCTGGCAAGAGGCTGGCAGGATCCAGTAGTGGGGCACGCGGCAGCCAGAGTTCTAAGTTCTCGAGACCCATGGCCCTGGGGTCCATACTCTGCATAACCCCCTTCCCTTGAGAGGGGGCCGCACCTGGGAGTAAGGTGGTGGGATTTCACTCTGTGCCTGTGAATAGGGCAGGTTACATAACGTGGTGGAAAGGGTCTCTTCCAGTTCAAGGTGCCTGATCTGGTTATGTGAGTTAATCAAGAGGGAGATTACCGTGTGCGGGAATGACCTATCAGGTGAGTCCACAAGAGAGACAGGAGGCAGTAGACATCCTCCTGCCGGCTGTGAGGAAGCAGGTTGGCCACCAGGCTACACAGCCCGGACCTGAGAGTGACCCTGATCAACAGCCAGCAAGAATTTGCGGATCTCTGGCTAAAACCATGAGGGCTTGAATTCTGCCAAGACTGCTGAGCTGGGAAGAGGACCTGCAGCCTCAGGTGCTGTCTCAGTCCCTGCTGACACCTTCCTCTCAGCCTGGTAAGATGCTGCGCAGAGGACCCGGCTAACCTGTGACCAGGATCCTGACCCAAGGAAACTGAGATATTAAAGAAGTGCTGTTTTCAATAACTAAATGTATGGTGGTTTGTTCTACCACCATAGGAAGCGCCTTCAGGGCCAGATGCCCCAGCACATCAGATGAGGTTCCAGAGCGGACTCCTCCAGCTGGGAGGAACAGCCACCGGGGCTGATCTATCACACTGGCCACACTCGTGGGGATGTCCATTTCTGCAGGAAGCCGCTGAATGAGGGGTTCCTTGGGGATGCACTGTGGGGTGGTGCCTGGTTCTGGAGCCAGATGAGGTGGGAGCACCCTGGCTCGATATCACTGGTTCTGGGCTCTTTAGGAAATGGCTTCACCTCCTGGAGGTTTTCACCATCTGTAAGACATGGGTAAGCACATCCTCCACTCCTGGGGCTGTTGGGCTGAATGAGGTGATTCTAGAACCCAGTGCTAATGCCTAGAAAGGGCTCGGTAAACTCTGGTGCTTTATTAGGGTCCCTGGAGCACCCTGGGTGTGGTGTCCAAATGTACTCGCCACTGGGCTCACAGGGACCTGGGTTCTGAACAGGGGTGAAACCTGTGGGTATCTGACACCAGAACCGGCAGATGCCTTTGGGGACTGGGAGTGCCTGAGAAGAGCAAAATAACACCAGTTTTTAAATGCTGACCCCAGCTGCTAAGGAGAGGGGCAAAGAGAGGTGCTTGATTCATTTGAAAACATTTCCTCATGTCTGGAGAGAATGGACGCAAGAATTTGTGGGGCTTCTGATGAGGGCTGCACAAGTTGGCTAAAGCAAGACCCAGATTGGGAGACCAAATAAGGGCTGAGACGCCTGTGGCTGTCCCTGGGGGACTGGGACTCAGGCGTGCCCGTGAGGTGGGGCTCCCCAGTTGCCCTCCAGACAGGGTCAGCTGCTGGCCTGGGCTGGCCACGGGGACCGCACGTATGTGAGCAGGACTGGAGCTCATGAAAGCCAGCAAAGCACAAGGAATCTGCTGCTCTAAAACCCCAGAGATGGAAAGGAGCAGGCCAGCTGGGTAGCTGGTGGGGGGCATATGGGCTCACACCCCACCACACCCTCATCCCGAGTGCCAAAGACAAACAAAGCCAGACACTGAAGTGGTAAGGACAGATTTTAACAGAAATATGTTACTGCAATAGGGCAAAGGGTCCAACATGACTGAATTTGATCTTATTGGCCCAGAGGTGACTGGGCGCTTTAAAGGAAGAATGGGGAAATGGGGGAGGGTGAGTGGGGGCTCAGCAGAGTCAGGGAAGTGAAAAATTACAAAAAACAGGAAGGGAGGTTTTCTGGTCCAGACATAACCCATCTGGCTTTGCTAACTAACACTTAGCCAGGTTAAGCTCCCACCTTCCCACAGAGGCAGGGATGGGACCCTATTTTCAGGATTTGGCTGGAAAAAAAAGATTCTTTTGGCAGCTTTGGGTTTTCTCATCCAGGCACTGTAGGGGAAGCTAAGATCGTCCTAGGGATGTGGCCTTGCATTATTAAAAATGTCAGTATTTTTCAGGGCTTTTTAGGCTAAGTTTGGGGCCTTGTTGGGAAGAGGGCTCAGAGGAGCCTGGCTAGAATCTGGTCAAGGTGGGGGAGCCGTTGTCCAGAGTCCCACGCAGCCCAGGACTTGCCTCGTACCCGCCCCACCCTCTACCCCAGGCTCCCAGCACTAACTGGCTCCTGTGGGCCTCCCACCAAGGAGACTAAGAGTCCACGGAGTGAGGGTGTCATATTGCACATCCCAGAGAGTCCTAGCGGCCTGAGAAACACTGCGATGAGCCAGGCTGTTGATGTGGCCCAGCATTCAGCCCTTCTTCGGCGCTTTGAGCCCCTGCCTCTGCTGTCTTCTTTATAACCAGGAAGGATGCTGCCCCACTGAGGGCTCTTGCACATGGTGCTGTCCCACTGGGGGCATTCCCTCGGGGCCTCGCGGTGCTTGCCCCACCAGCACGTCCTCGGGGTCGCAGGCCACAGGTCCCCCCAGGGACAGGCAGGCTGGCTCTCTGGTGGGGAGATAAAGTGACTTTACCCAAGCGTATTGTAGTCATTGATTAACTTCAACCATGACATTGAGATGCTTCTGGCAGACAAAACAATTGATCTCTAGTCCCCGAGAATTTCAAAGTCATCTCTTTTTAAGAAAAAGGCTATATGCATGTATGTGTGTGTATATATAGATGTATACACACCCTATATATATATACCATATATGCATGTATATACATGTAATTTTTTAACATCTTGCAGTGGTGCGGGCATGACTGCTAAGAGCACATTGTGTTTAAAAACAGGCATGTGCTGAAAACAGTTTGGCTAAATCAGTCTATCACCTGTTTTTAATTGTCGAGAGAACTGGATCTGTGACAGAGCAAAGATGTGGCGTTTGCCTGTCTGGAGCCGGGCCTCCCGGATGGCCCCTCTGCTTCTTGCGCACTGTGTTTGGAAAAGCAGCACAGTGTGATCTGGGCTCTGAGGACAGTGGGCTGGTCCTCCCCAGCATCTTGGGGTGTCCCTGTCCCTGGGGTCCTCCCAGACCGGCTTGCTCTGTCTCTCCATTCCCCTCCCCTGCACCACCCCGCTTCCAGGCCAGAAACGAGGCGCGGCCCTAACAGAAGGACTGGGTATGTGGTATAAAGCCCCAGTAGCAGTTTGCTGACAGACTATGGATAGATAAATAATAAGACTTTAGTGAAAAAACAATAAAGCAAAAAAAAAAAAAAAGAAAGTTTGAGTAGTGAACTTCTGGCCTCACCTGAGATTTGTGCAGCACACGAATATATACACACCTTATATGTACACAGCATATGTATATGACAGATTGGCTGACCACAGCAGGACACAGCCGTGCAAGCACACAGGCCCATTTAGGGGAACAGTGTTCTGGACCCTCCTTCCGGAAGCCAGCTGCCTGAGCAGGCCCTGGTGGCAACAGGAACTCTGTTCCCTCCATAGTCACCCCTTTCTCCAGGCAAGGGTGGGGCAGGCATGCTGGGCCTCCAGGAGGGAGAGGCCATCAGGGCAGTGGAGAGGATGCTCAGTGCCCTGGGAAAGTGAGTGACTAATGGTTGCATAACAAACCCTTTCGCAAATCAGAGTTCTAGTTCTTTGCTTTCCAAGAACTGAAGGAGGATGCACCCGATTTATAAACCAATAGATTGGATCATTAACAATAACTGTTCATAATCATCAACAGATAATTTCCAGCATGTATCTTAGAGGGAGTGGAACCTTTATAGCAAAACTCCTTCCATTCATGTGTGAAGTTTCTCTCCATGTTTACATGTATGAAAAAGAATAGAAACACAATTGATACCAAACCCTATCGCATGCTACCAATAAGTAACATCCATTCTTAGAGACATGAAATAATTTCGAAAAAGGCTCAGTACACTTCATCTCACTGTACAATGTGTTTCTGATAAGTGTATATTTTCAGTAATTTTTGGTAATTATCAAAGTATTTATACAGTCATTTTACTTTAATGAATTGAGTGCTAATAATAATTATAATGATGACTCAGTATGGAAAAAATTCACTTAACATTTAGAGACATGTTTATAGAAAGTTTAAGTGTTAACTTATTTGAAAATTATAAAAACTATTATTTAAAATCCCATGGGAGAAGGGGAATAAAAATCTGAGTTGAAGGAGAAAAATGAATAATATAAAATTAAGCTGTTAAGGAAGAGCTTGTTTACATATTTTTTAAATGGATGATTTTTGGTCTCAGATTTTTAGGATATTTAGATTCCATTGGACACATTTAAAAGAGTATGTACTTTTTGTAATGTCAACATATCCTACGTGCTGAAAGTTAAGTCTTTTGAAACTATTTCTATGCATGATAAGAATGTTAGATGTCAACTTAAAAATATGCATGGGGGAACATGGTAACTCCACATTCTTTTAGGCAGTGACAGTCCAAAGGCTTGCAGACCTCATGGAGAGCTAGGGCGTAGAGGAAACATTCCCTGAGGTCATGAATAGGCAAATGCTTGTATTCCTAGAAATAGTAGTTTCCCAGACACTGGGGGAGTGCTTTGCTAAATCCACTCCTAGGGAACTGTTAAAAGCCCTGGAAAATATAACTAGATGAGGAAGGACTAGCTAAGCATGATGACAGTGGAAGTAATTGCATGGAGGAAAATCACAGGATTTGAGCCTATGGCAAATTTAAACTTCTGTATGTCAGAAAACACCCCAACTAAAATTAACCATCAGTGGTTATAGTAATGGTTTTCAAACCTTCCCTCATAAATTCCTAAAAGTGCACTGAAAAACAACACGCCCTTTACACATTATGAAAGTGGCTTTTGACATGTTTCATTCTAAATTTACATATTTCAAATATGTAAATTTCTGGCATGTTGAAAACATTGACATATAAATCTCTCTATATGTTATGTCATTCTTTTAAATGTATGCAATGAAATCTACTTCCTAAGTAATATAAAATGCACTATTACCCTTAAAAAAATATACATGCAAAACCTTTGTCAGCTGGAAATTGTAAGCTTTTTTCTTTGTGTTTATTTCTTTTCCCTCCACACAATTTTATCTTAACAACTTATTTTTTGCTTTAATGTCTCTTGTTTATGCTGTCATACTCTATCACAAAACACACATGCAAATTGATCAAAACAAATGCACTAAAAGTGTTGTTAAATGATTATGAAAATTGTATTGGAAACTTAATGAAATGGATGAGGATTCTTTTCCAGTTAGTCCACGCGCCCGTGGATGAACACCCATACCCTAGGATGGATGCTTAATGCTAGAATGTGGTGGACTCCAGCATTGACTCTATTCCTATTTTAGCTTTTTAGTGCTATAGCACTGAAAAGTTCTGATGTAAATGGGCCGATTTTCATTGCAGCAATGATGTTCAGTTCTTTGGTTGTCTTTGGAGGTATATGCCCCAACTCACATAATAATCCACCATTACAAATTATTTTCAAAAGTCTGTCTGCTGACTGACTTAGTTTTGTTAGAAGGAAACATTGGAAACATACTTGTCACGGAGTTTGTTCCCAATTAGTAAAGTCATCTACTTTCTCAGTTTCTGGGAGATATACAAGAAAAAGGCTTTATCAGGATTAACAATATGGAAAAGTAATTTTTTT